>BLSH010010404.1:1443632-1493239 GCA_018402905.1 Glandirana rugosa | reverse complement strand
GGGGGGGGGGGGGGCCTCTAGTCCTCTGCCACTGGTCAAATGTTAAAAAAACAGCATTTGGGATACAGAATAAAAATGAATAATACCAATAAATTATTTTAACTTGTCATACATATGTATATTTGAAATCAGATCCTTATTGGCAATAACATGGCGTGGGAAGATTCTTGCCATTCACAGGTTGCATCATGCCCCTGCAGCATGTGCCTTAGAATAAGAGGGAGAAGAAGCCTCCATCAATCAAGATGTAATATCCCACTCTCATTCTGTTTAGCTGGTTAATGGGCATGGAGGAGGAGGGAGGGAGTGGGCTCTCATTTACCACAGTGTATACACTCAAATATGTGACTGTTTAATCACATGGGCTGCTCATGTGGGATGGGGATAAAATGCTCAGGGTATAAATACACTGAAAACTGAGCATGTGCACTAGCTGCCAACACTGCTCTGCAAAATCCCCAACTGCAGTGGGGACATAGTCAGAAGGGGGAGACAGAGAACAGCAGGGTCAACCAGTTTTTTTTTTTTTGCAGAAAATACATTTCTTAGTGACTGAGTGAGTATAAACAGCATGTAATACAGCATTTATTGAGTTTTTAATGATGTGGGTTTAACGACCCTCTATTGTTACAAAGTAGCTTAATCCTAAAAGATAAAGCTATATGCAATGTGTATAGAAAAGAATCATCCCCTTTAAAATAATCACATGTTGTTGCTTTTCAGCATGAAATTAAGACAGACACAGTTTTTGTTTTATCCAGCTGTAATTACTCAGCGCAATTTATATCATCCAAGTGAAAGATATAATACCAACATGTTAGAAAGAATAATACAATTCAAAAACAGAATCACTGAGTTGGAAAAAGGATCACTCTCTTGTGTTAGTATTTTTTGAACCACTTTTTGCTTTTATTACAGCCTTTAGTGTGTTGGGATAGGTCTCTACTAACTTTGCACATCTAGACTTTGCAATATTTGCCCACTCTTTTTTAGCAGAATTGCTCAAGTTCAGGTAAATTTGAAGGTGACCATTTGTGGACTGCAGTTTTCAAGTCATAGCACAGATTTTCAATGGGGATTAAGTCTGGGCTCTGACTAGGCCATGCAAGGGCATCCACCTTTGTGTGGTAGTTTTTGCTGTGCTTTGGGTCATTGTCATGTTGGAAAGTAAACCTTCTTCTCATTGACAACTTTCTGGCAGAGGGCAGAACATTTTCCTCAAGAATTTGACTGTATACTGCCCCATCTATGTTTCCTTCTATCCTGACAAGTGCTCCAGTCCCTGCTGCAGAGAAACACCCACATAACAGGACATTACCCCTTCCATGCTTTACTGTAGGAATGGTGTTATATGAATGGTGAGCTGTATGGGATTTCCACCAGACATACCCTTTGGTGTTGGGGTCAGATAATTGAATTTTAGTCTCCTCTGACCATAACACCTTTCTCCATGTTTCCTCAGAATCTTCAAGGTGCGTTTTGGCAAAGCTCAGCCCTGACTGCATGTGGCTTTCTTGAGGAGCGGCTTTTTGCAACCTTCCCATACAAGCCCCATTTGTGGAGAATTTGTGATATTATTGTCCCACGCACACAATGACCACTTTTTGCCATAAATTTCTGCAACTACTTCAGAGTTGCTGTAGGTCTCTTGCTAGTCTCTCTGACCAGTTTCCTCCTGGCTCTTAGATCCAGTTTGGAGCGATGCCTGATCCAGGGAGGGTCTGTGTTATGCCAAATACCTTCCACTTTTTAATAATAGACTTCACTGTGCTTCTAACATCTCCTGAATTGTGCTTGTCCACAACTTTATCCCAGAGATCTTTTGATCCATAGCTGATTTTTAGCTTCAGTTGCACTACCAGGAATGCTCTTTTAATGCTGAGCTAATCAAACTGATCATAGGTGATCCCAGTTGATAGTCAAAAGCCTTTGTGTGCCATTGTGAAGGTGATTAGCTACGCCAAGTCATTTTTAGGAGAGGTGATCCTTTTTCCAAATCCGTGTTTCTGTTTTTGAATTTTATAAATTGTTTTCTTGCATTTTAGTGTTATATCTTTCACTTGGATGTTATAAGTTGCACTAAGTAAATACAGCTGGATAAAACATAAACTGTGTCTGTCTTCATTTCAGGCTGCAAAGCAACAAAATGTGATTATTTTAAAGGGGGGGGGGATTATTTTCTATACCCACTGTAAATGACCGTCCTGGTGCACCATATCCCTAAATATGTATATATCCACGTCAACATGAAGAACAATGGCATTTTTCAGGCGCTATTTATGAATGTACAAGATATACAGGTAAGTCAATATATAATTCATAAAACATATTATTGTTTAATATTTATTTTATTTATTTGTATCTCAATACAATTTAAACATTCAGCACCTGAAAAGTCCCCTTTTTTCATGTTGAGGTGGATACATTAGTCCTAGATGTAGTGCTCTTCTGTAGTATTCTTCTAAGAATGTGTGACATTGCCCAGGATGTCACCAGCCTGAAGTTTACAGATGCAAAGTTGTCTCTTTGGAGTTTTCTACACGTATTCTACTGTTGTTGAACATCACTGCTTTCAGGGTTAAATTCGATCCAAGCATTTAACAAGTACAACATGCATCCTCTCTTCTGAAGACTAACAGCATGACTCATTGGTCATATCAGAACACAATACTCATGTGTTTTCCTGGGGTACTCCATACAGTCAAGGCAGACTTGCCAGACAATCTCCTGAGGCCATCGTCTTACATGTGATTAGTGGTGGCGTCTTTTTATATGAAATGTTTTATTTTCTTCATTGTACTATTAGTAGTTCCCTTGTGTCTAGCTGTCTTCGCCAAAATATCTGTTACTATCTGTATGTTACGCTGTGAATGTACTTGTTATTATTTTAGTGCTGGTGGTTTATGGAACAGGATTTAGTGTCACTGCTCCTGATGCAGGATAATGTAAGAAGGCTGCAGGAGTAGTAAGCTTAAGGGTGTATTTATAAAAAAAAGTATAAAAAAAATGACCATAGCAATTTTTCCTGTGAAACTGCATGTCTGTTTTTCTGTGCAAATGGGAATACAAATAAATGTTATTATGCTATTTTCTCTCCAGGTCAAGTGTTTTTTTTTCCTAAATAGCAGCATGGTTCAGGAAAATACTGCATTATGGTCATTAGATGGTGCTGCTGATCATAGTAAATATTTTCTATGGTCATCAGCTCTCTCTAGTGGCTATAATGCAGTATTTTTCCGATTTGCTCTATTCTTCGACCTGGAGAGAAAATATCCTAATAACATTTGGTTTTGTCCTTATATGCACAGAACAAATGTACATGCAGTTTCACAGGATTAATAGCTCTGCAAATGTTTTTCAAATGCACCCCTTTAGTGTTATGGACAGCATTTAGAGTAAAGGAGTTAACTACAAATGGTAAGTTAGCAATTAAGGTTTAATTTTAGCAGTCATCTTAAGTGTTACAGTAAAAGTTAAATGTTGGGGTCAGAATACAAATTTAAGGCCCACTATATTAATTGTTTGTGGTTAATGCCTGTGATGATAGTATTTAGTATATAAATGATAGTTTTTTTTTTTTCTACATGCCTTTAATTATAAAATTCTCACATATAAATGCAAACCAGGTTGCCCAGCAAACTTGATAGTTTGGGACTAGTGACAGGCTTCTGTACAAATTAGATGGGTTGTCCAATCCCATGCAGGTCTAGGGGAATGCAAAACCTGCTTGGAGTAGGTATATTGCAGGTAAATTGCACCTGAATGATCTCAGAAGTGTCTCAAACTAATGTCATCTACACAAGCCCAAAGCCCAACTACACGGGCCCTTACATAGGCTATCTATTATACTGACAGGGATGCTTTCCAACACTACCTTTTATAAATCTACTCTAAACCTTAAAAAAAATCTGTTCCTGTAAATGCCTAAGTGCCTGTGTGGATGGGCTTTGGGCTTGCGTTGATGGGTAGATGCTGTGTCCTTTTAAAATGCATTTAAGACACTACTGAGGTCATTGAAAATTTGGTGACAGATGCTTTTCCCTTCCCATAGACTTGTGCTTAAAAGTGTTAAAAGTTTTCATTTTTTGAGAGGGTCTATGTGATCGGCACAGGTCCAATCAGCACTGTCCAGACAGAGGGTCAGGAGTCATGCAGCCTAGGATTATGAAAACTCCTCCTACATGCTTTATTTAACCAATGCTCAGTTGGACACTGAAAGAAGTCACAAGACTGCTATATACTGCTGATGAGAAAAGGTATTTAGCAGTTTATATTTACTAAAATAATTGAAACCGTGACTTCATGTAGTAACAGATGTCATAAACACCCAAAGTGTGCCTTCCACCGAAATCAATAAAAGATGTGCGCTTACCAGATAACTAGACTCTACGTTATGGGAGGCTAGTAAGACATGAGTATACATATCAAGGGGGATCCATCCTTTGGATATAAACAGGAACAATGTTGAAATCCCCTTTTTTAGGTTTTTCTCTTTCCTTGATTGGTTTTGCCTTTTTCATTTTCACTCACAAATATGATGTAAAAGAAGAAAAGGGTTGCCACATAGTGTAAAACCATGATGGTTTATTAAAAGATTCCACAAGTCCAACTATGGTTGCACTTAATCACAGTTTTATTATTTTCCTTGCACCTGATTGGGTATTCTTACATGTACTAAGGAAAATAAGTGTAAATGCACCAGCTTCCAGTTTTTTTTTTTTTTTGTCAAAGCTTAATTGAACAAGCTAATTGGCTACCATGCACAGCTTCCCCAATTTTTCATTTTCCAGTTTTAGTAAATCAACCCCAATGTGTTTAAGCTGAAAACACACGAAGAATTCTAATTTCTTGTGTCTTTATTGAGCACACCTATTAAATATTCAGTGCTGGAGGAAAAAGTAAGTCAACCCATAGACTAATTACAAAAGCTAATTGGAGTCAGCAGTTTGCACACCTAGAGTCCAATTAATGAAATGTGTTTGGAAGTGTGGTTTAAAGCTACTTTGATTGTTAAAAGACACTCAAACATTTTAAGATTGCTGTTCACTAGAAGCATCAACTGATGTAAACCATGCCTTGCAAAAAAAGAGCTCTCTGAAGACATATGATCAAGAGTAGTTGATCTTCATAATGCTGGAAAGGGATACAAAGCAACCTCAAAGTGTTTAGGCATCTATCAGTTGACAGGTGGACAATTTGTCTGTAAATAGAGACAGTTTAGTACTGTGGCTACTCTTCAAAGACGTGGGTGTCTAGCCAAGGTGACTCCAAAGGCACAATGCAAAATCTTCAATGAGGTAAAGCAGAACCCATGCTTAAAAACTAAAGGCTTGAAGACATCACTGAAACTGACAAACATTCTTGTTCACGAGGCTACCATACATAGATCTTTGAATAAGCAGGGTGTCCATGTTTTGTGGACTGATGAAACAAAAGTTGAATTGTTCAGGAAGAATATTCAGCACTATGCATGGTGCAATAAGGACAAAGCTGACCAACATCTAAACATCATCCCAACAGTGAAGTATAGTGGAGGGAACATCATCAAGGGGGAAATGAATTCCAGTGTTTACCAAAATATCCTACAGGATAATGTCAGGGTAGTTGTCTGTTAGCTGAAGCTTAGAAGAAGTTGGGTGATGCAGCAGAACAATGACACTAAGAATTGAAGTAAACCCACCACAGACTGGCTTCAGAAAAAAAATGCATCCTTTAAAGTGACCCAGTGAGTACCCAGACCTTAACCCCAAATGCCGTGAAAGGACCTTAAGACAGCCATTCATACCAGACATCCTACACATGTGTCTGAGCCAAAGCAGTTTTGTAAAAATGAATTGTCAAACATTTCTGGTGAGTGCAACATCTGTATGGGAGCACCATAAGAAGCACCAGCACTAAGGCACACATTATTGAAGAGCACCTGTCAATTTTTTCAAAACACTTTGTGTTTATGTACTTAACCGCTTCCCGACCACATCGCATACATTTACTGCTGCAGAGTGGCTCTGTCCCACGAATCGCGCGTGCCCACCGCAGTCTTCAGGAGTGTGCCGCAGCTTGGACGGACTCGATCTCTGCCAGCGGGCCGCAATTGCCTAGCAGAGAACAATAACTGAGAACTGCCAATGTATACACGGTGGTTCCCCGCTCTGTCAGGCAGCATGTAAGAGATCTACTGATCCCTGTCACTGGGATCAGTTAAATCTCTCATGCCCCTGACAGCCCAGCCCCTACACAGTTAGAACATGACTAGGGAACACAGTTAACCCCTAGATCACCCTCTGCAGGTTAACCCCTTCACTGCCAGTGACATTTACACAGTAATCAGTAGATATTTAAATTTCTGATCGCTGTATAAATGTCATTGGTCCCAAAAAAGTGTAAAAAATGTCCGGCATGACCGCCCCAATATCACAGTCCTGATAAAAATCTTGCAGATCGCTGCCATTACTAGTAAAAAAAAAAATTGTAATAACGCCAGAAATTAATTCTCATGGTTTGTAAACACAGCAACTTTTGGGCAAACAAATCAATAAACGCCGATTGCGATTTTTTTTTCACCAAAAATATGAGAAAGAATATAAATCGGCCAAAACCGATGAATAAATTTGTTTGTGGGAAAAAAAGGACATTTATTATTTATTTCAGCTACTTATATAGCGCCGTCAATTTATGCAGCGCTTTACATATATATTATACATTCACATCATTCCCTACCCTCAAGGAGCTTACAATCTAAGGTCCCTAACTCACATTCATACACATACGCATACTAGGGACAATTTAGACAGGATCCAGTTAACCGACCAGCATGTCTTTGGAGTGTGGGAGGAAACCGGAGTACCCGGAGGAAACCCACACAGGCACAGGGAGAACATGCAAACTCCAGGCAGGTAGTGTCGTGATTGGGATTCAAACCAGCGACCCTTCTGTTGCTAGGTGAAAGTGCTATCCACTACACCACTGTGCCATCTGTAGGAAGCCACTCAACATGCGTTTAACAGCACTGGTTAGACTGTGGTATTGGAAGACTTTCGGTTTTCTGGTAAAGGATTGTTATCATTGATAAAAACAGCACCACACCTACTACCTTAACTAATTATTTCTCCTGTACATTGTGCAGATCTGATCCAGAGCTACCAAAAGGACCTGCTTGAAGTCATTGCTGCAAAAGGAGGTTCGACCAGCTATTAATAAGGTTTCATGCACACAGGACTTTATAAAAAAACGTCCAAAACACTTGAGTGATTTTATCAGCTTTTACCAGCGTTATATTACCACAGTTTTTTCACGTTTTTAAAGGGCCAGCATTTTTTTTTTCCATTTGATCTAAAACATCCAAAAACATTGGGGATCTACATTTTTGAGCGTTTTTGGGCGTTTTTGAGGGTTTGAATACTTTTACAGCTGAAAAATGTCCAGAGGGACCCTCTGGTCTTGGGTTTTTTTTTACAGCATAAAAACGTCACTGCTAAAAACCGTTGATAACAGCCTATGTGTGCATGAGCACATAGGATAACATGATGGAGGGTATATGGACTGTAGAAAAAAACATCTGCAGCTAAAAACAGCTGCTGTAAAACAGTCAAAAAACGTCCTGTGTGCATGAGGTCTAAGGGTTCACTTTTTCCTCTAACACTGTGAATTTTAATGGGTGTGATCAATAAAGACACAAGAAATTAGAATTCAAGGTGTGTTGTAAGCTTCTTGAAGTTGATTTATTAAAGGCAAATAGACTGTGCACTTTGCACGAGCAATTGCACTAATTTTCCTTAGTAAATGTAATGTGGTGATGTTTCACTTTGTAAAAAATACCCAATCAGGTTCCAGGAAAATGTGCACATTGCACATGATTGGATGAAGGAAATCAGCAGCAATTCACCACATTCACTAAGCTCTGTGGAAAATGAGTGCAACTTGCAAAGTGCACCGTCTATTTGTCTTTAGTGTATCAAACCCATTGTGTTTGTCTATTGTTGTGAATTAGATGAGGATCAGATCAGGTTATATCAAATTACTGCAGAAAACCAGTTAAAGCAGTTGTATTCCTTGTGTGGTGATTTTTACCTACAGGTAAGCCTATAATAAGGGTTACCTGTAGGTAAAATTAATATCTCTTAAACCTGTACGGTTTAGGAGATATTCACCTCGCATGCAGCCGCTGACATCAGCGGTGCATGCGCAGTGAGGTCCCGACGAAGGCCCGGCGCATTGTGCCGGGATTTGCCGGAATTGAGGACTCCTCATGCACATGCACGGGTGTGACGTCTCGCGGCTCCGGCCACGTGAACTCGGAAGAAACACTGCAGGGAAAATGTCAGCTTCCTCTGTGGTGACTGGGAGACAGTGAAGGCACTTAATTTTTAGGTAAGTATTTCATAATGAGCTAGTATGCGGTGCATACTAGCTCATTATGCCTTTACCTTACAGTTTGTTTTTTTTCTCTTCATGTAGGCATACAACCGCTTTAAGCCCAAAGGGTTCACATACTTTTTCATGCTACTGTAATATCCAGTTTATTTTGTACTGGGCACAGCTGCCTGATTTTCCTTTTCCAGAAGCCTGGCTTGGAAGGAACTTAAGCTTGCCATACGATGATAGATTTTTGAACGAATGTTCATAGGAACAATTGCACCAAAATTCTCAGTACATTCAATGACTTGATATTTTTTGGTCAAAGGTAAATCGGAGTTTCATGTTAATGTTATTGGTTCATTCAAAACATTTTTTCATTCTGCTCCTTCAGTGATTTTTCTTATCAATGCAATTGAAAACAAAGGTCAATTTGACCCCACTAACAAATAGAAAAGTCAAACGCTCCTAAAATGAAAATTTTAAAAGAATATAGCCTGTTTTAATTCATCAAAGCAGCACACAAATATTTCCCATTGGTACAACATAGGAATAACTTATTCCACCTTGATCCGATTCAACCAACATAAAGTGTTGATTTTAAGGCTTCATGCACACAGGACGTTAAAAAAAGTCCCAAAAACGTCAGTAGCTTATCAGTGATATTTTCAGCTTTTACCAGCGTTATATTACCAGTGTTTTTGCATGTTTTTTGCATTTTTAAAGGGCCAGCGATTTTTTTTCAATTGATCTAAAACGTCCAAAAATGTTGGGGATTGACGTTTAGCCGCGTTTTTGTGTGTTTTTACAGCTGAAAACGTCTCTCAGAACCCACTGGTCTTGGCTTTTTTTTACAGCTCAAAAACGTCACTGCTAAAAACAGTTGCATGAACACATAGGATAACGTGATGGAGAGTTTATTGACTGTAGAAAAAAAAGCCTGCAGCTAAAAACAGCTGCTATAAAACAGTCAAAAAATGTCCTGTGTGCACGAGGCCTAAAGATTGTGTGTAACTTGAGTTTCACATAATCCACTTTGTACACACAGGCTTTTTCATCAAAGCAGTTATGATTTGCCTGGTGAACATGTGAAAAGTAACATGGTGATCTGGCTACAGATGGTAAAAATTAAATATTTGTATGCAATTTTTATATTTATTTGACTGAATGAAAACAAAAAGCGTAATTTTTTTTGGTATTGAACATAATATATAAGGACACATTCCCCGCAATTAGATAAGCAGCTGTTCTCAAGTTTTATGGCAAATGCTTTGCAGTCAGCCATCGCTTCCAACATAAATCACTTAGTCTAATATGCAGCATATTCGAAAGAATAACCTTCTAAGTTCTAGGTGGGAAATTGCGTTATTACTGTGTTTGAGTGAAAATTTCACAAGATGCCAATGACTCTGCAAGGTTAAACGCATCCAGCAAAAAGCTGCAGCTTGTCAGTTTTACATTTCACTCCCATATCATCCCCATAAAGATGGGCCATGGCAAACTACTGCATTGTGTGCAGATTTTCATAGTTCACTAAATCCAAGTACTTCCCCACATAAATTACTACATACTCACCTCCGCGTTAGCAGTTTCATGAAGCAGAAGTTGTCTGTTTTTTTGTATGGCTGTAAGAGAAAGCTTCTACAGAAAGATTGTTATTATGGGAATAAACTATCCTCTATTGTAAGTAACAGTGCATCGGGGAAATGCAGTTTATCCCTTAAAAGGTGCTCTTTTCCTCTATGTAGAGGTCAAAATCAACTTTTCCAATAAATTCCTTTCTTATCTTCCATCTGGCTTTTCATTGCTTTGCTTCTTATTTGCATAGAGAAAATGAAAAAAAAAAAGTATTTTAGTGTCGCTGCTAGCTTTTATATCATAACTGTTTTTTTTTGTCTTTTTTTTTATAAAGCAATAAGTGGATAGATTAAAAAAAAAAAAACTGAGCAAAATAGACAACTTCACTTTTTTTCTTAGTTGTCATGGCATCAGACTGTGGCCTACGTAGGCTTAAGTTTTACATCTTTCCATTTTCTAATGCAACTTTAACATATATGAAAAATGCATTATAAATGCTATATAAGGCGACAGGGAGAGAATATTTCCTGGAATGTTTTTGCCTGGATTTTTTAGTCTTGGGGAGGTTATAACAAACATTAAAGTGTATGTCAAGGCAGAATAAAAAAATATAATCAGTAAATATATATTTCCCTATGTTTTATCCCAATAAATGGATTGGAATGGTTGCATTGATAATGTAGCTTCTTGGTGTCATTTGCTGTTCTACACAGAGCAACATTCCTGTGTCAGAAAGTTATGTCGAATGGCACTGCGCAGGTTAACGCATGACCTCTGTAGTCAAAGAACTGACACTTCCTATGAAGAAACTACATATTCTAAAATCTCCAGGTCTCTTAGTCTAGCACTGGTGCTGGTGAGAGCAAAACAGTAATTATATCATATAAGCACACAGGAGCAACTAATAGGGATAACCATGCTGGAAGAGATGTGTTTTTATCACATTGGTACTCCCACATTTGTGATACAACACAGAGGAAATGGCTAGGCATGCAATGGATGCTATATGACCTGGAAAAAGAAGTTGCCTGTCCCTCTGGTGAATAGGCACAGGCTAGCTGCAGCAATACATGGGCATAGGGGCATAGGGGAATTGATCAGCCATGACACTACAAACTGAAACTGATGAGCCCATCATTACAAGGTCAGACAAGTAACCAACATAGGGAATAGAAATACACTAATTGAAGTTAAAACAACAAAACATTTGAAAACATTTGAAAGTATACAGTGCTTTTAAATACACAGCAAGTACAAATAATACCCAAAAGGCATTGTTGTTGGCTACCACACAAACTTTTTGTGGACTAAGTTGTGGAAGCCCTGCCTGGTTTCTCTCTCTCTCTGATCTCTAGAACTTAGAGGCTAATAATTCTGTAGTCCAAGATGCAACCTAGGAGGGCTCTTTCAGATAACACAAGAAGTGTGTAAAGGACACAGGACAGCTCTGAATCTCTGTCACAATTAACAGGTATTTTGGTACTCTTCAAACAGGTATTACAAAATTTTCTCAATAGCATAGGCTTAAATGTGAGCAAATAAGCAGCGTTCATTGTTAGGGTTTACATATACTTTAAGTCCAGTCTTCATGGTCACCATGCATGATTTAGTATGCATAGTCGAAATAGGCTTCTTAGAACATTGGAACATCTTAGTATGTGTAGGCCATAACATAGTAAAAAAAACAGACCTTTCTCTTCTTAACTGCTTACTCTGAAAAGGCAGCAAAGTCTTGTCCTGAGTTTTTGTCAGCTTAAAGAGAAAGTAAACCCAGATTGGGTTTACTTCCTCTACATACCCCTGTAAATAAGAAGCATAATGGGCTACTATGCATTGCATAGTAGCCCATTATGTGCCACTTACCTGCAAACGAAGCCTGTGATGTCCAGTGTTGTCCCCTGTGCAGGCAGCATCCATCTTCTGCCCCTCTTCCTTCCACGACTGGCCGGAGTCGCATTACGTCACTCCCGCGGATGCGCGTGGGAGCCACCAGTCATGGCACAGTCTCAGTGGAGAAATGGCATGGAGGCCGTTTCTTCACTGCGCATGTGCTGAAATGACGTCGGCACATGCAGAACACTGCATATCTCCTGAAACATGCATGTTTGGGAGATATGTAGGGCACCTGCAGGTAAGCCTTATTATAGGCTTACCTGTAGGTTAAAGTGGTTCTCACAGGTTGACAACCACTTTAAAGGCCAAATTCTGCTAAAAATGTGTAACCTTGGGGTTTAGTTAGAATCCCTATCAGGTTGATGTCTGTCGACTCTTTGGGTGTGAACTGGCAAATTGCAAATTTAAGTTGTAAAAATATACACTTGCCAATGTGTGCAGTCAGTGGAAAATCATTCAACTTATTCATCACAATCACCTAGATCCCTGGTTTGCACATTCATTTGCAGAGTACACTGCTATGCATGTGCATATTCTGGCAAATAAAAAAATAAACTTTTGACACACTGATTGCCCTGGTTCAATCTCCACTATCTATGGGGAGATTTCTCTTCTTTCTCATATATGTTATAATTTTTTCAAATATATTGAAAATAAGGCAGATAGAGCATACACGGTATATGTACACACAAAAGAAAAGGATTGGGACTTTATTGGTGCTGAAACCTCATCTTAGACTGATAATCCACACAACAATGTGTTTAAAACGTACCTTTTATTATGTTCCATAAAAAGTGTGCATTGTACATAATAGACACCTCTTAAAACAAGAAGAAATTCATTAGCAACTCATATATGTATCAAAAAGCACCCTCCAATCAACATGGTAATTCCTCCCTGAGGCAATGATGTATCAACACTCAAAATGGAAATGTCACTGCGTGCATGACAAAGTGGTAAAACCAGAAAGCGAGGAATCCACACAGGCTGACGCATTTCACCTTGTTGGCTTCTTCAGGGGTTTGAAAGGGGATGATACAGTAGAGTTTGCTAGAAAAGGGATGAATACTCATACTGTACTTTCAAAAATACAAAAGTTACATACCTTTTTAATACATAAATCATATGAAAAATCACCTATTTCACAATAAATGTGAATATGGCTCAATCACTTACAATTAGTCCTAGGAGAGTCTTTGAACATCTGTTGTGTTTCACCAAGGCCATGTATGTGAATGTGGGCTGAGGTTCAACTGAGCTCATGTCCATGTTGAACATACACGTTATATGACAGATGAACTGTTAAATGCAGTGGATACAAGTAAGGAATGAAAATATATATATTCTGCATTCAACCAGAAAAGGGAGAAATAAATTGTCAGAATGGGAAGCAAATAGGTTTGAAAACTGATTGACTGGTTGGAGGACAGGAGAGCTATAACCTCTAAGGGTAGCAGTTGGAAGGGGGACTTATTAAGGCAAGCTCTGAGAGCCCTATAACAGAAAAAGAAAAGGGGCATATGGGCAGCAGAGGGGTAGTGCCAGCTGAGGGAGCAAGAAGATATGAAATGTGGGGGACTTGGATGGAAAAGGGGGGATAGTAGATGTGGGGCCCAGCCAGGAACCCCCATTGTATAAAGTCATCATTGTATCATCATCAAAGCGAGCGTAGGGAGTTGTCAAAGTTCAGGTAACAATTATAGTCCAACCAGGGTGACCATATATTAGGACATTTACAGTGAGTATTATTCAGTGAAGAGATGAGACTCCCATGGATTATGATTCTGAACGTCACCTCCACAAAGTTCAAAGTAGGTTGTCTCCAAGTTTTAGCTTTGGTTTGGTGTGGGCAGAAAAGATAAAGATTATTAGTTTTCTTTCATATCTGGTGAGGTCAAAAATTGGTCCGTTATTTAAAGTATCCCTCAGTTTGTGAACCAGGTTTTTAAGGGCAGTTCTGTTCCAATTGTATACACCTATCCATAATTTTTGGACCTTGGAGCACTGTGGTGCTCTGTAGTGTTACCCTAGGTTGGGACTGCTAAATCCATCAGATAAATTGCAACAATATAAGACATGAGCTGCCAGTTTCTGTTTCCATGTATCCCATATGGATTTAGAATTTTCCTCTCAATATGAAGGATAAGGCTGATTATGGGAATCGCTAAACCCTGAAATTATGGAGAAGCTTTGTGAGGTAGGACAAAGAGATTTCCCATTCCTGTATCCATAACTCAGGCAGGAAGTGTAGCAAAAGCTCTCCAATGCAGATACAAATAGAATTAAAATATATTTATTTATTAATAGAACAGTTAAAACTTTTCTAGACATTAATGGTGTTCATATGTGTATTATATTTGTCAGGGTGGCCCCTGCAAAACACATGATTAGAATGTGAAAGAGCTCTATCCCGTGCTATCAAAATGTCTAACTTTTTTAAAATCTGGAACATAAATTTGACTTTATTCAGCTAGTTTACATGCTTCCAAGCTCATTTGTAATAGAATCTATTTCACAGCTGGGACTCAAATCAGGTATTCTGCAAAGGAGTCTAGCCGGGGGGGCATGACACAGAAAAGCTGGCTCTACTTGGCTAAAAAAGTATTCTCCACCTATACAGATGTATGATTGCAATTCTGGGGACCAACAATTAATTGTGCAATCTGACCTTTAGGATACCATTTATTTGGTGTTAAAGTTTTAAACTTTGAAACCAAAGTGGTTTGCTCATTTTCGTTTGTATCTTCAGACAGTGGTTATAAGTTATAAACTTTCTGCTCAAGCATTGCATTTGTTGCTCCTCTTTCAACAAATGCATATTGGTAGTCATTATTTTTTGGCTTACATTCATTTTCTAAGCCAAATTGTCTTTGAGAACATAAAGGACATTGTTGGAGTTTAATGGAAATTCAGCTTCTGACCTTCACTACAAGGGTCATAGTAGTAGGTGATAGGTCAGTATATATCAGGCACCATGACCCAGGGAAATCACTTGGAGAAAGCCAAGAATTAAATCCAGTCTGTGTGTGTGTTACTCAAGATGCTGCTCAGAGGAATCAAAAAGCCCAACTCAACCTCTGCATCACAATGGCCATACCATATAGGGAATCTTTCCCTAATGCACTCAAACTAAAAGGAAAATCATAGCGTTCACTGCCATAATAAAAACTCTTTATTAAAGTATACAATGCACCTCTGTGGGGTACAGATACAGTATAAGTGATTCTCATTAATACAAGCCACACAGTTATGCAGTGCTGTCTGGGAGGAGAAAAAGACAAAATCTGTGATAGTAACATCAAGGATCCCACCAGCATACAGCTGACTCACTTACTCCAGGATCGCTGTAACCCCCGCTTAATGAGTTATGTCACATCTGACATCATCAGGGGCATCATAAAAGCACTGTATAACATAATTGGCACACGTGATGATTTAGCACCTCCAGGGATTTGAGATCTAGCACAGCACATTGTTGAAACACATCTCTGACTTACTCATCTGTGTTTCAGCTTCAGCTGTTGAGCTCTATAAACAATCTTTTTTTTTCAGAAAGAAAAAAAAAGGAAAACAAGTAAAAAAAAACTAAAGCTCAATTTGCTGGTTCAGAAAGAGAATAAAAAAGTATTAATATGCAATATTTCATATTTACATGACCTACACTTATAACAAATCTGGCTACCCTAATAAATACAAAACCACAACATTTTTCAAGTGTACCACTGTCCTCTAATGACAGATATTGAGCAATGCTTTCTCTGTGAGTCCCCTATATTTAGAGAAGTAAGTGGGTGATGGCATTTGTTCACATGAAATAAAGATATTCTTATATTTCTTTATGAGTTGGTGGAGCATGGAGTTACAATAAGGAACCACCCATACTTCCAAGCAAAGTGAGGTTTAAATAAATGCGTTGGGACAATATCTGAAAAACGTATCAGTTTATTCCTTCTGTTTTTAGTTCTACTTTTTATTCACATATTTCCTTGGCAGACAATATTTACCCAGCTTCCTTTAAATAGTAATACAAGTGCCAGTCCATCCAAGATGTGTCTGTTAATAAGTTAACAGTGATTCAATACAGATGTGTTTTAATGCAGATCAATGAAAAATGCCTTGTTTTCCTGTCATACAGCATTCATAGAACATTTGTTAGTATTTCTAGTTCTGTTTTCAGAGAAAGCACAAAGCTAATCTAGCCAGTTAATAGAATTATCTTAGACATATGGCCAAGCCTCAGTGACATATTTAGCTGCAAGAAAGTCGGTGTAAAATCTCCAGAAGACCTTTGTGACAAATGCTGATTTTCACATGGCTCTGAAGTACTTATCAGCTGGCCCTACTGCCAGAATTCTTGTGCACATCATATCTAGAGTGTATCTGTAAAGTAAAAAAAAAAGTCTCAAGTCATCAAACTGTATATTTCCATACGGGCATTGTACTGTGCAACACAGACATACAAATTATGGTCTGGAAAAAGCAAGGACAGTCTATCAGTTATCATCTTCTGTATGCATTCATTTAACAGATGGCACTATTCTATGTGAATGATAAAAATACATTTGACCTCAGTCTCACATTTTCTTTCTCTTTTCTTTCCAGTTGAATGTTGAGTGTTTTTTTGTGTATGGTCTCCAGCATGCTGACTTATCTACAATTGTATATTTGCAGTCTTAAATATTATTTTTTTTATAAATCTTTTATATGTAATGTTTCATTTAATATTGGAGAATATTATATGTGGCTGATGTAAGATTATATGAAAAAAAAAATATTAGGACCCCCATACACATTAACATGCCCTGTGCTAGGACTGCCCAATCTAAATTTAGACTGGGAAGTTGATTGCCAACACACAACAATGGACAATTAGCTGGTCCCTCCTTTTCCTTTTGCAATGCATCACAATGTATTGCATATGGGTTGTGCGTCAGCACATTCTGTACTTGTACATTGATGTGACATTTTTTATCTTTATAAAAAGATACAAGGATTCTAATAGAAGGCAAGTCAGCCTATAGTAACCCGTCAGATTTGACCTATTATTCTCTGATCCACGGTGGAAAAATTTAAAAAAAACTCCTACTGGATTCCATAAACCAAATCTCCATGCCTCGGCCAACACTATTTATGTAGTGTTTTGGAATACAAGTAAATGACAAACATATGCACTACTGCCACTAGGGAAAACTTAGCTGACTTCTATTTGGGAATATGAGCACTCTAGATCTACAGGCATGCCCAACCAAGTAACAATCCAACAAAGGAAAACGATCCATGCGATCACATGCTGTTGAAGTATGTTGTTTGCTGATGTTTGTTACAGACTGGATAACATATTATGATATGTGTTCCATCAAATCAACAGTATACCTCCCACAAATCTCTAAGCACTTCCGTCTATAATGTAAAAAAAAAAACATAAATGTTACTTATTAATGGGAAACCTGAGCCTGGGACAATGGACACAATCACCTTGATTAAATAATTTCAAATTAGAACCCCCCCCCCCATTAAATCATAGCTCCATCTGCACATTAGAGTCCCCTTTCATGTCAAAGTCCTCCCACCAAATCAAAGTCCTCCGTATATATCAGTTGCCCTCAATAATATAGTCAGGGTACCCTCGTCACAGAGTCTCCTCATCTCAGAGTCTTCTCATTCATATATGATCCAAGGCAAACTGGCACAGTACCCTGGTTGAAAAATACTGGTTTATGTTATACTATACTATAATATGATCATTTTTACTTTGATTAAATATTCCAGGCTAGAGCACTCTGTATATTGCACTCTGTTTAAAGGGAGGATTGGCATAAAATACATCTATATTGGTATAAAAATTAAAATGTATAATAGAGCAATTCAATTCCACCTAGTTGTGCAGAGTTTTAGTACTAAAAATCTGGAAAAAATTACTATGGCCACGCAAGACCAGGAAGAGAAGAATTGGCAGATTTGGACACTGTATCTCTTCTATAAATACCAAATTATTATTATTATTATAGGATTTATATAGTGGCAACAGTTTATGCAGTGCTTTACAATATTAAAGGGAGACAATACAGTTACAATACAATAAAATACAAGAGGATTAAGAGGGCCATGCTTAGAGCTTACAATCTAATAGGATGCTATGAAAGGTTGTAACTGTGGGGAATGAGCTGATGGAAGTGGTAAAAGATTAGTTGGAGGCGTGATAGGCTTCCCTGAAAAGATGAGTTTTCAGAGATTGCCTGAAGGTAGCGAGAGTAGCAGATAGCTGGACAGGTTGAGGTAGAGCATTCCAGAGGATGGGAGAGGCTCTGGAGAAATCCTGGAGACGAGCATGGGAGGAGGAGGTCTTGGGAAGAGTGGAGAGGACAGTTTGGGAATACCCTTGGCTTTCCAATAGAAGGTTGGGCTATACTTTACTTCCCCTAGAATATACAGTAGCCTTGTGGATTTCTGACAACCTCCTCTTTTTTCCCATTACCCAACTCCATTTATCCTTAATAGACCGCCTCTCTCTCTTTCACTTCCATTTTTTTTCTCTCTCTCCTCCCCCTGGATTGTAGTTTTTACAATAAACATCAAAAAAGATAACCCAGAATGGTTGGTTACTAGTTGGCTTTTAGCCATGAACAGGTTATGGGATACATATTTCTGAAATACTTACGTTAAGCATTGACAGCCCCAGCAGCATTCTTGCTTTGAGACTACAGTACTGAATGTTCGTTGATTTAATGATTACCATTCTGTACTGCCACTTTTCCTAAAAAAGAAAATTGAAATAAGGGCTCGACATGGGGTAAAATATCTACAGCTATTTAAAATGATGTTTAAACAAAAAAACAACAACTTGAAAACACCATATACAGCTAATGGGCATTCTTAAAGATAATCTGTAAGTGAAAAAATGTGCTTAGATATGGAGCATGTAGGTAAATGAACAGTTTACCTGTCAGGTAAGGATCAATGCTACCAAGTAATAAAAAAAAATCTCCCAGGGGTGTGTCTACGTTGCAAAGTGTACAGAACTTTGATTTTATTGCAGATCCTGCGTAATTCTGAGAAGGTGTCACAGAAACAAAAGACACCAAAAATGCTGACTTTGCCAATCTGATAGCTTGACAATGGCAGCAGTAATTTAAAATGTAAGAGATTTCTGCCATGTCTACCTACTCTACAATCCCTGATATGTGACTAAAGTTTACCTTAGAAAACAGCAATTTTCTCCTTGTCAGTTATATACAAAAGGGTTAGTCCATGCACCAGGATAAGGCCACGGGCACACGGGTGATTTTTAGTAGCGCAATCGTGTTACTAAAATCAATGATGGTTAGCCGATAGTAGCAGTTATTGATCGCTACACATTTGGAACAATGATCAGCCATGGATTGAAGCACACAAGCTTGCAATAGTGAATGTTATGATCATAAAAAAATGCCCTGAATGTGTGCTATTAACCACTTCAGCCCCGGAAGGATTTACCCACTTTCTGACCAGGCCATTTTTTGCGATACGGCACTGCGATGCTTTAACTGACAATTGCTTGGTCGTGTGACGCTGTACCCAAACAAAATTGACATAATTTTTTCCCACAAACAGAGCTTCTTTTGGTGGTATTTGATCACCTCTGAGGTTTTTATTTTTTGTGCTATAAACAAAAAAAGAGCGACAATTTTGAAGAAAAAATACATTTTTTACTTTCTGCTATAAAAAAATTCCAAACAAAGGTAAAAAAAACGAATTTATTCATCAGTTTAGGCCAATATGTATTCTGCTACATATTTTTGGTAAAAAAATTGCAACAAGCATATATTGATTGGTTTGCGCAAAAGTTATCGCGTCTACAAAATAGGGGATAGATTTATGGCTTTTTTTTTTTACTAGTGATGGCGGTCATCTGCAATTTTTAGTGGGACTGCGACATTGCGGCAGACAGGACAGGACACCTAATTGACATTTTTGACACTTTTTTGGGCACCAGTGACATTATAACAGTAATCAGTGCTAAAACTATGCACTGACATTGTACTAATGGCGCTGGCAGGGAAGGGGTTAACACTGGGGGCAATCAAGGGGTTAAATGTGTTCCCTGTTTGTGTTTTCTAACTGTATGGAGGACAGTGTGACTGGGGAAACACACAGATATATCTTCTTGCATAGCAGAAAGACAGGACCTGTGTGATCTCCTCTGTTAGAACAGAGATCTGCCCTTTTTACACAGGTAGATCCTCTTTCTGTCACTGCGGGGAATGATCACGGGTGGCCGGTGGGCATTGAGTCCGATGGACCTGCTGACTGGATCCCCCGCTGGCCAATGGGAGCATGAGCACCCACAAAAGTGGGTGCGCGAGCCGATGTACACCTACAGCGATTTGCAGGATTGAGCCACCTTGCCGCAGTATAATGACGATGACTGGTCAGGAAGTGGGTAATTGCTACTACAAACTGCATGTGTGCCTCAATGATTGCTACTACTAGTGATTATTCACTAGCTATTTTAATAGCACAAATGCTATATATATATATATATATATATATATATATACAGTATCTATTTTTGTAAATATTTTATTATATCTTTCCATGTGACAACACTGAAGAAATGACACTTTGCTACAATGTAAAGTAGTGAGTGTACAGCTTGTATAACAGTGTAAATTTGCTGTCCCCTCAAAATTACTCAACATACAGCCATTAATGTCTAAACCATTGGCAATGGTAGTACACCCCTAAGTGAAAATGTCCAAATGAGGCCCAATTAGCCATTTTCCCTCCCCGCGTCATGCGACTCGTTAGTGTTAGAAAGTCTCATGTGTGAATGGGGAGCAGGTGTGTTAAATTTGGTGTTATCGCTCTCACACTCTCATACTGGTCACTGGAAGTTCAACATGGCACCTCATGGCAAATAACTCTCTGAGGATCTGAAAAAAAAGAATTGTTGCTCTACATAAAGATGGCCTAGGCTATAAGAAAATTGTCAAGACCCTGAAACTAAGATGCAGCACGGTGGCCAAGACCATACAGTGGTTTAACAGGACAGGTTCCACTGAGAATAGGCCTCGCATGGCTGTCATCCCAGAAGGAAAGCTCTTCTAAAGATGATGCACAAGAAAGCCCATAAACAGTTTGCTGAAGACAAGCAGACTAAGACATGGATTACTGGAACCATGTCCTGTGGTCTGATGAGACCAAGATAAACTTATTTGGTTCAGATGGTTTCAGGTGTGTGTGGCGGCAACCAGGTGAGGAGTACAAAGACAAGTGTGTCTTGCCTACAGTCAAACATGGTGGTGGGAGTGTCATAGTCTGGGGATGCATGAGTGCTACCGGCACTGGGGAGCTAAAGTTCATTGAGGGAACCATGAATGCCAACATGTACTGTGACATAGTAAAGCAGAGAATGATTCCCTCCCTTCTGAGATTGGGCCGCAGGGCAGTATTCCAGCATAACAACCCCAAACACACCTCCAAGACAACCACTGCCTTGCTAAAGAAGCTGAGGGTAAAGGTAATGGACTGGCCAAGCATGTCTCCAGACCAAAACCCTATTGAGCATCTGTGGGGCATCCTCAAATGGAAGATGGTGGAGTGCAAGGTCTCTAACATCCACCAGCTCTGTGATGTCTTCATGGAGGAGTGGAAGAGGACTTCAGTGGCAACCTGTGAAGCTCCGGTGAACTCCATGCCCAAGAGGGTTAAGACAGTGCAGGAAAATAATGGTGGCCACACAAAATATTGACACTTTGGGCCCAATTTGGACATTTTCATTTAGGGGTGTACTCACGTTTGTTGGCTGTGTGTTGAGTTATTTTGAGGGGACAGCAAATTCACACTGTTATACATGCTGTACACTCACTACTTTACATTGTAGTAAAGTGTCATTTCTTCAGTGTTGTCACATGAAAAGATATAATAAGATATTTGCAAAAATGTGAGGGGTGTACTCACTTTTGTGAGATACTGTATATATTATATATATACCCATATATATATATACACAATATTATTATAAAGGGACGCCTGCCTTTACACGCATATGAACTTTAATGGCATCTCAGTCTTAGTCCCTAGGGTTTAATATTGAGTTGGCCCACCTTCTGCAGCTATAACAGCTTCAACTGTTCTGGGAAGGCTGCCCACAAGGTTTAGGAGTGTGTCTATGGGAATGTTTGACCAGTCTTTCAAAAGCGCATTTGTGAGGTCAGGCATTATTGTTGGACGAGTATGTCTGGCTCACAGTCTCAGCTCTAATTCATCCCAAAGGTGTTTTATCAGGTTGAGGTCAGGACTCTGTGCAGGCCAGTCAAGTTCCTCCACCCCAAACTCGCTCATCCATGTCTTTTTGGACCTTGTTTGTGCACTGGTGCGCAGTCATGTTGGAATAGGAAGGTACCATCTCCAAAAAATGAACAAAATCTCCTGCGCTCAGGTGCTAGTCTCGATTAGTGTGGCAGTCTAGTTAATCATATTGTATGCCATTCGTCTTGCTGCCTTCCTTAAAACAATGGGTGCAACTGGAACATGTAAGGAGAAAAGGAAGGCACACTGACCTTGTGCATTACCAAAAATAATATTGTAATAAATTTAAAAACAGCAATTGTTATACTTACATACAACCATAATGTATAGGCATATCAGATATACAGCAACACCAAATGGTTTCTTTCTAGTCCAAAACAGGAACCCAGGATCCCAGAAGACTAGGCGGTATTGCATGATGGTTGACGCATTTTGAGAGAGGACCCTCTTCTACAGAGCCAAAGCAATATATATATATGTCTCTTCACACATTTATAGACACATAGACAATAATGTTACTCCCACATGCACCATACAATACCCATAGAATAGGTTTTCATATCCAACACATGTAGTGCAATCTGCTTTCATAAGTGGTATTTGACAATTCTTAAGGCTATGTATTAGTGTGTCAATAAGTTCATCATTTGTCATATTATTTATATATTGTAATAAACTTTTTTCATTTTTTATACGTTTATCTTTGTGCCTAAAAAGTCCATATTGTAGCTCCTTTTCTTCATTACATCTCTGCTGAGCAGTGCAGCCAACCTCCAGCAGCGTTTTTTACTGGCAAAACATGAAAAATTTACTGGTGGAGCACATTTTTTACTGACAACTTGAAAAATAATAGAACTCCTATTAAAAACGAAGACAATTGATATTTAAACACAACATGGAAACACTGACAATACCCATATCAAGTAATTTGCCTGATTTACACTTAAAAAGTCAGCACAGCATGACAAATTATCAGACCCGGATATTTATAGACATTTGTAAAAATCATTGATTTTTACAAACTGTGAGTAAATTTACTGGCAGTTGGCAACCCTGCTGCTGAGCCTTTTTTCTTCTGTGAAGCCTGGTCACATTGCTGCCATGACCAATGACTGCTATGGCATGTATGGCACTGAGGATATGTAGCTAAGCTGTCTGACTCCTCAAAATTGGTGGCTTATGCAGTGGGAGATGGTATCTACAGCAGCTAAGTACTGTGGCGACAGAAGGAGTTGGGGGGGTGAAGTGTTTTTTTTATGTAAAGGTGAAGTCTTCCTTTAACCCTTCACTGCCTGGGTGGTTTTTGCATTTTTTGCACACATGCTTTAAAAATAATTTTAATCCTGAATATTGCATAAAGTTTCCAAAACATTATATTTTCTGAAAGCAGACACCCAAGAGAAAAAAATGCTGGTAGTCCTAATTTTTCATGCTACACAATATTAGCGCATAGGTCTAGGAAACACAACTTTTCTGCAAAATATATACTAATTTAGTTAATGTTAGGGCACACAGACATAATTGTTTGATACAATATAAAAGATGAGGTTGCATTGAGTAAATAGATACCCAATATGTCAAAGCTTAAAATTGTGCGTGCCCGTGAAATGGCAACATATTTCAGTACCCTATATTTTTCATAGGCGATTCTACAGGTCATCAGTTTAGAGTTACGCAGAAGCTAAAAATGGTTGTAATATAGTATATAACATGTGCATCGCAATCAAGGTTTTCTTGTGTAGTCACCCTGACATGTATATTTACATTCAAACATGCGTGTATGTGGGGGTTGGGGACCTCAATTTTTTGGGGGGGGAGTTTATGTGCTTAGGTGTAACTTTACTTTTTTATATACTTGTATGTAGCCCAAATTAATGAAAATAGTAGTCGGTGTCTGTCTGCAGACAGCTACCATATTGTACAGGTTTAATATTTTACAATTTTTGAAAGAAAATTATTTTTTTGTTGTTTTAAACATCGCTTCTGGGTCAGCAAGACGAAGGGGAGGAGATTGGGCACTTGCCTGGGATACATGGCATGAATGCACGTGCAAAGGGGGCAGCTTGTCATATATACACAGACTCCCAGTGGCTGTCGTACGTTGTATTGATCTGGCAGTAAAAGGGCAGTAAAACCTGTGCTTTGCCCATATGAGGCATAGCAACATGTTGGCTTTATAGTTGACCTTCACTTAAATTCACCTCTCCAACCCCATCCCTAACACTTGCCGCATCCCCTGCCCACAGCCTCCTAGGAGGCTACAGGACCAGTCCAGTAGTATTGATCGATCTTGCACATGTACAGCTCTCATATCCAAAATGGGACATACCTTATTTTTAAAGTCTGCAGCTACAATATTTTTAGCTGCTGACTTTTAATTTAGGAGCGACGATCCTCTATAATCCTCCCCTCTCCATCAGTATATAGTTACTTTTTTCCTTTTTCCCTGCTGCTTTGGCTATCTCAGGACCTGAAGGAAATATCCAGTACTTTGGGTATGGGGGATCATGTATCTCATTCCATGTGACAGCACTGGACCTATTACCACTGTGACATAAGGGAGTCCTTCTGGCTACAGCTTCATCAACTCAAGGCTTATACAGCTTCCCTCCCCGTAGCTGAACTGAGCAGCAGAGATGTTAGAGGAATCTAAAGGCGGGTACACACAAGCAGAATTTAATTTCTGAAAAAAAATTGATTCATTTCAAATTGTGTGTAATTTTATAACTGATAGTGGGATCAAATCAAAATTCATTTTCAACTGTAGTGGTTGGAAAATTTGAAGGCGCAGGATTGAAAAACCTTTTTTTTGAAGGAATGAAATTCTAACTGTGAATGTGTTTTTGTTTGGGAAAAATTGTACCTATTGTAATGAAACCTGTTTAATAGGACTTGGATGACATTCAAATAGAAGGTCTGAGTGAAATGGGTGAAATTTTAAGGGCTTTCAAATGAAATTAGTTGACTCAATGATGGCAAGAAAGAATGTTTTAACAAATGATTTCCATGAGAATGTTCAAAGAAAAATCTACATGTTGTGACGTTAGCGAGGTGATTGATGGAGGCTATGCGTTACCTCACATGTGTTCATATGCAGAAAATTAAGGTGTTTTTTTGGTTTGGTAATTTGGTTTTCCAGGCCACCTTGGTAGGGTTGGTTCCGGAACAGATTTTGCAATCCACTTGTGATCACCCGCAACTCCAATGGGGTCTGGTGAAAGGTGCGTACCACTGGAGTGCGAATCGCACCAAAGTAGTGAACGCACCACAAGGTTGTGAACCTAAGGCTGGCTGCTGCTAAGCAGTACATGCTGATACGGGGAGAAGGCCCTCTAGAGCATGGACATTGAAACTCAGGGAGCTAGTGCACCTGTTTCCCCAGGGCGTGGAATCTAAGAGCCAGTGGGTATTCACCAGAGCCTCTAGTGGTGAGGATGGATTTGGCTGCAACTGGATCAAGGTCACGGCCCCCAGGGTCCCCTAGCTCATGCTCGGATGGCCCCAGGTGGTAGAGGGGAAGCAGCAGCACAGGAACAGTAAGAATAGTTAGAGGAATAGCAAAGGGTCAGGGCAACTAGAAGACAGGAGAAACTGAAGACAAGCCAAAGATTGGGGTAACAGGCAGAAGGGATAGTCAGACAGGCCAAGGATCAGAACACGGATAAGACTAAGAGCAACCGAAGGAGACAATCACAGACACAAGCCGAACACAGACAAACGTTGATCAGCAATGCAGTCTTGTACTGCCAGGCTGTTACCAATTAAGGCCTGGGGCAGAGACCAGCAGAGCAGGACCTACAAAAACACACAGGTGAGCGATGCCCATCCTTTAACTGGACACATGCAGCAAAGGTAAGCAACAGATAAGACATGTTTTAGCTGGTTACATGACAGAAGGACTGGAGGTTGCTCTTGGCCTGGGACTCAGGAAGCCATACCTAAGAGAGCTATCAATGTGGAGATTGCTTTGTGACAGAAAGAAAAAGGTTTGCATTATGTCTGTTTTGTTGGTGACTGGGAGAAGCCCTTCACCTGTGAGGTAGGAACCTGAACTGTTTAGTTAATGCCTGGATGCCAAGGATTTATTTTCTGTTTTGTTTGTTTTTATGCAACATTTTAAATAAAACTGGCTACAAGTCAGATTTTAAGATTTGCTGTCTGGACAACTTTTTACCAGGGAAGGTGATTCCCTTTGAGCTTACCCCCAAAACATGTACAGGTTTGTGGAGGTCTGCATTAGGCTCCATGCACACATCTAAAAACGTCATTAGCTTTGTAGTGAGTTTTTAGGTTCTAACAGTGTTAATGCACTAGCAGTTTTGAGCGTCAGCGTTTTTGAACGTTTTTTTTCAATGGATCAAAAAAGTCCAAAAACGCTTGTGAACTGCATTTTTGAGCGTTTTTGGGCTTTTATGCGCGTTTTTAAGCTTTCAGTGGTTTTTGTGGCCAAAGGAATAACTCTTGAACGCGATTTAAGGGCGTTCTGACAACAGCCCATGAACTCCACTGCTGGTAAACGACAATAAACGTTCATGTGTGCATGGACACATAGGTTAACATAGAGGGGCTGATAGATATGATATGATATATATGATATGATAGATATGATAGATATGGGCTGTTAAAAAAACACCCAAACGCCCAAAAACCACCATTTAGCAGCTACAGTGTGCATGGAGCCTTAAAGTCAACCTGTTGCTTTTCTCTACATACAGGCGATGCGCATATTCAATATACACTTAAACTGCTGGGGTCACCCCAGTTTGCCCTTGGCTGTATAAGCAAATGCATATGAAACCCTAAAGTACTTGAGATGTGTTTGAATATAGTGACTAATGCAGCCATATTTAGCTCTTTAACTTATTACACTGCTACAATATAACAGTGGATGTAAAAGTAGCTAGATCTCAAATGTTGCATTCTTGCAGGACTCCAACAACCCAGTTGAGCATCGTTTAGTAACTTGTGGAAAGACAGAAACACTGAAAACAAACAAAAGGGGATGGTTATGCTAACACAGCAGATTATTTATAAATGGGGAGAGCCAAGGTTTGATTGGAGCTAAGTATTGACACTTTACAAAGATAGAGCATGAAAGAAAAATCTTTGGCTGCAAGGTGTTGAGTATGGTATGCTTACATATCCATTATTCACCAACTAAATGCCACGACCAGGACAATTTTTCAAGTTAATTTCTTTGGAAAACAAATACCATTTCCTGTCCGCTAAGGACATATTGGCATGAGGGAGGAACAGCTAGCAAAACAAAGAAAGGTAACAGAGAAATAAATGGACATGTAAGCACTTCTGGAACAAACATCACACAAGATAAATATTCTGTCTTTTATGCAAAATCGAACTAAAGCGTGAGCTTAGGATAGGAAGTTAATAAGATATACAGGTAGCTTTATGTTGTATTGGACTGAAAGACTTTACGATTAGCACAGGTCCTTATTAATTCTGTGTGTTTTCATACTAATAGTAACTATTCCCATGGATATTACTAGTATAGCAACTGACAAAAGTGCTTTTGTGTTTACCTTGTAGTGTTGTTTCTGGATAGAACTAACTATAGACTTGGCATATTAGACACATCAAATCTTATAGAAAATGTTTTACTAGCTGCTAGATATGGTTAGCCAAGTAAAAGTTACACGTTTGTTGGCAGCTCCGACTTTCTATCAAGAGACTAGACTTGAAAACATTTTATACCTCAAATACAAACATTCTCCAAAATTTCTATACTCTGGTGCAGAACACAGAAAACCATGTGTAGATATATTTAATGAGATTGTAGAAAATATCTAAATTACATTTTTTTTTGATAGATCAGGGCATAGAAGAAACTCTTGTTATGTTTCTTTTTGCTTTTTGTATAATGTTGGGGAGATTTCCATTTACTACCTTTCTGGAAGCATGTGACGAAGTGAGAGGCAATCTCACAAAAGAGAGAGGGAGGAGTGGAAATCACCATAATAGGTATTTTGACTCCAACTGTTGTAATAGTGACTTATCCCTTGCTGAGACCTCTATGTCTGGCCTGTATAAGCAGATATAATCACAGCAGACAGTCTTTATCAGATAGCTTGAACTCACCTGACACTGATTCTTCCATAAGCGTAGATTTATTGTAAATAGCAGGTACAGCAGACAACAAATGTGGCAGATGGTTGAAAGATGGTATCTGAAGGTTGAAACATGGTAATGTGTCCTAGAATGCGAGCAGATTGTGTGAGGCCTAGATATATGTGACCATCTTCTTCCTCATGAGACAGAGAAAGGAGAACCAGGAAGCGGAAGTTACATCACAGAGTGAACCAGGAAAAGGAAATTACCCCAGAAGATGGGAGGGAAAGCACTTAGAAAACAGGATAGGATAATGCAATATCCAAAGCAACCACAAGATGGCAGTGTAATAACCAACCATACAAACATTACTATAACTATGCATAGCATTATGTTTACATGACAGTACATGTAACAGCACAATAGGTGTACCCATTGGAAGATTTCCCCCCAGCACATCCTGTAGCAGGAAGAAATGGTAGAATCCTGATTACCTTCTGTCCAGGGGGCACAAGATTCATAGGGATACAAACACAATAGTAATAGCCACTCATGCGATTGTTATAGATCAGCAGTGTTGAAGAAAACAAACAGTAGAGTAGTGTTTTTGTTATTTTTAATATTATCATGATTATTATTATTCAGGACTTATATTGCGCCACTAGTTTGCAACACTACACATGCAATTACCATTAACTGCCTTGGGCTTGAAAATGGTCCTTAATGCAATAAAATGCAAGAAGACCTTTTACTGAAAGTGGTTGTACCCCTAAAAAAAGATCCTGATCCTTTAAAGCAGGATACACAGCATAGTGCTTGTGCTGTGTCATTTGTCCCTCTCTATGTTCTAAAAAACCTAGTTGATTCTGCCTGTTCCTGTGTCCCCCGTGTGTGCTGACCACAGTAATCATGGCTGCTGATCCATGATACCATGGTCAGTTTATGTGACTCACTCTTTGTCATTCCGCAGTTTCTCCTCTTTCCCCCTCTCCCCTTCCCTCCCTGCCTGTCAGCTCAGGAGTCTGTGTGTGATCCATCTCCTCCCTGCCCCTCCCCTCCCACCACTATAGCTATAAAATTACTATTGAGAAATCCTGTAATCCCCTCTCTTACATTAAGATATGATGTGCAGTATCTGTGTTTTTTAAACACCCTCCTCTCCACCTGGCTGGAATCCAGGACTTCAGCTGATACTCTCAACCACTCCCACTGTAGCGCACAGATCGGGGAATTTTCAAAATATACAGATACTGCACATTATATCTTCCTGTAAGAGAGGGGATTACATGATTTCTCAGTAGGGACTTTACTGCTTTAACCACTTAAAGAGCAGAAGGATTTACCTAATTCCTGACCAGGCCATTTTTTGCGATACAGCACTGCGTCACTTTAACTGACAATTGCGCTGTTGTGCGACGTTGTACCCAAACAAAATTTATTCCCTAGAGCTTTCTTTTGGTGGTATTTAAAAAAAAAACTATATTTTTTGCTTTTTGCTATAATACATTTCCAAAAAAAAGTATAAAAACAAATCTCTTCATCAGTTTCAGCCATATATGTATTCTTCGCATTAAGTGTATATTGATTGGGTTGCACAAAAGATATTGCGTCTACAAAATAGGGAAAAGCTTTATGGCATTTTTATTATTTTTTTTTTACTAGTAATGGAGGCGATCAGCGATTTTTAGTGGGACTTCGACATTGTGGCTGACAGATCGGATACCTAACTGACATTTTTGACACTTTTTTTGGGAACCAGTGACATTATAACAGTAATCAGTGCTAAAAATATGCACGGTTATTGTACTAATGATACTGGCAGGGAAGGGGTTAACACTAGGGGCAATCAAGGGGTTAAATGTGTTCCCTCGCTGTGTGTTCTAACTGTATGGGGGATGGGTTGCCTGGGGAAACACACAAATCCATCTTCCTGCATAGCAGAAAGACAGTATCTGTATGATCTCCCCTGTCAGAACAGAGATCTGCCTTGTTTACACAGGCAGATCTCCATTCTGTCACTGCGGGGAATGATCGCTGGTGGCCGGTGGACATCAAGTCCACCCTACCCACTGATTGGCTCCCCCGCTGACCAGTGGGAGCATGTGTGTGCCTACGGCGTTGTGTCGCACCCACAAATGCGAGATCCCGCCCCGATGTACAATGGCGGATATACGCGGGATCATGCCGAGCTGTCACAGTATAATGATGGTGGCTGGTTGGCAAGTGGTTAAAGTCTATTTTGCTGGAGTGTAACGAGGTAGCGCATTTGTCTGTTAGCACTAGAACAGTGTAAATGGGGGGCTCTAGGCTAACCATAGTCCTGCAGATTTTTCCCTGAGATAAAAAGGCCCATGTTATAATGGCCATTTTGCAACAGCTACAGGGTTGCTTTACTTAGCTTTTTTGTTGCCAGGAAAAAAAATTAGTCCATTAAAGAATGGTGTCACAGAAATTCCAAAAGCTTCTATAGCTCACATGCTGAGATATTTAGGTTTTGGAACTAGCTACAGGAATGGGCAGCTTCAAATTCTACTCATGGTATCCAATGTAGCTGCTGACAACTACAGGACACTAGCAATTTGCAGCTATATAGATAATCATTGTATTCAGTTACAACAGCAAATCTGTAATTTGAGACATTTGTAACCACTACAGAGTTGTTAGTGGAACATGATCCTAAGTGATGACATTTCTACTTTACAAGCCTAAGGTATTAATGTTAAGACTCTTCAGATGTACTGTAATATTATCATTAACAATGAGAAAAACTGCCGAGGCTAGGTTCGCCAAGGGTTCTGCAAAATTCAGGAAGTCCTAACATAGAGGCAAATTTCATTGACATCTTGGTGTTAAATTATGGCAATTTTAGGATTAATATGCAATACACTGCCAAAAAGGCATGGTGAGATGAACACTACAATGGGGAGATGTATCAATTAAAAAAAAAAAAATCTGTACAGCAAGGAGAGAGGTTTTGAGGATATCTTTAAAATACACAAACCTTTTAAATAACATGCTTGGGGATGACTCAAAGCTGTATGAGAAACTGAAGGATTTTCACAGACAGATTCAATGACCACATACAGTGGCAGAACTACCAGGGTCACAGCAGTCACACTTGCGACTGGGCCCTGGAGTTCTGCCGCTGTGGGGGGGCCCAAGACCCGGCATCTCCCCCTGCACCTCTGGCTGTCAGTTTAGAATGCAGTGGGGGAGATGGGAGGGGGTGATCGGCAGCTATATGGTGCCCGTGGGATCTTCCTGTTCCTAGTAGTTCTCTTTCTGAGTGTATACAGTGGAGAGGGGAGGGGCCTCTGACCTGAGCATATGCCGGCTTCACTCTTTAGTGTACAAGTGAGTCACTCTTGCTGATACATGCTCGGGTCAGAGGCCCCTCTCCACCGTATACACTCGGGAAGAGAATTAATAGCCCCAGGGAGATCCCATGGCCCGCAGGCACCATAGAGCTGCCGATCGCCCCTTCCTACCTCCCCTCACTGCATAGTAAACTGCAACATTAGTAATCTGAGTTGCAGGGGGAGGGGGTTGCAGGGGGAGATGCTGGCCACAGACTGTCATCAACATTCAAGTGAGTGACCATGGGGTGAAAGTGTGGGGTGTGGGTTGGCATCAGCGGAGCGGACACGGACATGTCATCCATTTGCGTGGTAATCAGAGGAGAGATCCCCCACCGAACAAGCAGATTCTGCTGACATGTTTGCCCAGTGTGAAAGGGGCCTTTGGGGTGTGCGGGTTGCTAAGTTTACTTGCTGTGGTATACAATGGTGTGCTGGAGGGATACAGAAGTGCAGATGTGTGTGTGGGGGGTGGGTACAGAGATGTTGGGGTGCAGCAGAGTGCATAAATGTTCGGGTGGATGTTGAGGTGTGCTGAGGAATGCAGAGGTGTGTGTGTGTGTGTGTGGGGGGGGTATGGAGGTGTGCTGGGGGTTACAATGGCTTGCTGGGCTAATGGAGGCATACTGAGGGATAAAGAGGATTCTGGGGGGTGCAGAGGTGTGCTGGAGGGGGGAGAAGAATGCTGGGAGCTACAGAGGTATGTGTAGGAGGTGCAGCGATGTGCAAAGGGGTACAGAAATGTGCTGGGGGTACGGAAGTGTGCTAGGGGTACAGGGATTATTTTGGAGGTACAGAGATGTGCAGGGGGTATAGAGGCTTTCTGAGGGGTAAGGAGGCATTCTGGAGGGTGTAGAGGTGTGCAAAGGGGTATGGCATTAGATGGCCATGTCCAATTCAAATGGCCCATCCCTAATCAAGATACGTTCTCCCCTACAAGGGCTGGTTGAACACATAAAAAAAAAGTGTACCTGACTATTTTTGGAAAGGTAGGCAACCATGAAGGAAGGGGTCCTGCAGAACACATGAAAGGGTCCTGCTGTGGGACCTCAATAATGGGCCCTGCAATGGGAGTAAAAGGCCTGAAGGTTCCAGTTAAGCCTGACCGCGTATACTGGCAGCACATATTTGGCTGTGGAATTCGTTTTTTTTCTCTTAGAATTATCTTGGCTTGCATATAGCAGCAGCACCTCAATCTGAATGAATTTGTTTGAAAAAAAAGCTTTAGCAGCAACAAACAGTAACCTGCTTTGATCGGCAGATAGAAATTTGACAGTAGTTCACTGTGGCTGTCCACAAATGATGTAGCAGTGTAAAATTAGCGGGACATTTTTTAATGAGGGCTTAAATATACTTGATAAAGTGTATTGGCAGGTGTTCTCTACAAGAATTAGGTTACTGCATTTGGCCAGCAGGACAAGGGGATACGGTGAGTGTAAATGTGAGATGATTTAGGTACACACTGGTTATGAATGTGTTTTTTTTCCCTTCAATTGATGCAGTGTCATGCAGTGAGCAAAAGGCAGCTCCATGAACAGATAGCCAGTGACAAGTGATTGCACCACTTAGGGCAACTCATACTTAAGAAAGGCCCAATCAACAAAAAGTAAAAATAAACCCATGAATGAAATTAAAACCCCCAAATTTCACCCCATGAAACAAATGCCTTGCAAAAAAAAATTATGCTATGGACAGGGCGGCAGTTAAGTGACCGCTGATCTCAAACTGACGACAAAATACAATGAAAGACATCTCCAATAATAAAAACAACAACATAGGCTGGATTACCCAAATAGCTAGCAATCCAGAACAAAGTACAGTTTCCTAACTGACCTTAAGCTCTTCTTATGCAGTTTGTCAGCTTTTCCTACAAATGCTGCCAATGTACTGACACTATGGCTGCTCTGTGCTCCCCTTTTTTCTAGTGAGGGATTTGGCTTAATTAAAAGCCCCCCGATTGGCCCTTTAATGCATTATGGCCATTATTCAAAGGCCTTGCAATGCATTATAGCTTTAAAAATTCCTCTGGAGAAATCTGAACATGAATTTGCTGGGGTTCAAAAAAACTTGAACAGAATTCGCCTCAAACCCATATCAGTAATGAACCCAAACCCAACCTTAATTGTCATGCCTATATAATGCCCATAATTATATCTTAAATATATCATTGTCTGTGAGGAGGAAGCAAGGCATACTGTGCATTCCTTACAATGTAGATAATCCTGGCTTTTTAAATATTTTAGGCACTTATTACACCTCTCTGTAATTAAAGCAACCAACTGAATATTCCAGGGAGTCACGAATTGTTACACATTGGAGTGTACAAGCTTATGGGAGCTGTCACTGAAGTGAACCGTGCTCTACATTAACAAGTCCATCCCTTCTGAATCACAAAGTATTGTTTTGTGAAAATGTTGATAAGCAGAAATATAACAAGCTTCAATGTGTTATTCACCTGGGAGAGAACTGTGAGTAAAACTAGACTTTTTCAAGTTATTTGCCTCAGATAACATGCCTTGTTTTAATATCTCATTAGGTAATTGGGTGTATGGGTGTATTTAAAACACTTTTAGCTAGGCAAATGGAGCGCAAGAGATGATGGACAGCATAGAACTATCAAGAATCAAGTCCCACTGTATATCAGTACTTACAAATCTGTTTGCTTATTCTATTTCATATTATATCAGATATGTGTATGCCTGTTGGGTGTATCCAGCACAAATAAACTGAAATAGTCAGCCAACAAATTCCTAATGTTGTTGTAAATGAATTCACATAATTAAAACTTTGACAATAAGAAGGCAGATCTGGCTTGAGGACTGTAGTCCAATGCTTTGGTATTGCTGGTGTTGGCGTTGGTTCAATTTGCTCACCTGTATTGGGCACACAAGTACTATAATGTTGGGTTGACTCCATTTTTTCATTCGTATATGTTACCATATTAGAAAGCGGACCCATCATTTTAACTTTTGTCACTGATGCACTTAGTCCCTTGAGGTATTAATGGCAAAGATTCAGAAGCGATATTAACGTCTATAATTATTGCTCTTCTCATCTCTTTGTAGGAGTGAATGGAGTGTCATACAGGTTGAATTCTCTAGGGATCACCTCTAGCTTATAATCATGTATTGTTTCCAGTCCCAGTGGCAATATAATTGCGCATAAATAATTGCTGTGCATTCCTGGAGATATGGGGCAGTGATTAATTGACTTGGAAGAAGCTGCACACATTGCTTTATCATCAGATAGTTGCCATCCTTTGTCATCCTATAATAAGCTGTGTATCTGTTCTCCTGCCAGATTTTTTAAGGCGGGAGTAAGAAAATGAGGTCATTATGTGTGAATATGGTCATATATGTTATTAGGCAATATGCCACGTGCAGCAGTAATTGCCACACTTTACCAAATTTAGAACACTTAATAATTTTCTTATAGTGAAATGAAATAAAATGAGTGTGGAAATATCCTGTGCAGGTAGACAGCAATTTGCAGTAAGTAAAATGTAGAACCATGTTCATATTTATCTTTATTGCTAAGCTTCTCGTTATAAGAGATGGCAACAGTAGCAAGCCTATAATTACTACTCTGCGACACATCTTAATTCAAAATTGTGGAACACTACACTGACAGGCAAGTGACCTCTATTTTCAGCCTCCACTTCAAAGCTTCCTGTGTCAATTCTCTCCTTTCAGCCTGCTCACTGGACAATGGATTGGTATCAACATATAGTTGTGTCCCCCCAAAAAAGCTCTGCCAGCTACAAGGCCTGGTGGAGGAAGGCCACTGATGGCTGATATAGGGTGCAGTGAAACCTTTTCTAACACCCTCTGCATTTGGTCTTGTAATCTTTGAATACTCGTGACCTTTGCAAATAAATAAGTTGTGATGCAAGGGCCAGAAAGTAAGGTATGGGGGTGCACTCTGCATTAAAGGCAACTTTAAATCCATGATTTGTGCATTTTAGCAGTCGCACATGATTTTTTTTTTGTGGGCAACCAATTCATTTACCACATGCTTCAACAATTGTCTATGCAGTATGCAACACACCTGACCCTACATTAAAGTGTGCTGTCCTAAAAAAAAATGGTAAAGTATTTTTTCAGTGTTGTGCCCCCTATTCACAGGGATATGGTGTAGTCATTTTAACAATTTTCACGACAGATTCTAAACAACTTTGCAACCAAGCTGTTACTTCGAAAGGGCATGAATCCTTTTTTGCTCCTTTATTTTGCAATCATGCAAAAAGAAAAACAGAGGGCGCACCAGACTTGTGCATTACCCAAGTAAATTTATTAAAACCAAAGGAAAAAATTATACTCACAAACAAAAGTGAAAATGCAGGTATATCAAAGTCCACGAAGGACCAACAGTGACCAGGTCATCAAGGACGTGTCCAGCACGCCGGAGGACCTAATGGAAGGCTGAAGCATTTTGAGGGGCGATCCCCTCCTCCTCAGAGGGCCCCCGTCTGAGGAAGAGGGGTTTGCCCCTGGAAACACGTCAGCCTTCCATTAGGTACTCCGGCGTGCTGGATACTGCCTTGATGACCTGGTCGCTGTTGGTCCTTCATGGACTTTGATATGCCTACATTTTCACTTTTGTTTGTGAGTATAATTTTTTCCTTTGTTTTTAATAAATTTACGCAAGTCTGGTACACACTCTTCTTTTTTTTTTGCAGTGTTCCCTTTTGTGTCCCCTGGCCCTTGGAGGGCAGCAAAGCCTGTGTTTCCCTTGTTACTCATCAGTTCCAGGCCACTTTCATTACCTTCACAATACTGTTGAGTGCAGAAGGTTTTTGATTTTGCAATCATGCTCTGATACTAGCATGCCTAATAGCTGATATTTTTATCAGTATGATTAGCAGGGGGGGTTGGTCTTCATTCTACATGAGTATGTCCGCTGTGCTAGTATAAAACATTACATTTACATTATTGCACTATGGGTGACTTACAAACCTTCTTTTGTGTTTCTTGTGAGGCTAATAAATGCAGAACACTTTCAGGTTAAAGCTCACAGAAATTGTGATCTGTTATTTAAAATGGACTGTCTGTAGCAAACAAACAAGAACTTTCTCCTGTCAAGACATGTCTGGTGTCAGTTTGCGTTTCTGTAACACTTCAATCAGTGCTGGTTTTACTATGCTCTTGAAAATACATTACATAGTGTTGTAAATGTGATTAACAGCACATGGCTTTGGCATATATTATCATTTCACTATCAAAATGTTACATCTTTCATAGTGACAACTGTCTGCTCACTCAGGGGAATGCATATATTGCAAGTCTTAATCCCACATAATGGTTCAAATCACAAAGCGCAAGCTGCCTTTTTACTGGCAACAAATTACAAGTTGTTTTGCCTATATATTTGTCATAATCAAATAATGTTCATTTATTAGATTAGCAGAAAAGTATTCAGATGCTCCATGATACAGAAGATTCATGTTAATTATATTTCAATATGTTAATTTTATTTATTTTTTTAAAACTTGATACTATGCACCATTTGTAATTATATATGCATAGAGGCAACCATATTTGCTGGTTATCTATCCAGGTGCTACTTTCTACTGATCCTTTTCTCTCGGTGCAAGTCTTCCAGACAAGGTCTGTCTGATTGAAATGTATGCACTGTAGTGTTTAATGATGTAATACACCCACACTGTTCCTGATTGCCAGGGACCAATTGGTTTGGCAATATTTTAACAGATTTTTTTTTCGTGGCAAAAGATATTTTTTTAAAAATGTGATTTGGTTATGGTAACATGTGCCCCATTGATTAATGGAAAGTGTGAATTTTAACGAGAGCTCCCCAGACCAAGAGCCCTTACAGTATGTTATTGCACATACAGCTCCAGTGTTATACGACTATGAAAAGAGGGAGGGATGGTGGCAGGATCAATGGTTACACTGTTAATGCAAACAGATTTTGCAGCTGAAGAAATATTAAAAGAAATGTATATGTATATGTTTTATTTAATTTGTTATTGTAAGAACGAAAGGAGAAAAATGTTATCACTTTTTTTGTCGCGCATGAATATATTTTAGTCCTTTATCCATAGTGCATAGTGTCGCTCTATTTGTGTTTTTTCCCTTCTCTTTACTTTGTGTTGCAAAAAGGCTGTTCAGAGTTCATTAGCTCAAGATGAAATTTGCACACAACTTTATGATTCAAAGGAGTGAGCCCTCCCTTTTTAGAGGTCTCAGTCCAAAGTTTCAATGGGAGAAATAGTTCTTAAAAGGAATATATTTGTGTCCTGATGTCTCTTGAGAAAACCTACAGTGATCTAGGAATACATAATCATCTGTTTAATGTTTTTAAAACAAATAATTTAAAATTACCAGTTTCCCCCCAAACCTTTATAGTTTCCCTATCAAACACTTTGCTGAGAACCTCTCATTAATGAGCCATTTGGTTCAACAGAAATACAAACCTGGTACGGTTTGATTGAGCATTTGGCTTAGCATATGGTAAGCAGTCCCTTTAGGCAGTCAAATGTACAAAGCAGGCTGTGAAGACATATAAGTAGATTTCTAGGGGTTAATATTTTGGCCACAGCAGCATATGTTTTCTCTAGAGTATCTGTAAATTCAATTGGGTTTATATTTTACTAGCTATTACTTCCACAAATTATACAATGTAGCTTAAAGTAGAACTATAGGCAAAACTTTTGTTTTCATTGTGGATACAAAAAGGGAGGGTTATAATTCGAGTCAGATTTAATTGGCCATATGTGTCTCATTGAGGAGATTTCATTTTCCTTCCTGTTCCATATCCACACAGGAAGCAAGATAAAATCCTTGCAAATTAAGGGAATTCCTTGGGGACCCCCAGGTCACCAGATCTTGTATTCCCCTTGGAAGATTTCCCCTCTATTACTTTTTCCAGGACAATCCAAAATTTGAAATATGAACGGTACAGAGCCTGCTCCTCTTTATACGCCTATACCTAGTGCTGATTGGCTTTAACTATTTACTTCCATTTAAATCTCTCACAATCAAATAGTTACTATATTGATAATAAAATGATGATAATACCATATAGTGTGTTATACACCATACTGTTACTAGTGCCAAAAAATTGCAATATATATTGTAAAGTGCTAAATGCAAAATGTGCCACAATTATAAAGTGCAAAGTATAAAGTAAAGTCTCTTCCAAAGTGCAAAAAGTGCTCATGCGCAAAGTAGATTTTTTAAAATAGTTGACTACTGTGAATCCACTCCGTGAGGAAAAGTGGGGTCACTCCACACTCACCAGACAAGATGGACCCTTTTGTCTCATGACAAATAAGGGTCTAACAGGCTTGTAGGTCTTTTGGAGGTGACCTCACCCACTCCGATACCAACCGCATGCTCCTTTCAAACCTGGGCTCCTTCAAGGAGATGACTCGCTGTATGCAGTAGGATGGAGGTTCTGCTTAGTTGAAGAAAAAACTCCTCATAGTATAAAATCCTTAGCGACTTTTATTGGGCATAAAAAACACTTAAAAAATATAAATACCCTGTTACAAATACATGGCTCCTCAATTATACGGAGAAGTGGACAGCTAAAGAGTCTATAGCACGCGTTCCACTCTCTGGGCTGGCTATAACGTCAGGAGACTCAAGCTTGACGCGTTTCCTCACTAAAGTGCGACATTTTCAAAAGCAGCTGCTTTTGATAATTTCGCACTATAGTGATGAAACGTGCCAAGCTTGAGTCTCCTGACGTTACAGCCAACCTAAAGAGTGGAAACTCATGCTAGAGACTCCATAGCTGTTAACATGTACGATTAGGTGATCCTGAATATGTTTTCATAGTGGGAATTAGTTTAAACTAGCCTTTTTCAATCTTGTCAATACTTAGGAACCCTTGAGGAGAGGAATCTCAGGGAACCCCTGCTAAAAATGACTATAACTACAACTCATAATACATTAGTGTGATAGGTAGTGGAAGAATGCTCCTTACTCTTGTGGCCATTGGGAAAAATGACCCCCTACAGATAGCTAAAAATATCAGTAGTGTCAGTGGTAACTTATCTGGGAGGCAGAAATTGCTCATTGCTTAAGGAACCCCTAGCAACCTCTGGAGGAACTCTGGTTGAGAAACCCTTATTGAAACAATAGAGATATAAGGACACATCCAATTGTCAGAATCTTCCTTGTCCACTTTTATTAAAAGATAGTTCACCTAACACACACACAATTACCCACACAGTGGTTGTTCAGCATTCCTCTGTCTCTTGTGAACTCTAAACTATTGTCAGCACCCATATTAAAAGATCTTCACACATCTGCGCACAGTCAGGATGCTGGTTAACAGCAAAATGTGGACTGGTTGGAGGCTTCCTCACACCCAAGTTTCTACAAAGCCTCCAGGACCCTGGTCAGGATTTACTAAGCCAGTCACAGAAGTTCCACATGTTATTCCCCTTATGCTGGACTGTATAGGCACTTGACTCGTATCCCAAATGTAAACATAAAAAAGATCCTTTTATTCATATCAACACAATTAAAAAAAGTGACATGGAATGTATATGGCCAAAAAGCAACTAAAATACACCAACTGTAGCGTAATTAGCAGTACAAAAACAGATATCCTTCACCAACGTGTTTCAGAGTTTATTTCACCTCCTTCATCAGGGATAGGGAAGATATTAAATCTCTATAATGCAAATATAGATGTCTAGAATATAAGTATGACTTTGATATTTGCATCATAGAGAATGGAAATCTACATGCTACAGTTGGTGTATTTTTAGTTGCTTTTTGGCCATATATATTCCATATCTTTTTTACATTTACAATTGTGATACAGGTCAAGTGCCTATAAAGTCCAACATAAGGGGAATATCTGTTTTTTGATACAGTATGTGTATATACAACTTAAAGCAGGTGCTAAGCAGCATGCCGATTTGGTGTTTTGACAGGAGACCATCCCAAACAATTTAAAATATGTAGTGCAAGCTAAATATGATACCAGGGCAGGTGCTACACTAAGGATGATATGTATTGTGAAATATACCTGTCCTCAAAACCACTAGGGCCTATGCAGCTTGGCTAATGTTATGTTATGGCCTATGTGTGGCTTACACCTATATTTCATCTCTCCTTAGCAGAGACAATGATTAACAATTATTGAATAGTGATTTTCCAGCAACAAAAACATTTTTACTCCCATCTTATTGCAGACCGTGCTTAAATTGAAAGTAGTTGGACTTTGTACAGCCACCAAAACACTGATGTTTTTCCCCAAGTAAATAGCTTTCAGGTGTGGGCTTTTCAATTCACAACTGTTCTTCCACTACAGAACAAAGTTCACAAACCCTCATAACTCTTTGGACTCAATTATTTAACCTTTAAAAACAGAACTGAATGTTTAAAAATGATGACTTCTATGATCTGAATTTTTAATTAAAACAATTTGCCCTGGCTCTTAGAACTACCAACCTAGTTTTTTCATAGCAGAGCGCTGGTGCCCCCAATTTTAAAATACCAGCCTAGTGCTGTATTGGGCCCAAAATGGGACTTGGACAGTCTAGGGAATTTATGTATACATTTTTCCTTCTTCTCATTTTAACTCTTAATTGATTGTAAATTTGGAAAGAATTAAAAAAAAAACATATTTGGGTTTTTCTGCCAAAAGACTGCAGAAATGATAATGTAAAGGTCATGATATGGCACAGTGTCTGTGATCCCATTTTCATGGGGCATATGCAGAACGTACAAATCACAGAACTGAAGCCCTGGATAAGGAAATAACTATAATGGAGTGGCAGACGATATGGACTCAGACATCTGAAAGTTCCCTTTGTACACTGTACAAGGAAAACTCATACAAAGTCATGTTCTTTTGGTACATGACCCCAGACGTCCTAAACTCCATACACCCTGCTACCTCAGATAGATGCTGGAGGTGCCTCAAGGACAAACACACCCTCCTGCACATATACTGGAGCTGTCCAATCATTGCCTCATATTGGCAAATGGTACACCAGCTTCTTCAAAACCTCTTTGGCCCTCAAGTGCCGATGGAACCATCCCTCTTCCTGCTAGGCCCTCCCCCCAGTATACTTTCTAAACTACAAAAAATACTGCTCCGAAATCTTCTCACCGCAGCGAGGTGCCTGGTGGTGTTTAACTGGAAGAGTCGTCTTCCCCCTACACAGGAAGCCCTCTATGCTAGAATTAAAGATGTTGAACTGATGGAAAAAATGACAGCCATGTTACAAGACTGGTTGGAAGCTCACAACCAAACATGGGAACCTTGGCATCTCCAGGAAGACCCAAGTTGACAGAGACCTCTCAGTCTTTTTTTTTTCTTTCTTTTTTTCATTTACTCCCTTCTCTCTTTTATCTATTCCTATTTTCTAGAACTGCTGTTACTTAACAGTTATACAATGTAATGCTGATACTTGAATATGCCACTGGATGCTTGCATACCGAAAATGTTGATTATGTTGGCCTTGAAGCCAAACTTTCAAGCAAGATTTTGTACCACAGTTCATGTACTTATCCTGCTCTGATAATAAAAAAAATGTTATTTAAAAAAAAAATCACAGAAATGGGGAAAAAAGTACTCAAAAAGCTTTAGATGATTAATCAAACTCATTAAAATTATAGTAGGTGCACAAAATTACATAGAAAGGGAAGGGAAGAAAGTGCTAAACTGGCATAGTGTAGCACAATTTAATAAGTAAAATACCATATAAAACAAATAGAACCCATCTGCTTGCGAGTTCTATTTGTTCCCCTTCCCTTTCTATTTTACAGATTGTGGATTTCCAGCCCACATATGAAAGCAGCCTTGTCAGTACCACAGTGTTAGCCATTTTCTACTAATTTACTTTTTTATTCCTATACCTTAGGGAATAAGTATCTTTTAATACCTCTCTTTACTTTTTACCTGGTATATGACATTGTATCACTATAGGATGGGCACAGTGTCAGTGCTGTAGTGTTTTTTGGCACAAAATTACATTACCTTTTTCTTGTTTATTTTTTAATGCATCTGCACCATAGGAAATCTCTACATAATACATTCTTCAGTTTTCATAATGTATTTTAAAAAGCATCCAAGCAAATGTGGATTGGAAATCCATAAAATTACACATATTAAAGTGCATCAACCCATAACTGTATAAACAAGAGTAGGAAAGGACCTCTGTGGAGGTATCGGTCACCTGTGTGATAGGGATGGCTTTTGGGCCAAAGTATACCTCATGTCTTGTAAACAGCAACAGTTCAGCAGGTGGGACTCGTTCTGAAAACTACATGGAAATGAAAGATTTTCCATTTTATCTTTTCCAGGAGTTCAGATTTAAAGTCCCAGTTGTTGCATCTTAGAAGGCAGCTTAATTTGCAAACGCTGATACATTTATCAGAACAAAATAAGCTATCCATGCAAAACAGTGTTGCCTGCTTTCTGAAACATGACTTTAATCTGATTTGTATCAGTTTGTAATAATCATGTAGTTTATTCTGATATAAACCCAAACTAAATGAACTGTAATGAAATTTGACACTTTGCATTATATTTTACTTCATTTTGGTACACTTTCAAATTATCACTGACATCTTAAGCTGTTTGTAGCAATTTATTTATTTACCAGCAAAATTGCCATTAACTTGTCAGGTCATCATTTATTTGATGTAATGAGTGAGTGCTTTTTCAGCAGCCTTTATTGGTGATCATTATGATTTCATCCCAAATAAGATCTGTACCTCCTTGCATACTGGCCAGGGACAAACTAAATATGAAATTACACAAATCCCCTCAAAGATCATTCAGTCATACAGCTTATGTAGAAATTGCATCCTTGATTTATTACAGGGATATGGAAAAGGTACATCACCCTAACCCCTGTATATGTATGTGTGTAGACCAACAAGTACATATGAATAAAGACATCACAGCTTTAATATCAATATAATATATGCGCTTAAAACCCCGACAAGAGCACCTCTCTGGGGAGAACCCGAGTTCTAGAAATGTAACACCAAATAGGCAATTATTTACCAAAATTGCCTATGAGTATCCAGGGACCAATACAGTGCAAACGTACAAGAAGGCTAACACATAAGACAATAAGGGCTGGCGCTACAACAAAAAAGTTAAAAAAGGTTGACAAATTATAATTTATTCCCAGGGAATCCATACCAATATGATGCTATAATAAGGTACTGAGGGCATCAGCAGAATAGCTTCACGCGTTTCAAGAAGCCACTTTGTCAAAAGCTAAATTGCTGGCGGCACAAGGTGCTTTACAAAGATGTAAAAACATGTTATAATTAATGTCAATGCTCTGGAGATATTAACCACAAAGTGTGTTCCACAATGGTACGCATAATTATAATATTTAGATATTAATGAAAATATATATGGACAATATGAAATTAGACCAATGTGAAAGTAAATGAAAATAAGTACTGCTTGGACCTTGAAGAAGGGAATATACCCCGAAAGCTTGTCCTGAAAAAATGTATGTTAGTACAAAATCATTTTCAATACTTTACAATCTGCAGCTTTCATTAAAATAATACCTACCATAAAGGTATTTATTCTGGCATTTCTTTTTATAGAGTCTCATATGTTTTCCTAATGGGAACTAAGAGCAGCTACAAGTACCATCCATAAATAACCAAAAATGCATTAGTTCTCTAGCCCCATATATTAATATGCCTGCTTGCCTCTGGTACAGCATAAACCAGGGAAAGTCAAGATGTCAATCATAGTGTTTACTTCAAATTCTTCCTGCCTTTCTGTTGCAGTCATATGTCACTGCATTATGTATATGTCATCAGCTGGGGGAATGGTTAGAGATGTGGTCAATCTGTGCTCTTTCTTAAAAGATATAATTTCCTTCTTTGCAATAACACTTAGACTGAAACCACTGTTGTGGCTGAGTATGCTTACATACTTGGGGAATGGAAACGTTTAAAACATCTAGAAATTAATATGATAAAGTTGTGTGATGACAAAGAATAGTAACCCATAGGACCGGAATCTCACTATACTACAGTCAACCCAATAGCTATGGGTTACCACACGTATTATTGTGCTTTAAAGTGGAACTAAACTCTCTTAATCAGAATTAGCTAGTTCTACTCATCATGCTGCTGGACTTAGTAAATAGATAGATGGTATATTATGTTTACTTGTTTTAGGCTTTTTTATTTTTATTTTTACATTTCTTCTGTTGCTTAATAGGCAAAAATGATGTTGTACTTCCCACGGAGTCTTCGTGGGCATTTTTTTTCTTTAATCTGGTGGAGGGGAGGAGGGGCTTTCTAAGCTAAGCATACCCTCCTGCCTATATGCCTGAGCTTAGGGCAGATGGATTCCAGGGTGTAAATGCTACAGCCCTTACCCAAGATAGCTACAGCTAGAAATGCTTAGGGTGCGTTTTTCAAATTGATTTCTCAACAAAATAAAACATGTAGATATAGATGGATGGGTGAGTTTTCTGTGAATGTTATAAATTAGCTTTGTTTGTTTTTTTAGTTTGCGGTGCTTATTAACAGTTAAGTTCCACTTTAAGTAAGCCTGTTGGAGTACTGATAACACTGTCATTCTGTGGACCATGAGATGGCTGGAACCATGGGAAGCACCTGGATTGTAGAAAACAAAGTACAGGTTTAAACTGACACTGTTGTATATAGCACAAGAACAAGCAAACCATAGTATATTCTGAACATTAGAACTACAGTGGATTTGGTGTTAGCACAGATCATAAATATTAATAAATCTAACCTTTATTGAAACACTGTATGTAAACTTGGGAAGAAAAGGCTCTTTGTAAAGACTTGACTTCCATTACACAGAACATGACTATTCTGACCTGCCCTTGAGAGCCGCCAGCGGACTAGCTTTTAAAGATGTCCCTGTTTTTGCACATGTGTGTCAATCAGTGGATTTGTCATTTGGATTAACACACTTGAGCTGAAGCAGGAACATTCTTAAATCGTGGAGAACTGGAACTGTGACGATAATAGAAAAGTGCCTTTATATAGAAAGGACCGTCTCTATGGTAAAGGAAGTTTTGTACACATGCTTGAGTTTTAACATTTTCTGTTATTTATTGTGATTCTATTTTAAACTATTAACTTTTGTCAGTGGAATAAACTTGGGTACAGAGCAAAAACCTGTACCTGTCAAGAAAATGGGGTTGATGTAGTAAAGGCAACTAGCGTGTTCATGTTTTGAGTGAATTTGCACTTTGCAAGTGAATTTACCCTTTGCTTAGTGAATGATGTGAAGCGTGGATGGATCCTATCATCCCATCATGTGCAGGCAAAAATAATGTTTCTTTATTTTTCTTGCATGTAATTGGACATTCTTCTTAAAGGGAAGTTTTCACCACATTAACTAAGCTGAGGTAAAATGTGTTTGCAAAATGAAGATCCTCTTGCACAGTGAACTGTCTATATGTCTTTAGTAAATCATATTTTACTGCATAAAATCAGGTTCTAATTGTCCACATATGGTAAAATGTGTTTCTGAGCTAGGACGTGCTTCCTCTGTTTTACCAAACATTCATTCAAATATAAGGCTTCGTTCCGATTATATATGCATGCAGGGGATAACATTTAAGTGATTGGTGTGTGATTTTGATTTACAGCATGTTTTTAAAGTGGTTGTAAACCATTACATATACCAAGTGAAGTGAAGAGCCTCAGATGATACAGTACACATCCTCCTACATAGGTTTTACTTGTTTATCTGTAGCAATGTCTCCCATACACTCCTTCAAAGGGGCAGAAAAGTGTTTAAATCCTTCTCAATCTGTTAGTATTACTGAAGAGGGGGTGTGAGGTTGCAGTTACAGTGTGTGAGAGCTGATTGGAGGAAAGACGCACACCCCTCTGCACACAGCAGAAGAACTGTGTTATGAATAAACAAGCAGAGTGCTGAGCTCTCTCCCCAACACAAATGTTATCTCATGTGTCAGGAAAACTTCTTAGAAGTGGCTCATGCTGATAACAAAGGAAGGAAGCTCCAAAGAGAAATGACACTTAGAGTTTTGGAGAGAGATAAGTAAACACTACAGATATATGCACTTTGCTCAATTTTCATGACTGAGGTTTACAGCGACTTTAATGTATTTTGTTTATACTATGCATTGTATAGATTCTTGTCATTTTCTATGACCTAAAGTGAAAAAGTGAAGAAACACCTTACACCTTCCCCACTACACCTATCTCCATTAATGATTAGCTGCCACTGCCCGTGTAGCCAGAGGAGCAATCTGGGGATTTGAAAGACCTGCTACTCTTCCCCTTCTTTCCCTAGGGCTTTAAGGATAGATCAGAGTGATTCTAATGGGTTAAAATGGTCATGAGCTAGCACATGACCAATCAAAATTGCTATGATCTATCCCAGAAATCCTAAGGAAAGAAGTGGAAGAACATGGCTTTCAAAGCCTTGGACTTCTGCCTCGGGATGTAGTAGGGTGTCCACCTTTTTATTTGTCATGAAAAGGTGAAATTACACTTTAATTTCCTTTTAGTCATGGTGGATCATTCCTTGAGTGCTTTAGAAGATACCTTCATAATAGTTTCAGGGGTGCTTTCTTGACATTCCTTTGCTAAGATAAAGTCTTTGTTTGTGGACCATATCAATTCCTAGGTGCAACAATAGGCAGGGCTAACATACAACTGTGGTAAGGAAATTCACAGCAATTGACTGGATTAAAAATGTAACTACATTTTTTTGGAAGCACATTTTTGGATTGTGATACATAAATACATTTGAATTCACAAGATAAAAAGGGGACACCTTAGTAAGGTCTGTATTTGCAGAGTTGATAGTAGTAGTATCCATATTAATTCTTTGTTGCAGCAATAGGCAGAGGTAACATATAACTGTTTTGTGAAATGTACAAGTTTAATACTGATTTATGCTTAAATTGCTGTGTTGAGCCATGTTGGTTTCAATCAAAAATGTTGGATTCTATAAGACTTTCAGTGCCTTTGATAGACAGGGTGAATCTCCCCAATGAGAGCAAAACGTAACATATAAAATGTAAAGCATGAGTGGGGTTCTTACTCCTAACTACACTATCCACCAGTAAAATGAAACATTTTTGCTATACATACACATGAATCACTCTATTTTCTAATGCTCAATATGGGAGATAAATACACTTTTTTGCATTGTGATAAGGAGATGCAAATCAATTGACTGAATTAAAAATGCATTGGATTGTGATAAGGACAGAGCTTTTTTTCAGCGGAAATGCGGGGAAATGCAGTTCTGGCACCTCCAGCACTGAATATAAGTAATGGCAAGGGGTGCTGGAGAGTCTATTAATGCTGTCTGCTGGGTGATCTGTTGTTGCTGGAGAGGATCTATTTTTACATGGCAGTCTGTTGTTGCTGGAGAGATCTATTGTTGCTGGTGGTGGATCTATTGTTGCTTGGGGTGTCAATGGTTGCTGAAAGAAATCTATTGTTGAGGCAGGGGGTCTATAGTTGCTAGCTGCTGGAGAATCTGTTGATGCTAGCTGCTAGGAGATCTTTTGCTGCTTCTGGGGTGGTATTTTGTTGCTGGGGGGGTCTATTGTTTCTGGTGAAATCTGTTGTTGCTGGGATTTCTGCTGGCTATCTATTTTACTACTTTTCTTGTTATCATTAACAAATTCCATACAAACTACTTAGCCCCACACAATTATACTTGGCTCTGTATTCTCTAAAAAGGACGCTACTGGGAGATGGGTAGGGGGATAGAACCAAGGGATGGTGCTCAGAGGTGGGTAGGGGGTGGAGACAAGAAGTGACTCAGAAATGGATAGTTCCTGCACCTATTCTCTGAGAGAAAAATTCCTGGATAAAGAAACATACTTAAATTCTCCAGATAAAAGAGGTCACATCATGGTTGAGTCTGTGTTTCTTTGTGGTGTTTGTCATCTGAGTTGTTAGGTGCACAATAGGCAAGGGTAACATTCAACTGTTCTGTGGAAAGCGCAAGTCAGGGAATAAATGCATCAACTTGGATTTATGCTTAAATTGTCATGGTGAATCATGTTGGTGACAACTCAAATTTTGGGTTCTCTGTCACTCACTGTTAGTGTCTTTGACAGTGGTCACCAGGCCAGGTGAATCTCCCCAATGGGGGCACAAAGATAAATCAAAACATGGGCAGGGTTCTAATCTCTAATTACTCTATCTAACTAATTGAAATGTTTTGGCTATACATACAGGTTTGATATTTGATTAATTCACAGTATGGGAGAAAAATACACTTTTTGGAACCATAATTTTGGATTGTGATAAGGAAATTCACATAATTTGACTACATTAAAAATGAATTACAGTTTTTGGAAGCGTGTTTTTGGATAGTGATGAGGAACTGCATTTGGATTCAATGGATAAAAGACCTGATATTTTAGTTGGCTTGCTAATAAATGGAAGCAGGGCTTGAATAAGTGTCTCATGCTGTGGGTATATCTTCCAGCATATCTCCTTTTTTAGAATAGGGGTGTTAAATTGAGACTGGATTATAATCTCAGTAATGTTTAATTTCAAACAAAGGGAAAAGAGCGCATGGCCACCCTAGTATAATACTGTTTATTTAAGCAATTAATAAAAAACAATCCATAGATTGCATTCACATTTTTGTTACAAATATAGGCATATAATGCACAAGTTTTCCTCTCCCGGATGGCGCTGCAAGGGGTGACAAGTGGATGACAAGGAAAACACATGCAATTAATAGCAGATGGGGCTAATAGCAACCTTATCTCAACTATATTCTTAAAACTAATTTCCCACACAGAAGACTATGTATATATAAAATATATATATCTATATATATATGTTAAAACGGATAAATTCATATATGAAATTAATAATTAAAAATATGATAACTCATGCCAGTTCATAAAAATGGAAAATGTTTTATATATATATATATATATATACTGTATATATATATATATATATATATATATATATATATATATATATATATATATATATATATATATATATATATATATATATATATATATATATATATATATATATATATATTGATACAAAAATATACATATATATATATATATATATATATATATATATATATATATAT
>BLSH010010404.1:1418268-1442680 GCA_018402905.1 Glandirana rugosa | reverse complement strand
GGTGTCGTCAGACAGCTCCTTTGTCTTTACCATTGTCACACATGAAGAGGGAATAACAGGTGGCTTTTTATAAAACCAAAATGTTCATTTATTGGCTAATTTGGGTCACATGGGTGGAGGCAATTCATCACAGGTGATCCTCATTTGAGATCTGCAACAGGTGAGCCAAATTGGGTTTCCATACTGATTTGCAGCAAAGGGTGCCAATACCACTGACAAGGCAAGCATTATGGTTTTCTCTGTTTTCCTCATAATGTTTATCTTTTTAAATGTTATTTATCATTTACAGTTTTTTGTCAAACACAAGCTATCTGTAGTAATATGTTGGTTAATTTGATACATTTCCTTCAGTAGATATTCCACAATATGTACATAAACTTCATGGGTGCCAATAATGGTGAGCAGGACTGTATATATATATATACATATAAAAACATAGTAAATAAATAGAACCAACAATAAAGATGGAAACAGGTGGCATCTAATCCACCTACACCTCATATATGTTTCCTCATAATTGCTGTCATGACCGTGTCCAAACTATTGGAATCCCATATGCTATCTCATGCATACATCCATGTATACACACACTTTACATGTACATACATGCACATGCGTATATACATGCATATACATGTGCAGAACCCAATCAAGGGAAAACAACCCCAGTGTGAGTATGTGTGGCCCTAACTTCAGTGAAACTAAAGTTTGCAGCAATTACCTCCACTGCAGCGATGGAACCTTTGCAAGCATCTTAGCTGGTGCTGACATCTTCCCCTGGTCTTCTAACGTGTTCAGCATTTTCGGCCATTGTGGTTAGCTAACCCACAATGGTGTAACTTATACGCATGTGCAGGAGAGTCATTTTATCTCAGCACCAAGACACGCCAATATAGTATATTGACAGGTGCATATGCTATCAGGCAGGTAAAAAGCATTTATTGCAGAAGAGATGTACACTAAAGTTCCACTTTAGAGTACAATGATGATTTACTTTCAAAATCAGTCTACTAAGAAGACAGTTTTCATATATTAATTTAACTGCAGTGGTGATTACTGTTTTCTATAAATTCATACTACTGAATTATAAGAGGCTTTGAAAAATTGTTGGTTCATAAAAAAGTCATATAAAAAATACAATCACCATAAGTTATTTTTTGCTAAAATTGCCGGAATAGAGTACTGTTATCAGCAAGCCTAATTGGAGTAGAGTTTTATTTCAGCAGTGGATCTATTGCAAGACTGATGGCTTGATTCCCACTGTGCTATTATACAGCTTGAGAACGTCTTAGAATATTTTTAAAATTTAGTTCTCAAAGTTTCATTTGTGAGAAAGGAGAGAGGAAAAAAGACCTTTTTGTTCAAATTTGTCAGAGATTAATCACAAAGTAAACAACAGTGGTGTTTAATCCCATGTGATTTATTGCTTTATTCACCGCTGGGACCCGTCACAGTTTTGTTGAAAATTGATAATAAGTTAAATATTTTTGGCAGATGGTTCTATTTTTTGTGGCCAGGGTTCTTAATTATTTGATTTTTCCTGCTGTTGAATGTGAATGCCACTAAAACAGAAAATGTTAATTAATATTTTGTGTTGTGAACTTTATCAACAAAAAACAAAAAAAAATCAGTTGTAATGATCACTGACATTAAACAAAATTGATATTCTCTAAAAATAATCCATACACATCCACTACTTAATGGCCCCGTAATCTATTTTTATGACATGGTTTCTTACTGTGTTTTTCTGCCTCCTCACCTATGAGCTCCTTAAAGTGGTTCTAAAGGCTGAGGGCTTTTTAGCTGCATGCATTCTATGCATGCAGCTAAAAAACCTCCTATGTGCAGTGGCCCCGCCAGCCCCCCAATCCTTACCTGAACAACTCTGATCCAGTGATGTTTATGATAGCCTTGGATGTCCCGGGACTCTCCCTCCTCATTGGCTGAGTCAGCAGTGGGAGCCCATTGGCTCCCACTGCTGTCAATCTCAGCTAGTGAGACAATGAAGAAAGAGCATGAGATGGGGAGAGGGGGATGAGCTACAGCTCTATGCATGTTATGGACGCCTAGATAAGCGGCTCGGGAACGAGCATGCAACGATGGCCCCAGGCCAATCGGCTATCTCTGGGGCAAAGCTCAAGGGGGAGGAGGAAGGAGTGCCAGCAGGGGACCAGAAAAGAAGAGGATCAGACCTGCTCTGTGTAAAACCACTGCACAGAGCAGGTAAGTATAAAATGTTTGTTATTAAAAAAACAAAAAAAAACCTTTACTACCACTTAAAACCTTTTCTTCTCAGTTCCATTTGGAATGAGTGGTGCATGTTAGCTGTGGTCATGTGCACTGCTCTATTCACATTAGATATTCCATAGACCATAGTCCATATTTAGATTAAGATTAACCACTTCAGATCTGTAGCCGCGTGAGCATGCCGGCGGGTCGGGCGGACTCAATGTCCACTGGAGACCCGCAATCCCTTTAAAGAGAGCCAGAATGGGGAACCGCCGATGTAAACACGGCAGTTCCCCTCTCTGTGAGGGGGGGCATGACAGATCTACTGATCCCTGTGATCGGGATCAGTTAGATCTGTTATGTCCTTGTTAGCCCCACACAGTTAGAACATATACAGGGAACACATTTAACCCCTTGATCGCCCCCTTCCCTGCCAATGACATTTATACAGTAATCAGTATCTATTTTTAGATCTAATCACTGTATAAATGTCATTGGTCCCAAAAAAGTTTCAAAAATGTCAGACATGTCCGCCGCAATATCGCAGTCCCAATAAAAATCGCAGATCGCCGCCATTACCAGTAAAAAATAAAAAGCCATAAACCAATTTATATAGTTTGTAGGCACTATAACTTTTGCGCAACCCAATCAAAATACGCTTATTGCGATTTTTTTTTACTAAAAAATATGTAGAAGAATATATATCGGCCTAAACTGAGGAATAAAAGTTAAAAAAAAAATTCTTTTTTCAAAATTGTCACTCTTTTTTTGTTTATAGCGCAAATACCACCAAAAGAAAGCTCTACTTGTGGGGAAAAAAAGGACATCAATTTTGTTCGGGTACAATGTTGCATGACCGCGCAATTGTCATTCAAAGAGTGACATCGCTGAAAACTGAAAATTGGTCCGGGCAGGAGGGGGGTTTAAGTGCCCAGTAAGCAAGTGGTTAAGATATTTTATTTGTCATTGTATCCAATCACAATGACATTTCTCATGTAAAACACTCACATAGTACAAACATTAATGATATAACATAACTTACTCCCCGCTTCCCAAGGAGCAACCACAGCAGATATCTGATCAGCATCACCACTGTCTGTCTATTTTAAAAGAACCTCATTCATCGTCTTAATGGCATTTGGATAAACACTTTTCTTAAAACGATTTGTCCTCACCCTAATATTCCTATACCGTCTGCCCGATAGCAGAAGTTCAAAAAGGTGATTACCTGGGTGGGACAAATCCCTTATTATCCTTTCTGCTCTGCAAGCGCAACGGGACTGGTGAATTTGGTCCATTGTGACAAAATCACAGCCTACAACTCTTTGTGCAGAATTTATAATTCTCTGGAGAGCAGCCTTCTCTACTACCGTACAGTTAGGATACCAGGCCAGAATACAATACGGCAGCACACTTTAATAGATGACCGTTAAAAAGACCCTAAGATCTTCTCATACAGGCCATGTTTCCTAAGGAGGCACTAAAAATATAAGCGTGGCTGACACTTTGTAAAAACTGCTCTCTCTTAGGAGAGAGTAAGAGCGGGTGGCTAAATTCCTACATACTGCAAAGTGCTATTATAGAGAACGAATGTAGCCATCCTCTAACAGGAGGTCAAATCACTGCCAAAAAAAAAGAAGGAACTTGCTGATTTGGAGGGGGCTATTCTTAAAAGAACTATAGGGGCTGCCATTGCTGACATTCCTCTGAAAATGCTAATTGCCTGGCTGTTGACCTGCAGTTATGCAGATCAGAGAGGTCAGCGTAAAGTCAGAAATCCTTATATAGCAAATAGTATTTACAAAATGAAACATAAAAGTGGCTGCTTCTGTGTTTAAAGTGTATAGCTGTTATAACAAGGTCAGAATAAATGGGAAAAAAAGTCTGGGAAAAGAAATCTGAGTCCTCTGCATGTGGCACAAGCATCTGGTTTATTGACGAAGGGATGGTTGTGACTCCAATCCCTTATGGGAGCAAGCTATGTGACTGATCTCTAAAAATAGAAAATTTATATATATAAAATATATATAATTTAAGCGTGGCATCTAAGCATCAGGATATGAGAGTTGATATGGGTGATTTGTTTTTAAAGGTTTAGGCTTCCAAGCTGTCATTCCAATCCTTCATATGATTTTATATGACTTTTTTAAACACATTTATAAAACTATGCTTGACTCTTTAATCTGGCTTTGGTCTGATGCTCCTTTCTGTATTTCTGTGATTTGAGCTACTGTTGGTTGCCCATCAAGAGAAGCCTTGCCAGAGCTTTTGAGCTTGTTTGAAGGTTTCATTGTTTTTTTTGTCATTCATTTCTGTATTTAGCTTTGCCTTCTTACAACAGCATATAAGGACATCCTTACTACCTTCATTGTTCAAACACTTAGGTTGACATGAAGTAGATATGTTCAGGGGGTGGGTAAAAGAGGTGCCCAGAGTCCGATAAATTGTAGATGAATCTATGTTTTATTTGCATTGATAAAATATGGTGAAGCCAACGCATTTCTGGGGAACATAGACTCCCCCTTCTTCAGGGCAACAACAAGCACCGAATAGACAGCAATTAATTGCAATGCCATGGGCAATCAGGTTTGGGACAAAGTTAAAGTTAAAAGATCTCAAGATTGCCAGCAGATCTAAATGTTAATTAGCAATGCCACCTCTGGATAAAGATGCCTCCTTAGCCACATATAAGCGTACAGCTTCAGGAAGTAAAGCCGGTGTTGGAAACATAGGGAATATGCAATTAGCTTGTTTGGAAATCCTAAGTAGTAAAATGAAGTAGATATGGTTATTCAAAGCCTGAATCCTAACATTTTTTTTTTAATCCAGAGGGCCCCCAGAAGGCCTTATAAGTAAAAAACCGATTATGCTGCAATACTCACCTTTTTTCTGTAGTTGCTTTCCTCAGTACCTTATTTTGCCCTCAAGTTGTCCTCCATCTTCTTGGCTATCACCACAGTGCTCTTTATTCATAGGATACCTAAGTAGACAATAGCAATAATATCTTGAGGTTAGTGATGATTACTGCATCTGGAGGACCCCCGACTGCCAAAAAACACTTAAGATGTAAAAGTCCCAATGTGTCACATGACCAATCTGAAGACTTCAGGAAGTGGTAAATATATTAAACACCAGCATATTATACCAAGGTGAGACTGTGGTGGTGGGGAGTCATATAGCGTGTGAATGTGATAGCCTTTGGACAACAGGACAAAAATAAGGGGGGAGCTGTTACCAGAACAGGACAAAAGTAACCTGATGTAAAGCCTTTTACCATGTTAATAACAAAAAGTTTTTGTTGCATTCTGTTGGCGGTGTGTTAGTTCTATTTCCTTCCTGACCCATCCAAAAATAGATCGAAGTGAGCTTTAAGTTATGCTTGCATTGATTATTAGACTAAAGTGTTGCTTAGTGTAAGAAAGAAAATGTTGATGTTTTCAAGGTGACAACAACTTGCAAAGTATAAGTCGCAGGAAAGATTTTCCATGTAATACCAGAGATTTGATTTCCAGCTATATACAGAATTATAAAAATGGCAGATGTTAAGGGTTAGTTCTGTAATTGAAAGCATTCATACCTGCAATTATATCACTGCTGCTAAACATCGTGGCTATGGTAAGCTAAATTAGAAGGTTTGTATAAGTAGGTTGCATATTTAAGGAGCAGAAGGTAAGCTTAAAACTAAATATATATATTACTTCATTACAGAACTACCATTATGTCTCCCTGACCATCTTGTTATATCCCAACAATCATTTGTGTGCATACATAGAATTCTTTTACTGTTTACAGTTTTGCCTCAAACATCAAACACTTGGCAAGAGTTTCAATGTGTCTCCAGTTGTCACTTTTTGGAGATGGTGTTGGTGGTTATTTCTGTCCTGAAGATACTAAAACTGAATCCTTGTATAATGTTATGCCTCCATTGGCTGGCAAGAGAACCCCCTCACTTTCATTGGCTTGTGGTTGGCATGGTACCTATGTACTGGTATTTATTGGGTTTCCTACATCTACACCCCGCCAACCCCCCCCCCCCAAAAAAAAGTAAAAAAAATATATGATCATTCCATTCTGGTGTCTACTGGTTTATGTGCCTATGCACGTACCATCTAATATATTGTGTATAGATATAGTCACTGAAGCCTATAACTTTGTCAGTACCATCAAGTATATTTTGTATAGATATAGTCACAGGAGCCTATCCTTTAGCATTTTAGTGGGAGTATAGAAAAAGGCAAATACAATATACAACATGTTTATTATTTTAATAAATTGGTACTTCAATAGGGTTCAGTAGATGGTTAAATTTCCACTTTCAGCGTTCAGACAGTGCAGCATTTTTTTTCACAGCTAGGAGAAAAGTACTTTAGGGACTTCTGCCTTGATGCCATTTGCTGCACTACTAGTATCCTTCTAGTCACACCTTGGTGGTTGCAGCATCCAGGGGATCTTATGCTAGATGAAAGCTGGCAGCCCCTTGAGTCTAAATGAGCATGTCATTTTAAATGGGTATGCAGAGTTCTGAGCATTTTGCTAATTGTGACCAGATTGGTTTGTTGTGTGAGATAGTAGGGGTGGGCTTGTGTATCTATGTAGTGTGGTGCTGGTGGTTGCAGGCCTGATCTTGAGAACTCCAGCAGTCTGATGAATTGGAGGTTGTGATGGCTTATTGGGAAGTTTACCTTGCCAGCTCTTGGTTGGTTGCATACCAATTGGGCCCTTAAAGAGCAAAAGCAATCTGCTCGCATAATTTGAAATATTGATGATCGGGATCAGTTAGATCTGTTATGTCCTGTGCCCCACACAGTTAGAACACATACAGGGAACACATTTAACCCCTTTATCGCCCCCTTAGTGTTAACCCCTTCCCTGCCATTGGCATTTATACAGTAATCAATGTCTATTTTTAGATCTGATCGCTGTATAAATGTCATTGGTCCCAAAAAAGTGTCAAAAATGTCAGACATGTCAAGAAAAACATCTTTGCCATTCTGAAGCTTCCCTCCAACCACTTTGCATATTATCTTATATATACTGTGATTCCGTACTTGCCAAATATGCTACAGAAATCTCCCTCCCTGCAGCTATTTTAATTGTGGGCAGCTTAACTTGCTGCCTGTTCACTTCCTGGATTTACACAGACACACAGAGGCACACAGACACACACACATACACACATACACACCTGCACCTACACATTTCTCCTCTGTGGATGAATACACATGAATCTCTGCAGTCTCATGTTATCTCTGCCTTCATTCAGCTCTAAAACTCTCATTGGCCCTCATATGACTCATCTCCACTCCTTTCCTGGAAAACGATCATGAGAGTTAGAGAGAGAGCTGTGGGTGATGTCATAAGCATAGGCAAATTAGCAGCTAAGAAACAGGAAATGGGCTGTATAAGGTATTTACTGACAGAAAAAAATGTTTTACTATCCAAAGTTAAAACAACAAGGGCAGAAGATTTAATAGATGGAAAGATGAAATAATTACTGAAGAGCTGTGTTAAGTGGGTCCTGTGGTGTAGTTGAATGTGTGTCCAACACTTACAGAAAGGCCAGGCATTTAGCCTATTCAGTGTATGTATATATTTCTGTTTGTAATGGTGGACAGTTTTATATAAACTGCCCTCCATCAATAAAGCTGTTGCCTTTCTCCTTTTTAACTTAAGTTATTTTGCATTGTTATTGGGCAAGGCTAAATTGGTTAAAGTGGTTGTCAACTCGTGACAACCACTTTAACCTACAGGTAAGCCTATGATACGTATGATGTACGGTTCAGGAGATATGCAGTGTATTAGCTGTGCCAACATCATTTCGGCACATGTGCAGTGTAGAAATGGCCTCCGTGCCGTTTTTTCACTGTGATCGTGCCGTGACTGGCGGCTCCCGCGCGCAGGGAGTGATGTCACGCGACTCCGGCCAGTCACAGAGCCGGAGTCGCAGCCCCGGAAGGAAGAGGGGCTGAAGATGGACGCCGCCAACACAGGGGACATCACTGGACATTGCTGGCTTTGTTTGTAGGTAGGTGGCACCTAATGGGCTACAATGCAAATGCATAGTAGCCCATTATGCTTCTAGTTTACAGGGGAATGTAGAGGACGTAAACCCCATCTGGGTTTACTTCCTCTTTAAGATTATTAATGAATATTCTTAGCAGCCATGAGCTATTGGTGCCACAGAGAAATACAATAGATGTGTACTGTATATAGCATTTCATGAGACAAGGACAGGGCAAGGCTAGTTTTAAAACTGAATGTCTGGCCCTCAGAAATCCGAACATTTAGCAATGCTTTATCATCAAATTATCACCATTATAACTTTTTATCTGCTGTTATTTATAAAAGAAAAAATAGAAAAGAAAAGGGACCGCAATCTTTCATTGGCATGGCTGTGATTTTAAAGGAAACCTGTATTAAAAGAACTATGCAGGTTGTCATTCATGACTTCCTCTGCTACCTTCAACTTTAATACTTTAACTTTAATACTTTAATCTGGAGAAAGCATGTAAGAAGTGAAGCCAGAAGGCCTTATCTGCTTAGTTGTTCCAGGTGTTAAAGCTAGAGGAAAGACAGACAACCATCATTTTCTTTAGGTAGGCAATGGCAGCTTGTACATTTCATAACCGGATTCCTTTAATCTGCTCTTGTTGGATACATAGACTTTCCCATGCCACCCTTAACTATGATTCCCTCCAGCTTGCTCTTGGCATGCCTGTTGGCCTTCCCTCATTCAGATGTGCCTGGAACAGATACAATAGGAGACTCCCAGTGGGCATCTGTGTAAGATGATGTGTGTGTGTCAGCAGAATCACTTTTTATGTATAACATTCCAAGTACTACAGCTGAAAAACAAAACCATGTCATTGTAAAATTGACTACAAAATTATTTTCTAAATTATTCTAGATCATATCCTGACTTTCTTTAATGCTCCAGAATGCTACAAAAAATAAATGCATTTTAAAAGTAGTCAGCAGTAAGCTCATAAGTATTTATCTAGAAAATAAAATACTCATTAAGCACCAGATACTTAGATATTTACATAAAAAAAATATTGCACATAATTAAATTCTATTAGTTGATGTAAATAGTATGCAGTGTTTCCTTTGGGGGATATTTGTATTACAAGGCAATAACTTAGTTTTATCTAGTTTAGGATTTTAGAACCGCCAAAGTTTTTAGAAACAAAGCAGTACTGTCATAGGGGCAAAGGGACCCAGTCATAATAAATGCTCAAATGATTTGGCCATGTTCACTGGCCATTGACTGCCATTCATCTTCTTCATTGCTGCTAGCTATAATCTAAATGTGCAGCAGGGGTGAATTCTGGCATATGTAACATTAACATTATAGGTATAAGTCCTCATTGGCAGAACATGAGATATGCAGTGATGTGTGAATAGTATAGAGTGCCACAAGCCTCTATAGGAATCAATGGCGAGTCACTGGTAACGTAATTAACCTCCCTGGCGGTATGATTATGTCAGATTTTTGGTGCTGAAAGCGGTATGATTATTTTGCATGGAAATTTGGCATTTTATATTGTAGGCCTGTAATTCTTAGGAATAACTCATTTAAATCTGTCCAAACAAGAGTCTAGTAGATATCCCGGATATGATAAAGTTTGAAACATGAAATCATAAATTATAATATAATAAATAACTAAAAATAATTATCAAAAATAATAACGTAATAGTAATAAAATTAATTCAATAATGTAATCAAATCAAAAACACTGAAATTTGCAGAATTGTCGCTGTTGTCACTTTCAGTTTCTAATGATAAATTTCCCCACAAATCAGTATCACTCAATTCTGCAAATGATTCTTATTTACTATCGCTGTTTTCTAGCTGATCAAAAACCACTTTTAATGTAAAGGGACACTTTTTGGTTGCTGTGGACATTCTCAAGTTTCCAGGCAGAAAGAATGGCATAAATAATATAAAATGCATGCAGAGCTCTGGGCAAACCACTAGGGACAAAGGGGATGTGAAATGATTTCATACAGTAATGTAATCTTACAGATTACAGTGTACTGTATGTGTATTGTGTGTTTCACTATTTGAATTTGCTGCTGGGCTCCGCCCCAGTGCACCCCGACGCTCGCAGGGAACGGAGCCCAGCACACAGAGGTATCGGGCGGAGGACAGACACGCTTACACCACGGGATGACATTGCTGGATCCAGGGGACAAGGTGAGTAATACTGCCTGGATCCAGTGATGCAATCCCGAGTGTGGCTCGGGGTTACCGATAATGGTACTGAAATTCCACCCCCAGCCACACTCGGGATTACCGCCGGGGGGTTAAAAGTGGCAAATGTTTAAACGTAATAGGTGCCAGCAAGTATCATATTGGGCATAATATAAATACAACAAATATTTCCAAAATGTTGAATTCTGATTAAAGAATGAGAAATCCAGATGTTGGGTGAAAGACAGCAAATTAGGCATAGCTGGGCCTGAGCCAAATGTGCATTAAAAATTTGGGACACCTTTTGCTAGAAGAAAGGTTCAGGGGGTGAATCATCATCCATGGCAACCTTTTCAACAAGGAGGAACCCAAGAAATAACTTTCCAGGCTGAGGGAACCCCTGCTAAAAATGACTACATCTACAACTCATGATACATTAGTGTGATGATCAGTGGGAAGAACGCTCCTTACACTTGTGGTCATTGGAAAGAATTACCCCCTTACAGATAGCTAAAAGGATCAATGGTGTCAGTGGGAACTTATCTCAGATGTAGAAATTGCTGAAGGAACCCCTAGCAACCTCTGGAGGAACCCTAGGACTCCACGGAACCCTGGTTGAGAAACCCTGATCTACAGTTTAAACATTGGCTCTAGGGGGCTTTTTTATAGTACAAAATGTATACTGTTATATGCTCTGAACTGGTTACCACAGTGCTTAATCAACAATGTGGCTTACATTTTATGTAGCAATCATAAAATGCAGGCTTCAGTGTCTTACAGACTTCTCTGTGCTCAGTACTGAAGAGACAATTGTGTGACAGGAGGAGATGCTGGTCGCATGGCTTTGACAGGTCAAGTGGGGCCCACCAGTATTTCTTTCATTAGTTAGAATGTATGGTGTTCTACTTGCTTCAGGGTCTCAAGGAAGGTAATGTGTAATGCTCATCTGGTGTATAATATGCTGGTATTTTTTTTTTTTTTTTGTAAGCCATCGCTGCTTTATAAATGTTCTATTTATCATTTATCAACAGAAGTCCTTGAAAAGACTCAGAAAAATTGATACTAAGGAATAATAATTATCTGTATGCATATTGTGATGATATTTATAGTACACATTATTATTTAGATTACAAATCATGCCTCTAGCTCTAAAACCTAAATCCTAACTGTACATACTCTGACAGTAATACTTACTTATATAAAATAGTCTAAACCCAAACACTATATCTTAATGCTAACAGCACCAAAAATGTAATAATAATTGCTCCTTCCATAGATATGGTGGAGGTGTCAGCTCCTTCCATAGATACAGTGGAGGTTTGAGCTCCTTCCATAGATACAGTGGAGGCGTGAGCTCCTTCCATAGATACAGTGGAGGTATGAGCTCCTTCCATAGATACAGTGGAGGTGTGAACTCCTTCCATAGATACAGTGGAGGTGTGAGCATAGCCACTCAGCGAGTATGTTTTTGCAAGATTATCAGATTGTGAAAATAAAGGGAAAAAACCCTTGCAAAAGAAGAAAGTTAACGCAGCCACCTCATAAAAGGACTGGTAAGCTGTGATATGTCAGTATAGATATACTTTGAAGGAAATCTGTATAGAAACATGGAGGCTGTCATTGCTAACTTGTATTAGTACACAAATCCTTTAAGGCTACATGTACAAGGGATGTTTTTTCAACCTCCCCTGAACGACTCAACTTGACAACTAGAAACCGACGTTTAGAAATGTCAGTTTAGCCGCGTTTGCCTGTAGAAGCGTTTTTCTTTCTTTTTAAATGAAAAAAGTCTTTAAACGAAACGCTCCTAGACGTGAGTTACAGCGTTTAGGCACGTTTACAAGCTTTTACAAATGCCTCTGAACATCCATCCCGAATGCATTTTTTTGCTTTCCAACAAATGCCTCTAAACTCAACTAAAAATACAAATGTAATGCGCTTGTGTCTAAACCAAAAAGGTAAAATATAAAAATAAAAAATATAAAACTGAAAAATATAAAAATGCTAAAAATGAAATTTCAACCAATTTTGTGTGAGCTAAAACTCATCCCATATGTGTAAGCTCTCAACAGATAGGTGAGTGAGTATCACTCCCTCAAACACAGAACAGATCCAATCAATATCAGCACAAATCTTAAGTCCCGAAACAGTTCAGTCAAGTGATGCCAGTGTGATAGAAAGACGTGATCCTCCTTTTTCTTATGTGCATAAATACAGACGGAAGTGCTGTCTCGTACTCACCGTGGATTACATGAGGGGATAATTATGCTCCACTGCGTAGATATTGTTTGGACCATGTAAGTGCAATAATTTTTTAAAATAAATTAGTGTTTTTAAAACGGTGTTACACTATTGTGGCCTTTATCTCCATTATCTGCAGCAGGATAGTGCGGCCATTTCTTACATTTATACATCTAAACTCAACTACCTAGAAATGACTATAAACTGTGTAAATGTACTAATGTGATAGCATAGAGGAGAGTTTAGGGGCAGCTGAAAAAAATGCCCAACTGCCCCTAAATGTCCGTTTAGCAGCAGCAGTGTAAATGAAGTGTAAATGACATGCCTGGGGGATGCCTTAGGGCTGTGCATGATGTAAAAGAACAGTACGATTTTTATGGACAGTGTCTGCGACAGCTTACACTGTCAGTACTTATTTTATTGAGGAATTAATTTTTTTTTCTGTTACAATTAGTTTGGCTTACATTTAACAGCAGCATCCTTTGATTCATTTCAGGTACATGCTCTTTTGTATCAAATGGTAATAGACCTACTTTGACCAACAAAAAGAAATCAATGAGTAGCCTCTTTTAACACCAATGCAAAACTATCCTGCAGCTGGTCAATTTCAAACTCTCATTATTAACCACTTTAAGACCGCCCGCCACAGATATGCTGCAGCAAGGCGGCTCTATTGCGTGAATCGCCATACCGGTATGGCACTTTGTGTAATAGATACAGTGGGCCACGATGTCTTCCAGCCACCCATGATCATGTTACAGAGAGGCAGAATGGGGATCTGCCTATGTAAACAAGGCAAGTCCCCATTCTGACAGGGGAGTAGAGAGAGATTGTCTGTTCCTAGTGATCAGGAACAGCGATCTCTCTGTACTCTTAGTCAGTCCACTCCCCCCACAGCTAGAAAGCACTTCCCTAGGACACACTTAACACTTTGACCACCCCTGGTGTTAACCCTTTCCCTGCCAGTGTCATTTATACAGTGATGTTTTTATAGCACTGATCACTGTATTGGTGTCAATGGTCCCCAAAAAGTGTCACTTAGAGTCAGATTTGTCCACCGTAAAGTCACAGTCCTGCTAAAAATCGCAGATTGCCACCATTACCAGTAAAAACAATAATAAAAAAAAAAGTCCATAAATCTATCCTATAGTTTGTAGACACTATAACTTTTGCTCAAACCAATCAATATACGCCTATTGCAATTTTTCTTTACCAAAAATATGTAGAAGAATATATATTGGCCTAAATTGAGGAAGAAATTCGTTTTTTCACATTTTTTTGGATATTTATTATATAAAAAATTAAAACATATTGGTTTTTTTTTAAATAGTCGCTTTTTTTTAGTTTATAGCGCAATAAATAAAAAACACAGAGGTGATCAAATACCACCAAAAATAAGCTCTATTTGTGGAAAAAAAAGCACATCAATTTTGTTTGGGTATAACGTCGCATGTCCGCGCAATTGTCAGTTAAAAATAGCAAGTGTGAAAAATCCTCCAAAAAGGTATTTTAAAGGCATATACCGGACTAATGGATTTGTATAAAAGTATGTTTATTTGATTATTTTGGGAATAAAAGATATAAATTGACCCTATGCAGACAAGGCCTATAGTACAGATAAAATATGATATGAGAGTGCAAAAGAACACACAATAAATAACATTATGACATATTGACATGGGCTGAATGTAAGTGAAAAATACCTCCTGGGGTGGAGGCGCTATAGAGCATCCAACACGTTTCAAGATTTTTGAAAAACAAAAATGACAGCTCTTCTTCAGGGATGAGCTCAGCTAAGTGGAGGAGGAGTTCATATCTCACAGAACAGAGAGGAATAGCCCTGCAACCCAATTAAACGTGAAACAAGATGGTGAAGAATTGTAAAATACAAAAATAAGGACTACTGATAAAAAGATCAAAAGGATGATACAAGAGAGACTGGCTGAAGTTGAAACACTGCGAGTATATATCCAAAATACAGACTTAATAATGAATGGATCCTGAAAGTCGCACACAGGGAGTATCAGCTGAACTATGTGGATCCAGATGGGTACAATCCGTATCAGTAGTGGATAGGGGAGCAGCCAAGGGCACATCCAATACTCCAACAATGGGAATCTAACCTAAACGAGTCCCAGTCACTTAGGGAACAGGGAGGAGGACCATTTCAGCGAGACCAGTTATGTAAATAATATTGCAAGCAAAGCAGGCAGCACCAAGGCTGCAACGTAGCGTCCCGTCAGTGCAACTGACCAGCCAGCACTCAGTTTGTCAGTTAAAGGGATGCAGTGCAGAATCTCAAAAAGTGCTCTGGTCAGCAAGGGAGTAAATCCTTCCGCGGCTGAAGTGGTTAAGCTTTGACAAACAAACGTGGAATCTTATTGGTTTCTATGTAGAGCTACACCGGATTTTGCACTCTCCAGTATTAGTAGATCAACCCCAAAGTGACTACAGCTTGCTCAGGGATGCCAAAAGCTTTAGTGGGCAGTGGCCAGTTAGACAGGATGAGAGGCAATATTTCGAGAAAGAAAAAATGTTTTACTAAAAGTAAGATAGTGGTTTTCTGTATTACTTAATGCTGTTTGATATTCTTAAAAGTTAAATGAGTGTCTTTAGATTTCCTTAAAGCTTTGCTTACACTGCAATGGATGCAGTAAATCTTTTCACCAAAAGGATGCTTGGGAACTGGGGAGAGTACAGATAAGAGCAGTAAGTAAATGAATAAAGGGCATGAAAAACCTTAGTTATGAGGAAAGATTAATTGAGCTAATTCTTGAGAAGAGGCAGTAAAGAGGGGATATGATCACCTTGTAGGAATCTATATGGTCCTCATACTGAACTTGGGGCAATGTTGGTCTCTTTCAGATCACTGCAAATGACAAGATGACGTCCACATACAGAAAAGTTTTATATAGTTTATAGCTTTGAAAATGTGGAATAGACTTCCACTGGAGCTAGTTCTAGTCAACTCTGAAGATTGTTTCAATAAAAGACTAAATGCACTAAATACAGTATATCTGTAGAATACCCGTCGATTGTTGAGCAAAGGAATATCAGATTAAAATGTTTGTTTTTTGCCTCCCGTTGGATCAACTGTGGTTTTAGGGTTTCCTTGAATACAGTGGGGAATTTCTGGAGAATGAAACATTCTGGAGTAGCTGCGCATGATAACTAATCAGCTTCTAGGTTTCATTTTCAAAGCCTAACCAATTAAGCTGAAGATAGAAGCTGATTTGTTAATATGTACATCCGCTGGTCCTAATTTGACAGGCGTGTGGATGCAGGTGTACATCCTCAAACACAGACAGTGTGCATTCTGGGCCACTCACACACACTTGCGCACTTATCAAGTTAGGACTTGCAGCCATGTTTATACAGCCACTGCATTCCCATAGAATAACAGGCGGCTCCAGATGCACAAAAAAATGCTCATTCACACTGTATGGCCAGAGTCCTTACTTTTTTTAAATTATTATTTAATAACTTTTTACTAATATTTTTTACAATTTATTTTTTACATTTTTTAAAATGTTTTTACATTTTTTTTACAATGCTGTTGGGGCGGGGGGGGGGGGTCTTTGGTGAGATATCAGGAGTCTGAATAGACCCCCAACATCTTACCTTTAAAACCGAGAAAGGAATTGAGGGCAAAAATTCTTCAATTCTTTTCTCTGCAGTTTCAGCTGCACTGAAGATGATAAACGGGAAGTTTACAGTTTACTCTGCTTCAGTTTTGAATAGACACAGGAGCTATCGGTACCGATCACTCACTGTGTCCAATTCAGACAAGGAAATTATACATTTACCAGCCCCTTCCCCCACTCTCCATCCCTCTGTTTACTCACAGCAGCCGGCGGGAGAGGAACCGGTAGAGCTGCGGGGAGGGGGGGTGAGTGAGGGCCCAGGCACGCAGGAGGGAAATCAGATGTGGGCAGCACACTGAGGGAAATTGGTGCAGTGGGATGGGTGGACAGTTACAGAATGATGCACTGCGTCTGAGTTTCTCCATCCAGCAGCTTGCCCGTGGCAGGGAGAGGGGGAGATACTGGCTTTCAGCTGCTGGAGGGAGAGATATAGACACAGTGCACAGTTCTGTAATTGTCCTCCCATCCCCCTGCACTTACCCCCCTGCTGTCCAGGCCTCCCTGTGTGCATGGGCCCTCTACAAGATGCAATTATTATTTAACTATGTACAGTATATGTTATGCTGCCGCAGTAAAATTATCCCTTTTCCCCCTAGTTTTGTTTTGATTTTGGTAGATAAAGCTGTCTTTATGTGCCACTGTTCAACTTCCCTTTGAGTGATGTCACTGCCTTAGGAAGTAGAATGAGGTGCCTGAGTCAGGAATAGCCAGCTTTCATTACAGGCTTCCAAAACAGATATGCTTTGGTGGAGCTTTCCTTCAATGACATTCCTGCTGGCTATTGTAGTGGGCACTTGTTTAGCATTGTTTCCCAAATGTTGGTTAGTTGTGTAATACAGTCACAATCTCTGTGGTGTCTGAGTTCCAGATTATCTATTAGAATTTAATTTGTGTCATCACCTAAACTCCTACAACATTGCTATACATTTCCTTGCTTTAACCTTACACTTTTCTAAAATATTATTCTTCCTGCCTCCCTATTGGTTCCCCTTATGCATTCTTTTAATTCCTATAGCAGCATACTTCCAAAGAAAAATACATATGGGGGAAGATTTACCAAAACTGGTGAACTCAGAATTTTGTGCAGCTGGGCATGGTAACCAATCAGCTTTTAACTTCAGTTTGTTCAATTAAAGTGTAAAGTCTCATTTTTTTTTCAATAAAAATAACAAACATGTTTTACTCACCTGCCCTGTGCAGTTGGTTTTGCACAGAACAGCCTGGATCCTCCTTTTCTTGAGTCTCTCTTCAGCTCTCCTTGCCCCCCTCCCTTTGCGTGCATCCACAGCAAGCAGCTTGCTACGGGGGCACCCGAGCCAAGCTGCAGCTTTGTGTATCCATTCAGACACTGAGCTGCGGTTTGGCCCTGCCCCTTCCCTTTCCTCATTGGCTAACTGACTTTGACAGCAGCGGGAGTCAATGGCGCCGCTGCTGTGTCTCAGTCAATGAGGAAGTGAGTCCCTGATGGCCGAGACAGTCATGGACATCACTGGATCGAGAGGGGGCTGAGAGGGGTTGCTGCACACAGAAGGTTTCGTATCTTAATGCATTAAATGCATTAAGATAAAATAACCTTCTGACTTTACAACCCCTTTAAGCTTTGACAATATAACCTGGAAGCTGACCGGTTTCTATGCAGTGCTGTACCAGATTTTGCACCATTTTTTGTAAATAACCCCCAAAGTTTAAGTTAACCTAATTTAAAAATCATCCACGGTAACAACAATGCTGGAGTATCTGTGTTATTCTGCAACCTATTCCTTATGTGTAGACTCTTGGAGACTCAAGCTATAGACAGGACTTCAGTTCCCCTATAAACTGAAGCTAAGCCTCACACATTAAACAGCATAAACACATTTCATGATCCCTAAAACCCAGGACCATCCAATATAAAAATCTCTGCAAAAGTTAAAGTGTGGCTCACACCACTTCTAGAACCCTACTGGTTATTCAAGTGATGGGTGGCCTCTAGTTCATATGGGAATCCGAAGAACAGGGGTGGGGCAGCTCTTAGTGCTTTCAAACATTATAGAACTTGCATATCAAAACACCCTGGCTCTATTTTGGCATGGAATTTACACAGCACTGTCAGACTAATAAGACAGTTTTCTTGGTTATAGTTAAAGAAAAATGGTAAGACCACCCTGTTTACAGCCATATAAATGGACAGTAAAAGAGATTCTGCTTTCTCCTCCTGTCAACATGGTACAAGGAGCAGCAAGCTACCACCACAGGGTTTTCTGTGATTAATGAGAATAAGCCTTTATAAACTAGCCTTGTTGTAGACTGGCAATATGATTTCCAGGTCTCATAGCTGTTGAAAGACTTTTAAATAGCTTTTGCCGTAGAGAGTAATTGGAGGCACTGTCAAATTAATTTGCTGCACATGTTAATGCTTTTTTTGAAGGACATGTTACTTATCCAGATGGATTTAAGCAGTTATTGATTGGGCTTTCTGCACATTATTAGCTTCAGAAGCATACTTCAGTAGATAAAGGTTTCATGTTCCCATTCATAGGGCTTTTAGGATAAGTTATACTAAATGTGTAAGAATTGTACAACTTCTAGCTGACATAATTCCTGCATTGAACAATCCTAAAGAAAAATGCAATACGTATGCAAGCTGATATTAGGCAGATTAAATTGTATTGTGCAGACTGATGAATTTTAGAAATATTCAATTTTCTTGACTGCACAATATTTCTAATAAATTTCCTTCTAAGTTGGAATTTTTTTTACAAGCTTCATAAGCCAGTCATTTTTAACTGTATAAAAATATGTACTTTATTTTAAATGCTGTTAATACCAAGTATCCCATGGTGTAATTTAAAACTGAACACCAGGCAATTGGCTAAATACACACATGAAGTAGAATATTGGAGTGGAGACAGAATTGTATTTCTGTCCATCCAGTCCTAATATTTACACAACTATGCCACACAGTGCATCCATATCTGGCAAGGCAGGCGGCCTGGTTCTTTTCTGCTGCAGTTAAAGTGGTTGTCAACTCTTGACAACCACTTTAACCTAGAGGTAAGCCTATAATAAGGCTTACCTGTAGGCTCCCTGCATATCTCCTAAACCTGTTTAGGAGATATACAGTGTACTCGCATGTGCCTATGTCATTGGGCACATGCGTAGTGAAGAAACGGCCTTCGTGCCATTTCTTCACGAGATTGTGCCGCAATTAACATCACACAGCTCCGGCAAATCACAGAGCCGGAGTCCGCGGCCCTGGAAGGAAGAGGGGCGAAGATGGATGCATCCTGGAGCGGGGACAGCGCGGGCTTCCAATGCAGGTATGTGTCACATAATAGGCTAGTATGGGATTCATACTAGCCTATTATGCTTTTACATTGCAGGGTAATGCTGAACAATATAGAGGAAGTAAAACCCACCAGGGTTTACTTCCTCTTTAAGTAACACTTACATTTCTGACCCTCCTGTAGCCCATGACTAGACAGTGATAGAAGCAGAATGCTGATGATCTAATCCCTCTGTCACTCTGCTCTGTCTTCCTAGCAGCATGTTTTTCTTTAACCACTTCCAGCCCCGCCTATAGCAAAATGATGGCCGGGCAGTGGTTCAGTTATCCTGACCAGACGTCTATTGATGTGATTCAGGATAACCCGCGATAGCGCGCCTTAGGGGGCGCGCATCACGGTGATCGGTGGTGTGGTGTGTGACACATCGCATTACCTATCTCGGTAAAGAGCTTCCATTGGAAGCTCTTTACCATGTGATCAGCTTTGACCAATCACGGCTGGTCACAGTGTAAACAGGAAGAGCTATTTATCAGCTTTTCTGCAGACGCACGTAGAGGAGAGCCGATCAGAAGCTCTCCTGACAGGGGGGGTCTGCACTGAATGTTTATCAGTGCAGCCCCCATAGGATCGCCCCCCAGGACCGCCAGGGAGCCCACCTAGGACCACCAAGGAATGCCTACCCAGGGACCACCAGGGAGACCACCAGGGAAGCCCAGCCTGACCACCAGGGAGCCTACCCTAGACAACCAGGTAAGGGGCACAATGCCCAACAGGGATGACAATCTTGGGTGCCACCCAGGACCACCAGGGAATGCATGAAAAAAGTGTCATCAATCATTTCCACCTATTAGTGCCAACCAGTGCCCACCAGTGCCACCTATCAGTGCCCACCAGTGCCACCTATCAGTGCCCACCAATGCCACCTATCAGTGCCCAGTGCCACCTATCAGTGCCCATCAGTGCCACCTATGAGTGCCCATCAGTGCCACCTATGAATGCCCATCAGTGCCACCTATGAGTTCTCATCAGTGCCGCCTATGAGTGCCCATCAGTGCCGCTTATTAGTGCCACCTATCAGTGTCTGTCAGTGCTGCTTATCAGTGCCGCCTATCAATGCTGCATATATGTGCCTCATCAGTGCCCATCAGTGCCACGTCGTCAGTGCCACCTCATCAGTACCAATCAGTACTGCCTCATCAGTGCCTGTCAGTTTAGTCTCATCAGTGCCCATCAGTGACAGAGAAAACGTAGCTATTTACAAAGTTTTGTGACAGGAATGAAGAAAAACTTTTCTATTTAAAAAAAATCGCAGAGGTGATCAAATAACACCAAAAGAAAGCTTTATTTGAGGGAACAAAATGATAAAAAGTTTGTTTGGGTACAGCGTTGCATGACTGCACAATTGTCATTCAAAATGTGACAGCGCTGAAAGCTTAAAATTGGTCTGAGGGGAAGGGGGGTAAGTGCCTGGTATTGAAGTGGTTAAGCACACGAGCACTGCAGCACAACTTGACTGGCTCCTTTTGCTGTTCCCTCTCTCAGTCTAAGCTCGGCTGCTCAAAAAGTGCAAGAGGCTGACATCAAGTCAAATTCGGTTTCTTGTACTTAAAAAAAAAATACACTGAATTATGTATTAACCCCTTCCCGCCAATGTAATACACATATGTGACCTCACAGAGGTTGGCTTTTTTCCATGGTTCTGCATATATGCATATGCATAACGTGCTCCCAGCACAGAGACCGGGGTCTCACCGAGAGCCCCGAGCCCCATACTAACAATTGGGACCCGGATCTCCCGATTCCAGGTCACCTGATTGCTGTGCTAGCCTCTGATTGGCTACAACAGTGATCAGTCACTGTGAAGTCCACCCCTGTGTTTTTCTTTCTCTGTGAATGGAGAGGAAAGATACAGTGTATCATTCCCTTTCCTTGCAGAGAGAAAAAAAAAGTGTTTGTAAAAAATAAAATTAAAAAAAAATAAAGAAAAAAAATCTAGATCAAGATTTAATCTGGGTCAGTGCCAGGGTTAGTGTTTAGGTCAAAGGTCAAGGTCAGTATACTTTGGGCAGGATTTTTTTTTTAATTAGAATCAGTGTCCGTTAATGTCAGTGTGTTTTAGGTAGGACAAAGAAAACAAAAGCAAAATGTGCATTATTTCTTATGGACTGTACTACAGGTACAAACAACAACTGGCATACACATATGTGGTATTGTTACAATCGTCAGGAGCAGTATAATTTATTTTGGGTTTCTCTTTAATAGTAGGGTATAGCACTAGAAATATATGGCTACATAAAAAAAATGTTTTTACTATTTTGGGCCAGTTTTCCTTTGATGACAAAAAAGAAAAAATATGAAGATATCCATAACCATTTACTACCAAATGAAAGCCCAATTTGTCCTGAAAAAAAACAAGGTATGATCCAAATGCATGCACAAAGTAGCTGTGATGACATGTACGGTTTTACTAACGCACGTTAAAATTGCAAAATTACGGGGGCGTGGCCGGCGCGCGCAGTGGATGGCAGCTTGAGCGAGAGGCTCCGGAGCCCTGAAGGAGAAAAAAGCTACGATCGTCATCAAGAGACACCGTACCGCCGATCAAACACCACCACTACACAGCGGAAAGCAGCGCCCACCCAGTGGGAATGTCGAGAAAGCGGCAAGGCGACTGCAAGCCGAGAAAATTAACAGCATACTTCCACTGGCCGGAGGGTGGAGGAGGTAAAGATGGCGCCGGACACGCGGCCCCCTCCTCAGCACGAAACAACAACTCATACACAGACTTGCCGGATGCCGATGGAAGCGATGGAGAACACTCTCCCGGCAGCAGATCACCACCACACAGCCCTCCTTGCTCCAGCCCAGCAAAGGCGCGGATGAGGCTTGACTCGGCAGTCACAGAGGCAGGGGTAAGTCAAGAATCAGTGGTACACAAGGAGCTGCAATCTCCTATAGCCAGTTTCCCCACAAATAATCAGCCTGTTCTGGACACTCAATTAAAGGACATGTTACTGTCCTTACACCGCTCCCTGCATGCAGAGTTCACCACAATCACCCAACAATTTACTAGAGAACTAAATAAAATTGGAGGAAGAGTAGATCATATTGAGCATGCAATAACAGACATCTCCACTACAGTGAACGACCTGATTGACGCTAATGATGAGGGGGAGGAAGAACGACAATGGGTGCGCGCCAAATTGGTGGACTTAGAGGACCGTTCCAGAAGGAACAATGTGAAGCTGAGGGGGGTACCTGAAAATGTGCCCCCCTCAGAACTTCCACAATTTGCCGCAAAAATGTTCCACACATTAGTCCCCGAACTAACTGACATGGACCTCAGAATAGACCGCATTCACCGCCTACCGAAACCTACCTTCCTGCCCCAAGAGGTTCCGAGAGATGTCCTAATGAGAGTGCATTTCTTCTCTACCAAAGAAATAGTAATGCAAAAAGCGAGATCCTTAGGAAAACTCCCAGACCCGTATTCAAACATACAAATATTCTCCGACTTGTCTAAGTACACACTAGACCTCCGCAGGCAACTGAACACTATCACCAAGACCCTCCGCAACAACCACATACCCTATAAGTGGAAGCACCCCACTAAACTGAGCGTGGACCACAACGGATCAACACACGTGATTCCCACACTAGAAAAAGGGCTCCTTATGTTGAAGGAATGGGGCATTATCCCGGTACAAACTACCCAAGAAAAAAGACACAATAATCCGGACAAAATCCCACCTCCTTGGCAAACAATGCATAAGGGAAATAAAAGCAGATTCCGCTGACACCACCCGGCATACGGTGTTCTCCAATGAACCTACTATCTCCTCAGGCGGCTCCACCGCCGTTGTGCTGCTCTCCGATGAACTGTGTCCCCCAAACCCATGGAGATCAGCTATTTCACTCTCATCTCCTAAATACTGTTTTGTTATCTTTATACCGTTGTTACTTTGTTAACTTTTGTCCTACCTTTCCCATGCATGAGTCTCAAAGACTACTTGACAACCTCAACCCGGACCCTCAAGAAAACCGCAAGAACCATACAGCATCTCAAGTGACCAATCAAGAAGGAACCGAAAAAAAACACTACCCTCCAAATGTGAGTACGGAACTTCACACACACTCCAAAACACTCAATGACTCTTAAAATAGTATCATTGAATACCAAAGGGCTCAACCACCCTGCAAAAAGGGCATCACTATGGCGCACTGCGTTACAAACAAAATGCGACATACTTTGCGCCCAGGAGACACACTTCCTAGACTCAGCTACACCTACCTGTCACCACAAACTTTTCCCACGAGTTTTCCTTGCCTCGGAAAAAAACAAAAAAAGAAGGGGAGTACTAATAGCATTCCATAGAGACACTGACTTCCAGATCCAGGAGCAAGTAGTGGACCCAAAAGGACAATACTTGGTAATAACAGGCACCACAAAAGGACTTAAACTCACCATAGCATGCCTGTACGCTCCCAATACCCACCAAATGGGATTCCTAAACAAGCTGATGACAAAACTTCGCAAATCATGCCTAGGTTCCCTAGTTCTCTGTGGAGACTTCAATCTAATACCTGATCACAAGATGGATACCACTAACCCAACCCCAAGACGCAAATCTCCAATGCTAAAATTCATGATCACACAAGGCCTTTATGATGTGTGGAGGTGCCTACACTCCTCAGAAAAGGATTACACCTACCACTCTGCACCTCACAACTCCTACACTCGTATTGACTACTTTCTTGTGGACAAATGGCTACTCCAAAATACTCCTGAAGCTGATATAGGTCAAATCACGTGGTCTGACCACGCACCAGTGAGTATA
>BLSH010010404.1:1373332-1417664 GCA_018402905.1 Glandirana rugosa | reverse complement strand
ATGTAGATTTAAAGATTTATGCCAAAATGATAGCCACTAGAATAGCCAAACACCTCCCATCCTTAATTAACACAGACCAAACAGGTTTTGTCCTAGGCAGACAGTCATCGGACGCCACGAGAAGATTAATAAACCTAGTTCACGAGGTGGGGACCAGCGGAACGCCTTCTCTGCTCCTATCACTGGATGCAGAGAAGGCGTTCGATAGAGTCCACTGGAGCTACATGAAGGAAACTCTTCTTAAATTTGGGTTCAAGGGCCAGATCCTATCAGCCATATTATCCCTATACACAACCCCCTCAGCAAAAGTATATGCAGCAGACATGTTTTCAGATCCTTTTCCCATAACAAACGGCACTCGGCAAGGTTGCCCGCTGTCACCACTCATTTTTAATTTAACAATCGAACCGTTAGCTGAACAAATCAGACAATCTACAACTATCTCAGGTATCCAAATTGGAGACTATAACCACAGGATAAGCCTTTTCGCGGACGATATCATCCTTATACTATCCAACCCATATACCTCCTTAAAAGAAGTAAATACCTTACTAAAACAATTTGGAAATATCTCCTACTATAAAGCCAACGTAACTAAATCCTTCATTCTAGATTTAGGAATAGACGGAACGACAAGAAATCTAATAACCTCAGAGCTCCCATTCCAGTGGGCGGACAAAGGAATAAAATACTTAGGCATCAAACTAACAAGACATACAAAAACCCTATCCTCCATAAACTGGGATCATCTCAAACACATAGTGACCTCATCCTTGAACAACCTAGCGAAATGGGAATTCTCCTGGGTTGGACGCCTAGCGGCCTTTAAAATGATGGTCCTCCCGCAGATCTTATATCTCTTTAGAACCCTCCCCATTTTGTTCCCTAAAAACCATATACGACAGCTTCAATCTGCCCTTCAACAGTATATCTGGGCCGGGAAAAAGCCAAGAGTCGCACAACACAAATTAATTAAACACAGATTAGCAGGAGGATCAGGGCTCGTAGACATAGCAGATTATCACACAGCGACTATTCTGGCGCAATTAAGAGAATAGTTTCAACCTCACACGACAACGAAATGGGGTGACATTGAAAGACACAACATACCGGGAAAACACCTAAAATATTGGTTATGTACTAGACATCCTAACTCCAAAATATCTAACGCACTATCCCCTACAGTTAAAGCAGCAGCTACAGCCTGGCAAAAATTTGTGTCAACCAAATGGAAGGATACGCCCACCACTAGCCTGCACTTGCCAATAGAAGCCCTCAAAACCCTAATACCAAACTTTCAAACAAAATATTGGCCCACAAATAACCAGACCAAACTAGATTCTTTCATGCATCAAGGTAAAGTCAAACCCCTTCAAGAGCTCAATACTGAACAATTGTTCCCCTCCCACTCGACCTACCAATACATGCAAATAACTCACTGCTTAAACAACAGCCCACACTTGTTCAGCCGTATACCCACCCGAGCAGCAAGCTATCTTTCACCCGACTCCACAGGCACCAAAGGCATAACGATTTTTTATAATCTTTTAAAAGAAAAAGAACACTTAAACCCCACAGAGACATTTAGTGACTGGGAAAAAGATCTGAACCACTCATACACTAAAAAAGAATGGCAGGAGGCTTTAAATCTCTCCTACAAACACACAAAATGTGTATCCCTATGGGAAACCACACAAAATATCTTACAAAGAAGATACTTAACTCCAACCAGAATTGCCAAATTTGACCACAAGATGTCCCCAGAGTGCTGGAGAAAATTTGGCATGCCAGGTACAATTTTTCACATTCTATGGGACTGTCCCCAAATTAAAAACTACTGGACAGAAATTTTTGCAATAGTCTCACAAATCGCAGGGACAAATATAACTCCTCAACCAGATATGGCCCTCCTAAACTTGAGGATAACTCACACCCACCACCCAACAAAAATAGTTATAACTCACATACTGCTATCGGCCAGAAACACAATAACTAAAAACTGGAAAAGCATAAACCCTCCGAATAGTTTGCAAGTCATAAACCAAATACAGACCCACTACACATTTGAGATGATATTATCGGATAATATCAACCGCACCCTAAACCTCTGGGACCCATGGTCCAAATGGTACAAACTGTTTACTAAACCGTGAAACTACAGATATTGAAAACTTAAGCTGACTCATGCATACCCCCACTCCCCATCCTTCCACCCACACCACAACCTCTCCTCCCCACCTCATATCCCAACCCCACCCTCATCTTCCCTACTTAACTGAGAAAAATAAAAGGTTAAACTGTTTTATTACACCTATGTCAATGCATGCATACTGTACTACTTCACATTTAACTAACCATCTGTTCACAAATCGTTACTCCTGAACCACAGTAATAGAATTATCGAAACTAGAAACCTGTGTAAGGTGCGCCCCTAGGCACAGCTTGATCCCTTCTGGGGTGCCGGGCGAACACCTTCCACAGTCAAACTCAAATTTTCCGGCTCAAAACTGATCAACCAATCTGCATACTACTTCTTCTGTGTCACAACCAAGCCAGCAGATGTCTGATGTTACATAGTAATGTGTATGCTGTATATCAATGGTTATATTTCTTGTATGTCATGACATTACTTTAATAAAAATTATTGACATAAAAAAAAAAAATTGCAAAATTACATAGCTTACCATCCACTATAGGGCAAGTACATTATTTGTTTCAGGTTTGCTAAACCTCAAATAACTTTTTGGATACTGTATATACACTGTGTATACAAAAATAGGCAAGTGAGTATTTTTACCAAATCATAATTTTTATGCATATTGTCCAACTCCAAGTTGTATAAACTTGAATGCTTATTGGATTTAAGCATATCAGATGATGTTTATTTGTGTAATGAGGGAGAGTGTGACCTAAGGAGATCAACACCCTATATCAAGGGGTGCATAATTATTAGGCAGCTTCTTTTCCTCAGGCAAAATGGGCCAAAAAAGAGATTTAAGTGACTGAAAAGTCAAAAAATTGCAAAAAGGTCTTTCAAAGGGACGCAGCACTCTTGAAATTCATCAAACCTTTTGTTGAAAATAGTCAACAGGGTTGCAAGAAATGTGCTGAGAAAAAAAGATGGAAATGAACTGCCAAAGATTTGAGATTTGACAATCAAATGTGAAGCTACTAGGAACGCATTACCCTCCAGTGCTGTCATATTCCAGAACCGCAACCTACCTGGAGTAGTCAGAAGTACAAGGTGCTCAGAGACATGGCCAAGGTATGGAAGGCTGAAACCCGAACACCACTGAACAAGACACATAAGTTGAAACATCAAGTCTGTGTCAAGAAATATCTGAACACAGGTTTTCAAAGGTTTTATGGACTGATGAGATAAGTGACTCGGATGGACTAGATGGATGGGCCTGTGGCTGGATCAGTGAGGAGCACAAAGCTCCACTTCGACTCAGATGCCAGCAAGGTGGAGGCAGGATACTAGTATGGGCTGGTATTATTAAAGATGAGCTAGTTGAACCTTTTCGGGTTGAAGATAGACTCAAAATCATTTCTCAGACTTGCTGCCGGTTTTTAGAAGACACTTTCTTCAAGCAGTGGCACAGGAAAAAGCCTGTATTTTTCAAGAAGACCATGATGTTAAATGCAGGACAATGCTCCATTGCATGCATCCAAGTACTGCACTGCTTGGCTAGCCAGTAAAGGCCTTAAAGATGAAAGAATAATGACATGGACCCCTTTCGCACCTGACTTAAACCTTATTGAGAACCTGTGGGCCCTGCTTAAATGGGAGATTTGCAGTGAAGGAAACAGTACACCTCTCTGAACAGTGTCTGGGAGGCTGTGGTTGCTGCTGCACAAAAGCAGATAAAGAAACAGATTCCATGAATGGAAGGCGTATGACTGTTATTGAAAAGAAGGGTGGCTAATATTGGTCACTAGTTTTATTTTTTAAATGTCAGAAAGTTTATTTGTAAATTTTGAGTTGTTTTGTTTATTATTCTCACTCTAACAGATGAAAATAAACAAGTGAGATGGGAAAATTTTCATTTTTAATTTAGTTGCATAATGATTCTGGACACTCCAAGACTCCATGCACACTGGACGTTAAAAAAAGTTCTAAAAATGTCAGTAGCTTTGTAGTGAGTTTTTTTTAGCTTTTATCAGCATTCTTTTGAGCGCTTTTGAGCATTTTTGGGCATTAGTGTTTTTTAGTGTCAGCGTTTTTGTGTGTTTATGAGTGTATTTAAGCTTTCAGCGTTTTTGTGGTCAGAAGAATGACTCTTGAAAGCGATTTTAGGGCGTTCAGACCACAGCCCATAAACGCCACTGCTGATAAACTACAATAAACGTCCATGTGTGCATGGACACATAGGATAACATAGAGGGGCATTTATGGGCTGTTAAAAAAACCCCAAAAACGATTGTTTATCAGTTTCAGTGTGCATGGAGCCTAATAGTTGCACAATAACTGTGCATACATATATATTCTCCTAAGAAAGCCAAAACCTCAGTTTTCCTTTCTTAACCACTTCCTTACCGAGCCATAGTAAAATGAAATCAGCAGGAACACTCTGTCGATCCAGTTCATATGACGTCTGCCGCTTCTCGCTGCTACTGTGGGCCCCCGGGGGCCCGCAGTGTGGGGATTGGGGATCGGGCATGTCCCTCGGGACATAGCCCCTCCCCAATCAGGCTAAAGAGCCAATGAAATTGGCTCTTTACCATGTGACCATCTGTGTCCAATCACAGTCGGTCAGTATGAAGATCCGCGTGTGCATCGCTCGTGCGCGCCCCAGGGGCGCGCAGCGTGGCGATCGGGGTTGAGGATTGTCCCTCGGAAAAAGCCCAGCCCCGATCAGGGTAAAGAGTATCAGCGTACCTGAGTACCTATCTGCTGCCCATCAGAGTACCCGAGTACCTATCTGCAGCCCATCAGAGTACCCAAGTACCTTTTACCAGTCCATCAGATTACCCGAGTACCTGTCTCCAGCCCATCAGAATACCTGAGTACCTACCTGCAGCCCATGCCTCATAGAATACATCTTGGGGTGTTTGCTTTCCAAAATGGGGTAATTTTGTGGGTAATTACACTGTCCTGGTGCTCCAGGGCCTTCAAAAGTGTGATAGGTATGAATTAAATTTTATATTTAATTTATGCTCCTAGAATGCCTGACGGTGCTCTCTGCATGTTGGGCCTCTCTATGTGGCCAGGCTGCATAAAAGTCTCATGCATGTGGTATTGCCATACTCGGGACGAGTAGCAGAATATATTTTGGGGGGTAATTTTAGCTATATATATGCTATGTGTTTGAAATATCATATAAATTGACCAATTTGTGAAAAAAATACGTTTTCATTTTGTTTCCACGTTTTCTGAAAACTTGTGGAAAAAAATGAACCGCACAAAAGACTCATAATGCCTCATAGAATACACATTGGGGTGTTTGCTTTCCAAAATGGAGTCATGTTGAGGGTAATTCCATTGTCCTGGTGCTGCAGGGCCTTCAAAAGTGTAATAGGTAGTTAGGAAATTAGATGTGTAATTTATGCTCCCAGAACCCCTGACGGTGCTCCCTTGGGTCTCTGTATGTGGCCAGGCTGTCAAAAAGTCTCACACATGTGGTATCGACATACTCGGGGGGAGTAGCAGAATGTATTTTGGGGTGTAATTGGTGGTTATAAAATTATATGTGTAATTTATGCTTCTAGAATGCCTGACGGTGCTCCCTGCATGTTGGACCTCTCTATGTGGCCAGGCTGTGTAAAAATCATTACCATACTCTGGACGGGTAGCAGAATATATTTTGGGGGATTATTTTTGCTATGTACATGCTATGTGTTGGAAATATCATATAAATTGACCACTTTGTGTAAAAAAAAAAGTTTTCATTTTCTTTCCAAGTTTCTAAAGACTTGTGGAAAAAATGAACTGCTCAAAAGACTCATAATGCCTCATAGAATATACGTTGAGGTGTTTGCTTTCCAAAATGAGGGTCATTTTGTGGGTAATTCCAGTTTCCTGGTGCTCGAGGGCCTTTAAAAGTGTAATAGGTAGTTAGGAAATTAGATGTGTAATTTATGCTCCCAGAACGCCTGATGGTGCTCCCTTGGGTCTCTGTATGTAGCCAGGCTGTCAAAAAGTCTCACACATGTGGTATTGCCATACTCGGGAGGAGTAGCAAAATGTATTTTGGGGTGTCATTGGAAGTATGCTTATGCTGTGTGTGAGAAATAACTTGTTATTATGACAATTATCATAATGGAATTGTGGGAAAAAAATGACAACTTCAAAAAACTTGCCATGCCTCTTACCAAATACCTTGGACTGTCTGCTTTTCCAAAAGGGATCATTTGGGGGGGGGGGTTGTACTTTCTTGACATTTCAGGGCCTCAAGAAAGGAGATAGGCCATCGTACAACAGGTGTGATCAATTTTCAATGATAGGAACCCTAATTTGTGGACTCTATAACCTTTACACAGACATACACATATTTGGTTTATTTTTACCAAAGATAGATAGCAGTATTATTTTGGCCCAAATGTATGAACAAACATGACTTATTTGCAAAATGTTATCATAGAAACTAAAAATGTTTGCTCTTTTTTCACTTATGTCACAAAAAAAAAAAAAATCCCAGTGGTGATTAAATACCACCAAAATAAAGCTCTATTTGTGTGAAAAAATGATACAAATTTTGTTTGGGTAGAGTGTAGCATGACTGAGTAATTGCCTTTCAAAGTGTGAGAGCCCTGGAAGCTGAAAATTGGTCTGGGCAGGAAGGGTGTATAAATGTCCTGTATTGAAGTGGTTACATTTTCAGGTTTGAGCTTTATTAACATTTTGGATTGACTGAGAGGGCTGTAGTTGTTCAATAATTAAATTAATCTTTAAAAATACAACGTGCCTAATAATTGTGCACACAGTGTATATCCCAAGGCTGACCATTCATGAAGTTTGTATATTTACAATGTAACCTTTCTGGTCAGTTTAACACATTCTTACATCTTCATGCATCTTTTGCATTTTTGCTTTTTTGGACAGATAGATCATTTAGTAGCAGATCTAAATATATATGTTATAGGTTTTAATTTCTAAAGAAAAGAGAGAAAATAGAAAAAAAATCACTTTTCTCTTTTGATGTTTATTTTCAAGCACACAGATCAAAAGACTGTTTTTGCATACATCGTTAGTGCAACATTAAGCAAAGATTTTCAGTTTTGTATACATTAGAATTAGTGCAGTGGAGGCAATTTCACGGGTTTGTAATTGAATGGAGCCTTTCCTTGAGTGTTTGATGCCCATTCTGACCAACTGTCATACAATGTATGTCATTCAAATGTTATTTGGAATGTTCAGGGTTAAAGTATAATTAAATGCTAACTAGTAATACATATAAATGTATAAATCCTCAGAAATTACATAAATCAACTCGCTGCACTAAAGGAATATGCATTTGTTTTTTTTTTGTAAATAAATTTTATTTGCCAAAGAAAGACATGCAACATGCACAGGTCTCTATACTCTGTCAGCTGCGTCACTCTAGGACAGGAAGTCCCTTACTGGCAGGATCAACAGGTCAAAATATCAGAAATAATTACATGTAAAAAGGAAGCAAATCCCTCAATGTCATCAATGAGGGTATGCAACCAGGATTTTTTCTTGGGGGGGTTACATACAGTTCTTTTCTTGAGATTTATTTTTTCTAACTTCTAAGCTTCTTCTGCTAGTTTTGTGTGGGGTATTTCTTTAAAATTGGCAATGGCTCCACTCATTCAGGGCTTGTTAATAAGAATATAATGATAAATATCATACACCAGAACAGCACAATGACTGCACATATGTGAAATCTTGCAGCGCGTATGCGTCCCTAAAACTGCCTCCTGCAATGTGTGATGTGGGCATCCCAAGAGGCACTGGGGAGTCCCCATGTCTTTATCGCCTAGACAAAGAGGGAGGAAGTTCTGGGTTGCAGCACAGAAAAAGTAATAATTCTATTTAAAAAAAAGGTTAAATATTCTCCAGTGGGAGAGGGAGGGGAAGGAACCAGTAGAAAAGAGGTATTTTAATGGGTGTAGGTCCACTTAAAAGTTATTTCTGTATCAATAGTTTTATTAAGTTTACAACACTATACATGTGGATGTTTTACTGAAAATAAGAAAGTTGACATAATCAAATAGTGTAGTGTAGTTTTGTAATTCAATACAACCATAGAAGAATAAATAGAGAGAAACAAATTGGGGAAATAAGAAAGTATAGGAGATTATTCATGAGGCAAAAATACACTGTAGGTATTTGATGCATCCTCTAAAACATATTGGGTGGATGTAAATTTTAACCATTAATCCCTGACATCCTGGAAATATTCCAGTTTATTATTTAAAATAGGTTTTGCATTGACCATTATCCAGTTTAATTGAGAAGGTGAAATAATTAAAATTTATGGTGAGTTTCATGATCTCATTATTGCAATATTAGCTGACAGTTACTGTAGATGTATGAAATTCATTTCCTGGAATGTCTAGAAATGTTGGGAAAAAATGGGGCAAGAATAACTATATAGAAGCAGATTAAGGTAAAGATTTTATAATGATGGAATTTATGAGTTTGTATATATTGTATTTGGTCCACCAACTATGGAAAACTGTTCAGGAATGTTCCATTTTCTAAAACATAACTCTATTTAGCAAACCATACTGGTACCATGTGTGGATCACTTTGTAGTTCACTTCAACACCCGTGCTATTAATGCATATTGAATATGTCCTTCTTATTAATATATGCCAATCAGCAAGATCTGTTGTTTCTCCTAAGTTTAATTCTCAGTTACTCATTTAAGGTAATTTGTCTTTAGAGTAGGATGTAAGTTGAGTTGACTAGGAGTTGAGTAAGGCAAGAAATATGTTCTAAATATCTATTGAATCATGGACTGAAAGTTTGGTGAAAGTTTGGTAAGATGCCAGCGGGATGGAGGGAAATTAAGAGCGGCATTGAACCGCCATTCATTCTGGCAGAGACAGCAGAGAGAGAGATGGAGTGTTTCACCACTCTCCCGTCCCAGCCAAGCTACACATGTGACTTCTCGTTAATAGGATTCTCCCTTAAAGCAACAGGTATTCATCATACCTTTAGTCTCTAAGGAAGGTGCCCTATTTATTTAGGGTAGGATTACCATCCGCCCTAACTCCCCCATGGTGGGATTGTCTGTATCCATATGGGATCCATAACTCAATCACTGTTTTCAAACCAGTTTGGCTTTCTCCTATACTTTTGAGTTTCGGTGACGAGTCGGGCCAATTGTGCAACTCCTGCAATATCAGACATTCTAATTTTCCTCTATGGTCATAAACTGCCTCTGGGGCCCTAGGGTTTGAACTACTTGAAGCGGAAATGCACCTCTGCATCTTATCTACCATTAAACTTTGAATATCTCAGAATTTTTGTACTCATCTAAATACAGCGTCTCCTGAAGAAACCTCTAGAGCATGTGCGGCTGTACAGTTACATGATGATAATGAGTATTTTTCATGACAAATTCTTGAATGAAACCCTCTTTAAATAATGTCAAATAAAACGTAATGATGTCTGTCCTTGAGTAGAATCTTTTCTCCTATTTTGGCAGCTTAAAAGTCCTGCTTCCTTCTCAATGTATCTATTGAATCATCTGCATATCATTTCAAAATGGGATTTTTTTGTCTCTTACACCATAAGACAAAAATGTGGTAATGAAATTAGGGATTTGTATGCATCAATGGTTTTCTTCTATTGTAAGTATATAGTTTTTCTGCAAATGTCCAAGGATATACCTTGAAGTGTGTAGAAGTCTGTTAGTTCTCAGTAGGCCTGAATTCATAGATTTAGATTCATCTGAATGAATTCCTGCAGTAAAGTTTGGGTTAGGAATTGGTGAACAAGCTTGGCATTCAAGTACATGCATATTTGCGTGCGCTTGGCGCCAACAGGTTAATTAATAAACATGTTATACTTACCTGCTCTTTAATGGTTTTGCACAGAGCAGCTCTGGTTCTCTTCTTTTTTGGGTTCCTGCCAGTGGTCCTGGCTCCTCCCCTCTACTGAGTGCCCCATAGCAAGCCTCTTGTTATGGAGCACTCAAGCAGGCTTGGTGCTGAGCTATGCTCCTTTCAATAGACATTTTCTATTCACATACAGAGCACAGCTCAGTCCCGCCCCCAGCTCTGTCCTAATTGGATCACTGGCTGTGATTGACAGCACCAACTGCTGTGTGAGCCAATGAGGAGAGAGAGACCTGCTAGAGCCACTACTCTCATGCATATTGCTAATTTGAGATGGGGCTTGGATAAATATAAGGGGGAGGAGGGGCTGCACCCAGAAAAAAACTTTCTGCCTTTAGAACCATTTTAAGGTTTTCATTGTGTGTTTATCTAAATGGAGATTCATGGCTTGTTGTGATTTAACTTGAGAGTGGATACAGAAGAAAAATGCTCCACCATTTTTTTTTTTAATAAACTCAGAATATATATTGTAAAAGTGGTTAGGAATGTCAAAATATCATCTGCAAATAGAACACATTTATATTATTGATTTTTACTAAAGATACGCTGTTATGATCTTCAGGTATAATTATTGAAATGGTTCCATTGCTGGTACACAAAGGATTGGGGGTAGAGGGCAACCTTTATGAATACCTTCAGGTTTGTAACCATTAATGGATAAAATAGGAGGCGTGTTGTATAGAGATTTTAACATTTAGGGCCTAATTTTCTATTTAGAATGAAGTACAAATAGTCCCATGCTAAGAAAATGAAATACTTTTGAAGATCGAGGGATAGAAGAATATCCTTTCTGTGTCCTTGTTTGTCCCAATTGATCAATCAAAACACATGGGAACAAGTTCTCAACTGGATTGATCCAATGCTTAATGAATTGGCATAAAGTAGACTTGGTCTTGATGTTTATATTGAGATATGGAGGTATTAAAGAAGTTTTAAACAAAGTGTTTTAGCCTAACACATTTAACACAGTAAAGTAAACAATTCTCTGTACACAATTTGTTAAAATTTCTATCTCAGCATTTTCTGTTTGCAGCTTTCAGTGCTGCTGGCTCATGCTCTCTCAGTAGTGCTTCCTTGAACTTCCAGTCCTCACAGGAATTGGTTAATAGAAGACAGTCTCTAAACAGTGAGCTTGGAGGAGGGAGGAGCAGGAGAGTGCCTTGCCAACCTAGGCTATGTGGTTGTATATTTCTATTCAAACACTCAGTGTGGGGAGGCGCAAATATAGTCCTTGAATGAAAGGGTGCCTCCGTAGGAAGCTGCAAGAGATGCGAGCCACCCTGAAACAAGAAACCTGATCATGTGCACCAGTAGTGATCATGGCACCAACCTAAACCGAAAAATGGCAATGATTAAGGGTTCATCCACACCAGGTGCGGTGGGACTGCACTAGACAGCTATACTAGCACAGATCACAGACCAATTCACACCACCACATTAAGGTGGTCTGCACTGAAAAATATATAGCACGCAGTCCTTTTTTTCAGTGCGGCACGGTGTAACGCAATCCTCCACCTCACAATGCATTGTAAGCAATATAACTTAATAAAATGTCACTTTTGACAATTTTATAAAGTTTGCTTATAAAAAAATAAAAAAGTAAACAGTGTGATTTGGCGTATTGGCACTGCTATGATCCTATTGCACCCCAACGGCTGCGTTCTAGGACAGGTGCTGGTGTCAATGAGCCCCAAAAGATAAAGAAGCTGTGTATTCAGTATGTGATTAAATAAGCTGTGGAAAATGATTAGGTTACTAGTTGCATTTTATTATTTATGAGGGAAATAGGATGATAGTTTGGGCAGTTTTCTAATTAACGTTTCTGTTGAAACAATAGGGTTACCTATTCTAATGCCATTAATGTAATACGGAATTAGCATGTCTACATCATTTTTGTAATATAAGCCAGATAATCCATCAGGGTCTTAAATCTTTGAAAGTTTCATTTGTTTTATGGCCAATTTGATCTCTTCAATCATAAATGAATCATCCGCGAGGGACTTATAAACAGGAGACAGTTATGGTTAACTGTGAAAATCATATTTCTGGTTTTAAATAGAGGGATATATAGAATTTATGAAATTCTTTGATTATGAAGTGAAGATTTTATAATAAGGTGCTATTGGAGAAACATAATTTGGGAAGCACTATAAATTTTGGTCTTGGAGTGAGTTTATAAGCTAGTAATTTACCTAGTTTCTCTCCCTCGGTATAAAATATATGTTTTGTCCACGTTAGTAATTTATCTGTGATAGCAGTTAAAGTTGTTCTAAAGGCAGAAGGTTTATTTACTTTTTAATTCTATGCATTAAGGTAAAAAACATTCTGGGTGCAGCTGCCCTATACTTGCTTTAGCCCCATCTCGATCCAGCTATGTGCACTAGAGCAGCAGCTCTCCTGGGTCTCTCTCTCCTCATTGGTTCAAACAGCAGTGGGAGAATTATAGCCAGTGAGCCAATGAGGAGAGAGCGGGGGGGGGGGGTGGAAGGTAGGCGAGCCATGCTCTATGTGTGAATGGATAATGTCCATTCACAGGAGTGTGGCTCAGGAGCCCCATGGCAAGAGACTTGCTATTGGGGCTCACTCAGCAGGAGGGAGAATGGCCTCTTTGGGAGCCAAAAAGAAGAGGATCGGGGTTGCTTGTGCAAAGCCAGGTAAGTGTGACATGTTTTTTTTTTTTTAAACTACAACCTTTAAAATCACTTTAAGTTTACGTTAAAGCCTACGTTTAGTCCAAAAAAAAAATCTGTGATGCTACTTACAATCAATACAATAGTTCCCTTGTACTGCCAGCTGGTACATTAGTTGAAATTTTCAGTCCTCTGATGACCCCCACCCCACCAGCACCCACCCCTGTTGCCATAAACTTCCAGTGCGGCTGGGGCAATAGAGCTGAAGGACCTTTCATATGTGGTTTTAACGGATGTTCCTATTTCTTCTCTTTTAGAAGCCATGGCAAAAGCTGAGGAAAGAAAAAGAAACAAGGACCAGAGGAGATTGCATGCTGAAAAATGTGCACGAGAAGGAGAAAGCAAGTGGTCAATTTAAAACCTAGAATTAACTAGATAATAGTGATGCAGTGAGTAGACCAAGGTTATATAAAAAATACTTATAACTGCAATATACACTACATGACCATTATCTAGTTAATTCTAGGTTTTAAATTGACCGCTTGCTTTCTCCTTTTCATGCACATTTTTCAGCATGCAATCTCCACTGGTCCTTGTTTCTTTTTCTTTCCTCAGCTTTTGCCATGGCAGATTTCCATCCATTTTTTCTATATCTTCCATTCAATCCCCTTTCAGGGGAACTGCAGTGGGGGTCTGGTCTTTGTCGCTCACTCCCTTTGGTCACTCACCTACCCTCACAGCAATTAGATCCAGATGTTATCCTTTTGGGCCTCAAAAATGTGGTCTTATTTTTATATCACTAATTTCTATGCAAGTATAACCAGTGTATATTACTGGATTATATATAAATGAAATTGATACATTTTTGTAGATAATTTGATTGTCTCTTGTTTCTATTTTCTCTGTATAATGACATGGTCTTTCCACAGATGTACACATAATCCAACTCTGGCTGTCTCCTGATGAAGTGGGCGTTGACTATAGCTCAGTGTTTCTCAATTCCAGTCCTCAAGGCGCACCAACAGGTCATGTTTTCAGGCTTTCCATTATTTTGCACAGGTGATGTGATCAGTTTCACTGCCTTAGTAATTTCCACAGCTGTTTCATCTGAGGGAAATCCTGAACACATGACCTGTTGGTGCACCTTGAGGACTGGAATTGAGAAACACTGCTATAGCTTCTGCAAATCAGTAATGTTTTGCTAACCCACGTTGGCATCTTAAATGTACATTGGTGAATTTGTTCTGCCATTTTCTTTATGATACAATCAATGTTCAAGTGTATATGTATTTTATGTAAATTGAAATACATTTTGTATTTTTTTTATACATTTGATGTATTATTTTAGCTAGCACCACTCTTAAAAGTCCCATGGGCAAATTGCTTTTTCTGTTTAAGATAGAATCACCACCTTCCTGCACAATAAGCTCTCCTGAGGCTTAGTCCCTGAGCAATACTTGCTGCTGATCCCTGCACCCTGCACAATACAAACTCCTAAGTCCTGCACCCTGTGAGATGAGTACTTATGATTGTTGGACCTTGCACAATACATACTGCTGATCCCTGTGCCTTGCATAGTACACACTTGTGAGCCCTGTTTCCTGTGCATTACTTACTGTTGATTCCTGCGTCCCTCACGCTACACATTCCTGAGTTTTGTGAATTACACATTCCTGAGCTCTGCACTCTGTACATTATGCACTCCTCAACTCTGTACCTTGTGTGATATTCAGTTCTGACTCTGGCACTCTTTGCACTATAGACAAGAGAATAGGCAGCGTAACCTAAGAGCGGCAGAATGAGACTTTAATGACTGCAAAGTGCAAGCAACTTACAGGATCAAAGTGGGTATGCTCTTCAGATAGGTGAGTCACCGCTTCCTCATCATGGAGACCGGAGGGAGTCCTCGGCAGTGTGGGAAGGCACTTCCTGGAGCTGGTCTGAGAGTCCTGGGTGGACAGAGGTTGAGCCGACATCACTGGTGGACAGCTGATTTAGCATGAAATGCGTTAGCTGCAGACGCTGCATTCCCCTGCTTTGTTTTGGGGAGCTGTACTTTTATGAAGAATTTTTCAATAAAGGTGATGCTTTAGAAGTGCGGCCAACCAGAGCATTTCAAGACTGCTGCGAGCAGAGGGGGCAGTACCTGTGAGTGTGTTGGTTTAGGTGGAACAGGAGACTTACCTGGAGTGGTGTTTTGTTTCTCAAGTTTCTCAAGTTTTATAAGGATTCTGTCCCTATTACCAATTCTAGAATTCATAACCTCTGCCATCATACTAAAAAACTGCCCCTATTAAGTCAGGGGTTATTATACATAGGCAAGTACAGGGAAGCCCATAATAGGGAAAGCCCATGTGGGGGGGCAACCAAGAGCACAGTTCCACTGCTTCATGGTGTCAGTTTAGATTGCACACCACCACTCACTAAACTACACCCCCATAAATATAGAAGGGGCAGAGTTAACCCCTTCCTACAAGGAAGGGTTTGTTAGGTGGTAACCAGCTTGGCCAACTGTTAGTGGATCTCCTGATTCTTTTCCTAACTCCAAGTTTGATGCACCTCTCTCCTCTGCCACTGGGTGGCACTGCTGCTTATGGCATTGGAATGATAAGGTGCAGATGAACTTGGAATATGAATGGATAGGTTGCTCTAGCCAATTGGCAGGGGTTTCTTGGGCCCCTGGGCCTGCTGGGAGAGCCTACTTATTTGGTCAGGTAAATGGTGTTCTGTGCCACTTGGGTGGTTGTCTGGGTAAACGTGTGTTGAAGACTCCCGGCTGCTAGGCCAGGAGCCTGGGGCCTATCTGGGAGCGCCTGGTTGCTAAGCAGTCTGAGGTCAACCCAGGACAAGAAGCATCAGCATGGGGTTGGGGCTTCATGCCAGAAGCCTAACCAAGTTGCACAGGTTCTTCCTCTTTGTCAGAGGTGAAGGGACAGAGTTGCTAACGGAGGACAACCATTCCTGTCGCCAGAGGCAAAGTGTGAACCAGGGTCAGGGTTAAAGATGAAATTGTTACCCTCAAGGGACAATGCTCCTGTTATCATAGGCCAGAGTTCAGAGTCTGAGAGAGTACCATAGCAGCCTTTTTCACTAACCGGGGACGGTAGAGAAGTTGGGAAAGTCTCAGCGGAAGTCAAGCTAGGGACCCAGCAGGATAGCGGGGGTGACACTTGCAAGAGAGTTTAGCAGTTGGACTGAAGAGCCGAGTAAGGGACCCAGCAGGTCAGTGTGGGGACACTCTTAAAATACCCCCTTCCTGACCAGAGCCCTTTTTGCAATTCAGCACTGCATCGATTTAACTGACAATTGAGCGGTCGTGCATAATTGTACCCTAACAAAATTGACGTCCTTTTTTCCCACAAATAGAGCTTTCTTTTAGTGGTATTTGATCACCTCTGTGTCACTTCTGATCATCGCTATAAACAAAGAGTGACAATTTTGAAAAAAACACAATATTTTTAACTTTTTGCTATAATACATGTCCAAAAAAAATATAAAAAACAAATTTATTCATCAGTTTAGGCCGATATATACTTCTACATATTTGTGGTAAAAAAAAAATCGCAATCACAGTTTATTGATTGGTTTACGCAAAAGTTTCCACGTTTACAAACCATGAAAATTAATTTATGGCATTTTTACTATTTTTTTTTATTAGTTATGGCGGCGATTTTTATCGGGACTGTGATATTGTGGCGGACATGTCGGACATTTTTGACACTTTTTTGGGACCAATGACATTTATACAGCGATCAGAAATTTAAATATCCACCAATTGAAATGTTATTGGCAGTGAAGAGGTCAACCTGCAGGGGGCAATCTAGAAGTTAATTGTGTTCCCTGGGTGTGTTTTAACTCTGTGGGGGCTGGGCTGCCAGGGACATAAGAGATCTAACTGATCCCGAGTACAGGGAACAGTAGATCTGTCATCTGTCCCCTCACAGAACAGGGAACCGCCGCGTTTACATCAGCAGTTCCCCGTTCTGGCATTCTAACAGATTTGATGTCCGCCAGCGTCCCGCGAGCATGCTCAAAGAGTGTGCAGCGGGCGTGAGTGTGTGCCGCCGGCGGTACGCTCCCGGCCGCAACTGCGTGAGCCGCCATACAGGTATGGCGATTCATGCAGGAGAGCCACACTGTCGCAATATATGTGCGTGAGCCCGGTCGGGAACCGGTTAACCTAATGAATTAGTTTGGGCTTAAACTTCATTTGTCTTTAATGTGGTTTCTCTTTGCATTTTACCGCATTGCTATATACAATATGCATATTACAAATATTCTATTATTCTTGTCTAAACTATATTTTCTTTGTACCTGGTTCTTTTCCCAGCTACAATCAACAACTAGAAATCTTCTTACCCAAAAAAATAAAAAAAAACCCTCTAAGGACTGTTTATGAAAGGTTCAACTTGACCCCATTATACATATCATTCTAACCTCAGTATAATCGTTTATTCTAATGGGCAGTAATGGGAACTTGAATTTTACATTGTTGTGTCTTGGTCATTTTTTACACACTTTTTTGCCCAATCAAAACTTTTAGCTTTTATTTATAGTTTAACTTGGCAAACAAATTGGATGAAATATTCCAGAGAAATGATATAAAATAAAAACAAACTTCTCCCCCTCCTTGGTATTGTGCATTTGTGCATCAAATCATTGGCATTTGTTTTTCTTTAATTTATTTTGCATTTTTATCCTCCTTTGTTTTTAATTGGTTCCCTTTGTTGTGATTTTTTTCTTTTTGATCTAAAGAGGTGTCTATTGCATTGAATTATATGCTATTGTAATGAGTGCTACTGCTTTTTGGTGGATGGTGCTAGATGTTAGGGTTAATTTGTTAGCTGCCCCACCTCTCAAATCTGAGTGGTGCTTATTTATTTGAGCTGTTTTTCCTGTATTTTTGTAATGACTATGGCCCAGCAGGACTAAAACGCGTCAACATTTTTATATTGTTCCCCTGCTGCATGGGTTGAAATAAAGAAGACTGTTATGAACATTGTTGGACAGTGGTTGAGGCTGTGGTCTGACACAGGTATTGTCTATACACATGATTATAGACTGACAGGGTAGGAGCACCACAACATTTTGTATATTACAAAAACAAAGTGAAAAGCTATTATTTTACCATCCTTTTTAACCACTTGACCTCCAGAAGGTTTTATCCCCTTCATGACCAGAGCATATTTTGCTATTCAGCACTGTACTACCTTAATTGCCAATTGCACGGCCATGCGACACTCTATGCAAATTCCACAGTTTTTTACACTATCATTGCTTATAACAGTGGTGATCGTAAGCAATAGTTTTAGCTGTCATGAATGGTTTTCATTTATTACAACTTTTGATCTGTGATTGACTACAACTAATCACATGGTACAGCTTGCTGTGATTTAGCCTAGGTACAAAGTGATAGCTGTGGGCCAAGCTAAGCATCACAAAAGTAAGCAAAACAGTCATGAATGGAAGCTTTGTTGATATTTTAACCATGTGATTGCTAAAACCAATCATAGCTATCACATGATACCTCGGCTGCTCATAGGTCTCTACCGATTTTTTTTTTTTTTACTATTAGTACTGTTTTGCATTATATACAGAGACAATTTAAGTGATGGAATTAAAGACGTTGGACCATCTTCTTTTTCAGCTTGGGACCTCTGAGATTTGCTGTAGTCTTGTCCAAAACATGGCTGCCATTGGGTATAGAAGTGGCACTCATTTATTGAAAGGTTCAGGTTCAGTTTTCTATATGGGAACCATCAGCACCTGGTTACATAGAGCTTGTACTAGACATCTTCTGTGTGTTCAAAAGCATCCATTATGACACTATTTAATTGTTACATGGCCCAACAGTTCCCCAGTCATCACAAGCAAAGCCAAAAACTGCTTGACACTATGAGAAGGTATATGGCTACCCCCTAGCAGTGTTCTATTTAGTAGTAATCTTTTGACTTTTTGTCTTTAACTAGGGACACTTTTTCTTTCAGCTTAGGTGTTATGCTTATTTCTATTTTTTATTCTCTACCACTGCTGAGATATATTCTGTATTTGATATTCCTAGTCTGCTTTTCACATTCCCTCAGTCATGGCTCTATCAAATGTACTCTCTTTGAATAGGGAAAGTTAAGGGCTTGACTTCTTGAATTGTTAAAGTCAGAGACTATGGAGTCCCGAGATCCTAACCTCCTTTCCTTTAAGCTTTTTTATACCATGATTCATTGTTGGCTCTATTATAGTGACTCTGCTATTCTAAGTGTGCAATGCTTTCTAGAAATATAGATAGGTGCTTATGCAAAAACTAGGCAGGACAATTTATCCACCTCAAAAGGAGGACAAGAGTAGAGTGAAAGGAGAGAGGAGAGAGAAATATTGGGGCCACTCAAGATGTTTTGGAAAAATACAATATTTTCATAGCTTTGAATGATATGGGGGAGACTTAGATTGCACACTGGGCGTTTGCTTTCTTTTAAGGAGCAGCAGCATATTGGCAGAAAAAAAACTTGACACGCCTAAATGTGTCTAAACGCATGTTAACAATAGGCGCCTTTAGTGCTTGAGCATTATTACATTTTAATGGGCAGAATAAATTATTATTCTGAATTAACGCCCAAGCGCGTGAAAAGCATAAACGCATCTAAATGTGTTTACAAAAATTTGGCTTTATGCATGTTTTTGTCACTGCTTTTCTCCTGCCACAAGAAAAGAGTTTAAGAGAGCTGGGCAAACAGCCAGTGTACATGAGGCCTTACAACCTCTGTTAGCAAGTAAAAACATATCTGTGTCCCTATGGCAGGGATTCACCCTCTTTGTCCCAGTGACCATTATCAATAATGGGGTGGAGGTAAATAGGGCTAATTCTCTTTTGCCTACCACAGCATAAATTCTAGATGCAAAATGGCACTTAATTGTGATTAATAATTTAGCAACGTTCTTCAACGGTATAAATCCAGGCATTTTTTTTATCCATGCCTTCCTCAACGAAAAAAAAAAAATAGTAAAAGACTCATGTCAGTTGTGGTTAAAGCATCAATGTGTAATAATTCTGAGCAACCTCCTAACATCAGACTTATGTCTATTCAGTTTTTGGAAATGCTAGTTCTCTGACTAGGAACAAGCATGCAGTAACTGAAATTAGAGTAAAGTTGGAGCTCTTGGTTTGTATATTTGTTCCAGGTCAGTGTCTAAATATCAATATGACAGGCAGAGAAATAGCATTTTCAGTAGAAATCTAGCAATGGAACCCTATATATTTCTCAGTACAGGTGTCCTACTAGAGGATTTGCATAGCAGCAATTGAACTAGTATTTTCAGAAGAAGGTCATACATGTTAACCCGTAATTATCTCCTAACAGGTTTTATACTGTGATTAACCTCTTATTGCTGTTCTTATTCACAGCCCATTGATTTCAATGCTCTTGATATAAGCCTATTGCTATTCTGATAGGTGATTAAAATATATGTAAATCCAATCATTAAAGCAGACCTCTGGGTCCCTTTGTTCATCCCTTCCTATTATAAGGTGATAGTGCCTGTCTCCCAGCTGTGCTTCTTTGTTGTCACTCTGCAACTTGGGCTTTTCATAGAGAATTCAAGTAGCCATTTCAAAACACATTATGCAGTCATGGTCCAATGTTGTCCGCAGCAGGAAACCCTGCTTGAGAAATTCCATAAAGCCGCTGCTGGAGCACATGTATGTAGAGAGGAAGCGGTTGCAAAGCAGCAGCCAGAGATCAGGAGCACTAACATGCAACAAAGGATAAAAAGGTAAACCCAAACATTTAAAAAATAGCAACTGTGTGCAGCACAAAGGGTGCTAGCAAATTAAATTTTATTCAGTTAGGGCTTACATCTGTTTAAAAAAAAAATCATGCAAAGTTAAGCCCTTAAAGCTGAACTTCAGTCAAAAACAACATTTTGGATATGTGCACTGTAAAAATAAATTGGCGCTATTTTAGCAGGTCGCTCACCCATCAAAAATGTAGCTTGTCCATTAAGATAACGTCTTGCATTCTTTTAACAGAATACAAGGCATCCTGTGAACAAAGGGGGTGTGGATGCACGTCATGATCTCTCCTCCACCAATCACAATGCCTTGCATTCTATAAGCATTTTTGTAAGAGTTATTCTTTAAGAAAGGTGACAAAACATGTTTTATGTGTACTAGTGACAGGAAAAAAAAGATGCTATCGGATCGCCAAAATTCAAACACTTATGTTGAGGGAGACCAGGATGCAGCAAACCATTTAAACAATTACTTCTATTCACTCTTCTGTGATAAGAATGACACAAATCAACAAAAACAAGTTGGAAGATAATATTGATTCTAGCAATAAAGTTTCATTTTTAGGGTTTCTAAAGGTAAAGTTGGCAAAGAAACTGACTCACTTAAAGCAAATTAGACATGTTGGACCATTACTGATTTTTTTAATCAACCTCATCTGACAGTTCCCAATGACTGTCAGACAGCTAATATTGTACGTATCCACAAGAAGGGTGGTAAGGAAGAAACTGGAAACTAGAAGCCAGTGAATTTAACATCTGTAGTAGTAACATTTATGGACTTACTCCTAAAAGGAAAGATCAATGATCATTTAAACACACATAACTTACTGGACCAAAAGCAGCATGGCTTTGCTGAGGGCAGATCATGTCAGATCTGATTGAATGTTTTGATGCGTGCAGTAAGGTTGATATTCCTGGAGGTGTTTGTAACATGGAATCAAGGAACATGATTTGGCATTGCTGGAAGATTGGTCAAAGCAGTGAAAATGGCAGTTCAACATTTCTAAAGGTAAAATAATGAATTTAGGAAAAAATAATCCTTTGAAGGAATACAACATTGATGGTATAATGTAGGCCAGAAGAACAACAACAAAAAAAAGATTTGGGGGTACCTATTTTAGATGATGAAAAATTAGCAAATAATATGGCTAGGTTTTGGGCTAAGCACATTCTGCAGTGCATCACTAGAGGGATCATCAGCAGTAGGAAGGAAGTCCTCATTCACCTACTGTATGTAGATCTAATCCAGAGATGGGGAACACAAATTGTAAAGGTCTGAAAAATAACCAATATCAGGAGAGACTGCAGGTACTTATTATGTACAGTCTTGAGAAAAAAGAGAGGGGGGCGGGCGGCATTACTGAAACATTTAAATAGACCAAGGGTATGAATCAGGTTTCTCCAATATGAAGTTAAGATCAAGAATAGAAAGGACACGACCTCAAACTAGCGGAAGAGTTCAAAATTAACCTTAGAAAGTATTATGCTACCATTGATGCTTGTAATAGACTTCTAGCAGAGGTACAGAGGTAGCAGTTCAGTGAAGTGAATCTAAAGTGATTTTAAATAACAAACATGTTCTACTTACCTCCTCTATGCAGTTGGATTTGCACAGAGCAGCCTGGATCCTCCTCTTCTCGGGTCCCTCTTCCCTGCTCCTGGTCCCTCCCTCTGGTGAGTGCCCCCTCAGCCAGTAGCTTTCTATGGGGCACCTGAGCCGAGTTAGAGCTCCGTGTATCCATTCAGACACAGAACCCTGGCCCAGCCCCCCCCCCTCTCTCCCCTGATTGGCTGACTGATTTTGATTGACAGCCGCGGGCACCAATGGTGCTACTGCTGTGTCTCAGCCAATCATGAGGAGTGTCTGGGACACAAGACACTCGTGGACATCGCTACAGAGACAAGGGGCTCAGGTAAGTAATTAGGGGGGTGCTGGGGGGGACCGCTACACACAGAATGTTTTTTATCTTACTGCATAGAATGCATTAAGATAAAAAACCTTCTGCCTTTACAACCCCTTTATACATGCTTGGGACAATTCTAGAGCTATGCATAAAGGTGAAAAAAAACAAGCCAAAAAAAAAGGAGCAGACTTGATGGGCAAGTTGGTCCTTTTCTGACATCTCCCTTTAGTATTTTATTGTCTATGATGACATTGGTAAGGGGGTGGCTGCAAGACCAGTGAAGAGTGGCTTTGTTGGAATGGTCATTCAGCAGGTAGGAATTCTATGGGAGTGAGAAATAAGGTAATATTGTTGTTTGTTCTAGCTCCCTAGACTTAATGAACTTATAAGAACCTTACTCAAAAATGGTGGGGCTACCAAACTGAAATTTTATAAGGTTGAGCAAAATACAGCTTTAACAGGAACTGTATATTAAATGTGGCATAAGGCTGAAAATAACCACATTTAAAAAATATCTGGAAGTATGCAGTACCATATTGAGAATAGGTGTGTAAATGATTATGGTACTATCATTCTTTCCTTCCTAGAGCAGTTTTCTGTACAATGAAAGTGCCATGAAAATGTCTCCCAGCACCATTAGCATTTAGCTGATGATAATCTTCTAAATACCTTGTTTGAAAATAGCAACATTTAGTAAGTGTGTGCCCATGGAAGTGCCTTGTGATATCCATTTGTGGCTTGTACAGTTGTAGATGTCGACAAACATATTTCAGCAGTTAAACTGATTTGATAGCTCCTTGGCTTTAAGTCTCTTTGGATTCAGCTGCAACTTTTGTACCAAATTAGATCAATTGTTCTGAATCCATTAGTAGGAAATGTAAGTGATGCATGAGGAATATTGCAGGGAACAGAAGCATTCATCACTGTGGAGTTTACTGCTGCAATTTAATGAATGAAGCTGCATCCATTCTGGTTACATCACGCAGAATACTTCCTCCCCTGTAACCCTGCATGTCACTACATCTATTTTATCTTTTAATGCCATTTTGTAATTTGGGCCAAACAAAAAAAAAAATTATCTAAATCCTGTCAAATATAAACTAGGTGAGATGGAGTATTTAACTGGGTTATTGCAGAAGAAATACATTTTAGGTTTTGTTTTGAACTAACAGTGTTGCCATAGGAACCAAATGTTATCTAAATGTATTTTCTCATTTGTATCCTTGGTGTTTTTGTTCCATATTTATATACTCTATGGTTAATTATAGATGTTACATATCATAGATATATCTGTATCTTGTCCAACCCACACAGTTCCTTCTGTGACAGATTTATCTTCTTCTTGAAAACACCATGTCTTAGTACGGTGTGGATGTTTATGTGCATGCAAAGGGATTTTTTTTTTCATGGACACTTGAAGTGACTGTTTGATCATCAATGCATTTACTCAACATATTTTACATGCAGCATTTTATGAAACAGGTTATGTCATTAGACTATTAGTCACACGGACAAACTATATGCATATACAGTATCCCACAAAAGTGAGTACACCCCTCAGATTTTTGAAAATATTTTATTATATCTTTTCATGTGATAACACTGATGAAATTACACTTTACTACAATGTAAAGTAGTGAGTGTACAGCTTGTATAACAGTGTAAATTTGCTGTCCTCTCAAAATAACTCAACACACAGACATTCACGTCTAAACCGCTGGCAACAAAAGTGAGTACACCCAAATGTCCAAATTGGGCCCAAAGTGTCAATATTTTGTGTGGCCACCATTATTTTCCAGCAATGCCTTAACCCTCTTGGGCATGGAGTTCAACAGAGCTTCACAGGTTGCCACTGGAGTCCTCTTCCACTCCTCCATGATGACATCACAGAGCTGGTGGATGTTAGAGACTTTGCGCTCCTCCACCTTCCGTTTGAGGATGCTCCACAGATGCTCAATAGAGTTTAGGTCTGGAGACATGCTTGGCCAGACCATCACCTTTACCCTAACTTCTTTAGCAAGGCAGTGGTTGTCTTGGAGGTGTGTTTAGGGTCGTTATCATAGACCACACGGGTGAAGGTTCTTTCACTTTCTTGCTCTATGAAGAGTTTGGACATACTGCACCATTATTGTTTTTTTGTTTCCTTTTGGATTTCAATGGAGTGACCGCTGGATGAGACGGCTATTTGTAGGTCCATGACTGCAAGTAACATCTAATGCATTATGGCTGCCCTCGTAGGTGAGGCAGCATCTGTATCTGGTGAGTTGCCATCTTGACCATTCCATGTGAATCCTATCGTGATTGATTTTTATATACAGAATGTGGACATTTGTTTGGAATGAACTGTATACACACTATATAGAACTTTGGACTACACTATATTTGTTTCAGTACTTTTCAGTACCTTATATTTCGTTTTCTTGTCACTTACGAGCGCTGCACATTTTTTCTTTATTTGACTATGGAGACAGTCAGAAAATGCGCCAAGGCGGAGACTGTCAGGAAACTGGAGACTGCCCTTAAAGTAGAACTAATGGGAAAACTTGTTTTTTTCATTTTGGATAGGGCAAGGGTGAGTTATAACCCCTGTCAGTTTTTTTTTTGCCATCTGTGTTCCATTGGGGAGATTTCCCTTCACTTTCTGTCGAATAGTCAAAACAGGAAGTGAGGGAATTCCTGATTATCTCTAGGATCACCAGAACCAGTGTCCCCCCATTAGATTTAACCTCTATACCTGTTCTGATGACAAGCCACACTTTGGGATTTTCTTTCACTTTCACTCTCAGTGATAAAAGTAACAGGGGCACAGGCAGCAATAAAAACCTGATCAGTGTTCTAATCCCTCTCTCCCCTATCCAAAACAAAAAAAAGTTTTGCCTTTAATTATAGTTTATGATTTGCACTTCCTCTTTGCCAACTGTTACCTAAACATAATTGCTCAGCTAATTTTAGCTAACATGTTTATAACTATGTAAAGAGAAAGAGGGAAGAGAATGTAGATATCTTAGGGGCAGTCATGGTTTTCACAAAAAAATACAATTCTGTCAGGCTGATCACTATTCAATAGGAGCAGCTGATAGCTTGCTTCGTGGTGCCTGCATACACCTCCTCCTTCCTTATGTAGGCATGTGCATGAACAACTGAAGAAGCCCTAGTGAGGAAGGGTGGGAACCTGTGCCAATATTTTATTGCTTTATTTGTCCCCATTGGGGAGATTTTCCCTCACTTCCTGCTTCAATGACACTCTTGACGTCTGTGGGATAGAAAGTGAGCGGAAATCTACCCCATTCACAACTGAATATTTTGTAGCTTGAAGCATAAAGCTCCAAAATGCTCGACGAGCCAACTCCCATGCTGTTAACCACTTCAATACTTGGCTCTTTTACCCCCTTCCTGTCTATGCCAATTGTCAGCTTTTAGCGCTGTCACACTGTGAATGACAATTGCGTAGTCATGCAACACGGCACCCGTATGAAATTTATATCATTTTTTCGCACAAATTCTTTTGGTGGAATTTGATCCCCACTAAGTTTTTTTTTTTTAATCTTTTATTATATAAACGAAAAAAGACTAACATCTTTGATCGGCTGTGTCCTGTGGACACAGCAGGTGACAGATCGTTTTGCACCGTGGCCCGTTTGGTATATGACATCATATGAAGTCCACCCAGAACGGTAAATGTCCCATCTGGCTATTATTTGTCTATAGGCCAGGTGGGAAGCAGTTATATTGTCCCTGTTCACATTTAAGCATTGAGACTCATACATCACAACACTTGAATCTCCAAAAGGTACATGGGCTACTTTTGAAGCAAAATAGGGCATTATTGGCCCGATTGACTTCAATGGAAATGTGCAAAACATGCAAAAATAAAAGCATGCAATTTTCAGGCACTCCTATAATATGTCTATAATTAAAGACTTTTACCCATAGTACCTGTGTGTATTTGCCACATCCCATCTCATTTACTAAAAAAGGTAGCCTCAAATAGGAAAGGGATTTTTAGGGCAATTTAAATAATCTGAAAAACGTAAATGTTTTTTCTAAAATATCATGTTTTATATAAATAAAACATGATATTTTAGAAAAAACATTTTAAGTTTTTCAGATTATTTAAATTGCCCTAAAAATCCCTTTCCTATTTGAGGTTACCCTTTTTAATAATATGTCCATGAGACCAAAAATGCATGATCCTGACCTAAAGAAGCCGCTGAACAACATGTCACTCCTAAAAACATGCAAAAATGCACAAAAAAGCTTATATGCAATGAATTGTTGCTAAAGAGGATCATACAGCTGTGAAAAAGACTTCAAACCTTCCTTTCTATATTAAAGAAAAAATATATATTGCCCTAAAGGTAAGTACTGCTAGGTACACCGTCCAACACTGTCTAGCCTCAGCAGCTGTTAATCTTTCATAGAATTTGACAGGTCGCCTGCAGCAGGGCTGGACGGTGCACCTGGGCCTGTCAGGAAGACCCTGTAAAAAGACCTTCATGGCAACATAAAAGGTATACATTTAACCACTTCAGCCCAGGAAGGATTTACCCCCTTCCTGACCAAAGCACTTTCTGCGATTCAACACTGCATTGATTTAACTGACAATTGCGCGGTTGTGCGATGCTGTTCCCACAAATAGAGCTTCTTTTGGAGGTATTAGATCACCTCTGTGGTTTTTATTTTTTTCGCTATAAACAAAAAAAGAGCGACAATTTTGAAAAAAAAACAACAATATTTTTTTACTTTTTACTGTAAAAACAAATTTATTCATCAGTTTTGGCCAATATACATTCTTCCTCACATTTGATAAATAAAATCGCAAAAAGCATTTATTGATTAGTTTGCGTAAAAGTTGCCACGTTTACAAACCATGAGAATTCATTTATGGCGTTTTTTACTATTTACTTTTTTACTAGTAATGGCGGCGGTCTGCGATTTTTATCCAGACTGTGATATTGCGGCAGACAGAACGGACATTTTTGACACTTTTTTGGGACCAATGGCATTTATACAGTGATCAGATCTAAATATAGCCACTGATTACTGTATAAATGTCACTGGCAGGGAAGGGGTTAACCTGCAGGGGACAATCAAGGGGTTAACTGTGTTCCCTAGGCGCATAGGTGTGCGCAGCCTATTGCATTAGGGTGTGCACCACAAAGCGCAACCAAACATGAGTGTGTGTGCGTGTATATATGTCAGAAGGGCAGAGATCAATGTCAGTAATTTATTTTTATTTTATTTATTATTTTACAATTTTGTTTTTTTTTATTATTTTTTACAATATTATATATATATATATTTTTTACAATCTTATTTAGGAGCCCTGCTGGGGGCCTTTGATGAAATATCAGAGATTCCCCTGTCCCTTTCTCTGCAGCCAGGCAGCAGGGGTAATCTACAAAGTACAGGGTGATTAGGGTGTGCCCAGGCACAGATTAGGTGTGTTCTAACTGTATGGGGGCTGGGCTGGCAGGGGCATCACAGATCTAACTGATCCCAATGACAGTAGATCATTGTCATGCCCACTGATAGAACGGGGAACCTCCATGTTTACATCGGCGGTTCCCCGTTCTTCCTCTCTAGAAGGCGATCGCAGGTCGCTGGCGGGCATCGAGTCCACCCAACTCGCAGCCACGTTCAGGCAGAGTGCAGCGGGCACGAGAGCGTAACTGCGGCTGTGCGGATCGCTGTTTATAGATGGCGATCTGCGCAGCGGAGCCAACTTGCCGCCGTTTATGTACGTGAGGCGGTTGGCAAGTGGTTAATAAAAGCTGTAAATTAAAAAAAAAAAGTGACATTAACATGTAAATGCATATATGTGATTTTAGTGATCTGGGTTTAAATTTGCATTAAATCCTGAATCATTTGCAAAGTAAATCCAGAAAAGAAATTGTAAGTTCATCTTGACTCACAAAGCTGTAGTACAGTGTTTTGCCACTAGATTGCAGTATAAGCCACACTGCTAGAAATAATATTATGATAATAACATAGTAGGGAAATGTATTCCGTAAATAATAATTCAGAAATTCCCTCAGGTATTGACCCCACAAATGACAACATGAAAGTTTGCTAGACATGTATAATTTTCATTTCTTAGATGTCTTTGCGCCTGCAAAAGATCAAGAGAATGGTTGTGATTCAGGAATTGATGTAAAATAATGTTAATGAGTCCTCAATGAAGTAAGATCGGTCCAAGGAAGAGACTGGCAAAATGGAACAATAGTAATTTATGTATTAAACAATTAAATAAATAAAATGTTTCTTTGTGTTGATTTAATCTTCTGGTAGAAATGCTGTGATAAATGGTTTCATTCGGTTTGCCTGCAGTGTAGCTCAGCATCTTTAAATCATTTGATAGGAACTGCCAGCTTATTTAATAAAACTGTATATCTTGTGATAAAAATATACATTTATTTCTAGACCCAAGCACCATAGCTGAGGTTTCTTTTTACAGCATACAACTGGTTGGCGGGTTCCCATGTTTTTTCCTTTCATTCTCTTTTTTTTTTTTTTATAATGGCTCAATGTGTCAAATTGTAAAATGGTGACAGGTGCCCTTTAGTAGGGCTATGTAGGGATGATTTGCAGGTGACTATTGGTGCAGGAGCCTCCTGGAGGCATTGGAGTGGTTATTAAAATAACCAATACAAGATTCAGTGTTAATGTATAGTAAACCATTGCCCACTTTAAAGCTGCACTCCGAGTAGATATAAAAGACACAAATTGATGCAGTCCTGAAATTAATAAGAGTGTGAGAGGAAGAAGCAGAAGCAGCAGTCAGCCGGATGATGTACTGATAGGTAGCATGCTTATTGGAGGAGAAATCAGAGTGATGGTAATAGACAAACTATAGCATTGTCTGTAGCTCCTGGATATGGAGGGCCATTGTGGGGGTGGATGGGGAGTCACAAACAGACTATGTGGTAAATAAAAAGTTAAAATATACACATAGGAAATGGGGTGAAAGTAGTGCTGTCCCTCTGTAAACAGAGTTACCTAATATATAGATGCAAGATAGACAAGAGATGGCACGCCCATCTAAATGTAGGCTGTTTGATAAAGGAAAAGAAACATAAAAGTAATGCACTGCATGTAGTTGAAAAAGAGCATGTCAGTAAAGAAGAATGTTAAGAATGTTTCCAGGATGCCGACACCTGTCTGGCCACTTGCCTGCTGACCTCTGCACACCAGTCTGGCCACTTGCCTGATGACCTCTGCACACCAGTCTGGCCACTTGCCTGCTGACCTCTGCACACCAGTCTGGCCATTTGCCTGGTGACCTCTGCACACCAGTCTGGCCATTTGCCTGCTGACCTCTGCACACCAGTCTGGCTGCTTGCCTGCCGAACTCTGCACACCATTCTGGCTGCTTGCCTGCTGACCTCTGCACACCAGTCTGGCCACTTGCCTGCTGACCTCTGCACACCAGTCTGGCTGCTTGCCTGCCGAACTCTGCACACCATTCTGTCTGCTTGCCTGCTGACCTCTGCACACCAGTCTGGCTGCTTGCCTGCCAAACTCTGCACATCATTCTTTCTGCTTGCCTGCTGACCTCTGCAGACCAGTCTGGCCACTTGCCTGCTGACCTCTGCACACCAGTCTGGTCGCTTACCTGCCGACCTTTGCATACCAGTCTGTCTGCTTTCCTGCCAACCTCTGCACACCAGTCTGGCCCATAGCCTGCTGACCTCTGCACACCAGTCTGTCTACTTGCCTGCTGACCTCTGCACACCATTCTGTCTGCTTCCCTGCTGACTTCTGCACACCAGTCTGGCCACTAGTCTGCCGACCTCTCCACACCATTCTGTCTACTTGCCTGCTGACCTCTGCACACCATTCTGTCTGCTTGCCTGCCGACCTCTGCACACCATTCTGACCGCTTGCCTGCCGAACTCTGCAAAGTGGTGTCAACATCCTGGAGACTTTCTGCAGTATTGATATGCTCTTTTTCTACTACATGCAGTGAGTGCAATACTTTTAAGATTCTTTTCCTTTATTAACCCCTTCACTCTAGCGGTATGCATATACAGTGTGTGGCCTTTTGGCGAGCGGACCTTAACGCTAAGGGGCCACATATATGCATACCAGAATGTAAAAGGAGCAGCACATGCCTTGTGTGCTCCCAGCACAGTTACCAGTGGCTAACAGGAAGCTCCCAATCTCTACTTGAGATCGGGGGCTTTCCAATTATGTGACTTCTGGGAAAGTCAATCACATTGGTCACATGATCAGAAACCCCGCCCCACCTCCCCACATCAGAAACCTCTTCAAGGGCTGGGAGACGCCAATGGTAAGAGGCCTACATTTAGATGGGTGATCCACCTTTTGGCTATCTTTGACGGAGAGGGGAGACGGGAGGTCCAAACATGTTATTCCCCATGCACACGTTCCTGAATATGACTGCAGTAATGCTGGGTGCTGTAATGACCACTGGCTGAGGGTCCCAGGACGAACCCAGTAAATCCATCCCCTATAGGCTGCTTATTGAAGTGAGTGGATACAATACCCATCATTCTACACAAGGGAGAGCAGCAGTGACTGGTCTTTATTAAAGGAAGCTCCTGCACAGAGAAATACACACAGCACACCAAAATTCAAGTATAAATACACAAGCCTTCTGTTTAGACAACATTTGCTTATTTAGAAGTTCATATTTTTAAGGCTGCATTCACACTTGAGCATAGCGTCTTTGAGCGTTTCTCAGGCGTTTTCCCACACATTTTTATGCGCAATTTTGGCTCATTTTTATGGTGCGTTTTTGAGATTTGCCATTTTTTGTTATTAGTCATTTGAGAAAGCTATCACCTGTTACATCATTTGTTGCTAGGTTTTTCAGCTTTTTAGCTTTTCCATCAGTTTATATTTCTTTTATTATTATTCATTTATTATTATTTTTTTTGTTAAGGTAAGGAGTTTGAGTTAAGTTTAGGATTAGGGGTTGGGGTTAGGGTTAGGATTAGGGGTTTATATGCACAGGAGTGACGAAAGCACGGCTCCGCCAATCACAACGTTGTGATTGGCCGGAGCCGCAGAACAGGAAGTGGCATGTCGCCGGTCACAGGGTGTTCCGAGACCGCTGCAACAGCTTAGTTTCAAGGTAAGTATTCCATAATGAGCTAGTATGAGATGCATACTAGCTCATTATGCCTTTCTCTTGCAGGGTTTTTTTTTTGGGGGGTGACTTGACAACCTCTTTAATACTAATACTAGCTACATCACCAACCTCATCTGTAGATATCATCCAAATCGTCCCCTCCGCTCCTCCCAGAACCTCATGCTCTCTAGCTCCCTTGTTACCTCCTCCCATGCTCGCCTTCAGGACTTCTCCACAGCCTCATCCATCCCCATGAACTCCCTGCCCCGGTATGTTCGATCAACCCCTACCCTGCCCACCTTTAGTAGATTCCTGAAAACTCATTTATTCAGGGAAGCCTATCTCTCACCCACCTAAGAACTGTAGCCAAGCCATGCCCTTCAACTCATCCCCCGCAGCTATTACATTTTATACCACCACCCCCTTCTCTTTAGAATGTAAGTTCTTTGAGCAGGGCCTTCCTGACCCTTCCGTATTGAACTGTATTGTGATTGTGCTGTCCTCCTCTACATTGTAAATCGTTGCGTAACCTGTTGGCGCTATATAAATCGTGTATTATAATAATAATAATAATAATAAATGAATAAATAAATGTAAGATAAATACACACATAAATAAAAATAATCATAAAATAATAACCCTAACCCCTAAAAAATGAAAATAATAATAATAATAATAATTAAAAAAATAAACTCCCTAACCCTAACACAAAATAAATAAATACATTATTATTATGATGATTTTTAGTGCACAAAAACAGTCAAATTGTGTGTTTCCATTCTTTTTTATGGGAATAAGAATGCGCCAAAAATGTACACATTTGCCCCATCTTTAGATGTTTTGCTTTAGGCAACTTGGAATGGAGATGTGAACCATCTCCCTAGAGAATAATTGATTTTTTCTAATCAAGCCTTTTGGAGCTTGGAGCTTCAAGCTACAAAACGCTGAGGTGTTAATGGGGCCTAACAGATATTTGTAATTCTCTTTAGTGGGTCTTGTAAATTTAAACACTCCCCTGCCAGACAGGTAACTGATCTATTTCATGGTTAAGCAATGTAGTTTCCTGTGTCACCTCTCTATCTCCATACTATTTATTGAACAATAAATCTGAGTCAGCTCTGTCCAATGATCAGAGGCTTGCCCCAGGAAGGTGTACAACCTTAGAAAATGTAAAGTGAACTTTCTTTTGTGCACAGTAGCAGAATCATATGAATCTCAAGAAGAGCTGACAAAAATGAAAGAGACCTTAGCAGATAAAACTAAGTGGAATTGATTTACTAAAGGCAAATAGGCTGTCCACTTTGCAATGGAATTTGCCACAGAGCTTATTAACTGAGGTTAAGCTCTGCTGACTTCCCTCATCCAATCATAGGCTATTTTTTTATTGTGCACATGATTGGGTATTCTATGCAATGTGAATTTTCTGCTCATTCATTAAGCTCTGGGATCAAAATCAACTGCCTATTTGCCTTTAGTAAATCCTTTCCTTTGTCTATGTATCTCAATTGTATATTTAAAAGCCTGCCTGAAGTTCCCCTTTAAATCAAGCATTGCTCTATAAGTTGTATATTAATTTTATAATTCTTGTGTCTCCTTAGTCATTGAGCAAAGACACACAGACGCTGGATTACCAACGTATCAATCTCTAGTAAATATGGTCATAAAAACGGTGCACCAAGCATGTAAAAATGTAACAAGCAAATAATTGCAATAATAACTCAGGTTGATGGCTCACTAAAACCAGTAGTTTCTCTTTAAGATACATGAGCAATTCAGACAAATCTATGGGTCACTGGTCCTTCATTCTAATTATGCTGCAGTAAATTCTCCACATTTCATTAAAATATTTTCTGGTGATTTTGCCATGGCGGGCTTTGTTTAGGCACTCTGTTTTATAGAGAAACAACTCTCCAGTAAGGCTGAGTTCACAACTGTGCGATGCGGGATCCCTGCAAATCCACTGTGGGTTCCCGCATTGCACCTGACTAGCATGGCAGTTCATACTGCCCTATGCCAACTACTGGGAGTGTCAATACAATGTTAATGACACCCCCATTTCAGCTTGCATATTGCACTGCGAACTGACAGTTCGGCCATGAATCAGATCGCATGGGTGTTCACGATTCTGGTGCAGTAAAAAAAAAGGGTCCTGTGCGAGTTTGGTCCGAATGCGATGTAAAATCAGCCATACTATCTGTATGGTTGAAATCGCATCGCACAGGCATTGCATGTGATTTGCACTGCACTGCAATGCGAATTACATGCGATCTTGCACCATGCAGTGAGGTGACCCAAACCTTACTGTCTCCCAAATGCGCTCATCTGTTGTCACCCTTACACATATGTTCACACACAAGATCATCAGGGTGCAGCACACGTTAAGGAGATAACTTAAAACGGACCTTAGAAAGAAAATGATCCCCCTTTGATGGGACTTTAATTAGGCAGCAAACCACCACACTTAATCAAATTTTATCAGAAAATATATATTTATTTTAAAATAGGGTTCACTTGTATAGAACAGACCCTATACAACATAAAATTGGATCATATCTTTATATGACGGATCAGATAGTCAAGGAAGTATATCACAAGGTTGACCATATATGAGTGTGTGTACATAGCTTAAGTCGTGATAAGGAGCAATCCGTTGTCCAGGAAAGGGAAGATGGTATTCAGTGTCCCAGTATCCTCCAACGTTAAACGTTTCGGGTCCCTATCAGACCCTTCCTCAGGGAAGATGTTCAACAGAGTCACTCATTTCTTTTTATACGATTAGGTGTATAATTCTTGATCCGTTTCTGATAGCAAAAAGATAGAAGAATAGGAAGGGAGTATCATAAATATCAGGCATGATGGTTTGTGAGTCAGTGGTGGGAGGGGGAGGGGAGGAGGGGGAGGAAAGGGAAGGGAGGGAAGGAAAGGGGGGAAAAAGGAGAAGGTATGGATAAGGGGAAGGAGAGAAGCCCACATCACAATCATCTTGTTTATGAATCATCACATACTGCCATTTAAAATAAGTCACTTACATATATAGTGAGAAGTCACGTGCATAATCTAAATACAGAATAGGAATTGTGGAAGTGGAGATTGAACTTACCAGCAACTTGCGTCCCACTTCTCAGGCACAAAAATGTGTCGTATATTGCTGGGTCAATTTGGTCAAAAATTTATGGCCCCTGTGAGTCTAGGGAAAAATATTCCTTTCTCAGTAGAGGGTTCACCTTAAGGTCATATAACTGTAAAAATGAGTAAAAGAAGTATAGAGGAACAACAGAAAAATAGGACAACCTCGGATGGGTAGTTGTGAGTTGTGGGTAATGTAACCTACCTGTCTGCCTCAAATGGAGCACGCTGCGCCGCCGTTTTAAGTTTGTTGACGTTTGGTTATTAGTTGAGTTGGGTTTTTTGGTTGGATGGTCGGGGGGATCTGCCACCGGTCTCCATATGACCTGAGAGGGAAAAATCTATCCGTCCCAGATCTGTAAGTATTAAACGTTGTCCCAATTTACAGTGGTAGTAGGTAGTGGAATATACTATGCTATAATAACAATGTATGTCAATGGGGACCCTCTGTTGCCAGAGCTCCTGGATAAGTTTAGGAGGAGTGCTAAAATTAAGGTTATACATCCCATATGTTTAACCACGTAGGGGGTGTATTAGTAAAACAGTAAGTCTTCCTTCTTAATACACAATGGGATGTTTCCTCTTACCTCTTAGTTCCAAATCTGTTTCTCCTGGCGCTGCGCGGCTTCCGAATGATAGCCCAGGGGTTAAATAGTATTAACTGTGCGACCTTGTTTCGTTTTCCCGCCGTGGGCGCGCGGATCTGACGTCAGTTTCCCGGGAACGCCGCATAAATCTACCGCCCATGGGGAGGGTGAAGAGAAAACCCATACGTCATGTGAAAAACATGATCTGGGTCCCAACCCTCCCCCATTACGTCACTACTAGGCTGCCTCTTCTATTGTTGGAGTGACTCCCAGTGGAAATTGTGGTTATTGCACATGTATGTTATTATAGAACTGTTGCGTGACTTGTGTTATTGGGAATATGGAAATATATTTAGATGAACCCGATCGTCTTATGATAGGTGGGAATGAAGGATTAAATCAAATTAAATAGTAAGGAAAGTTGGATGAGAGGGGAACGGGAAGGTGATACATCAAGCGAGAGCTCTATGGTTACAAATTGTGACTCCAAATTTAGAATACAGAAAATTACAAAAAAATATATAAAAAAAAAAAAAAAAAACAGGGCTACCATTGACAAGATTATCAAGGATTGCGTGATAGGTAATTTAATGAATAAATAGGTATAATTGGACCTTTTTAGGATGATATTTGTTATTGTATATCCGCATATTGTTGGTAGCCCATCCCCACTTCCACATTACATAAAACATATCTCTTACAACTACATTGTTATCTTGTACAAGTATTCATCATGTCGACAGTCCAGAATGAAACAATTAAATCCCAGTGTGTATGTGTGCATTGTCATGTGCATCCCATATATTTGTATTGTATGGTTTCCATCTACATCCATGAAGGTGGGATCAGGGATGAACAGGGCATAGGTTGATTCGCTATAGCCATGTCCCTCCCATATCCCAGAAGTATAACCCTCCAGGAATGGTCTAAAGCTAATAGAGCTGTTTAAACCAGGTGGTGTGGTGGCTTTTAGGGCCACCTGCCACCGGGTTTCCCTTTGTAGGAGGATTTTATCCCAGTCTCCTCCTCTGTTGCTGGGGTGTATGCATTCAAGTATTATAAAATTAATGTTGGGAAAGATTTTTTTATGTATATCCCTAACATGTCTGCCTGAAGGTAGGTCAGGGTTGCTCGTTTTTATGCTAGTTATGTGTTTAGATGCCCTTTTGTGGAACTCTTGTGTAGTTTTACCTACATAGAATCTCCCACAGCTACAGGTTAGTAGGTATATCACTCCTATTGTTCTACAGTTAGCAAAATGGGAGGGTCTGTATGGTTGTCCATTAGGTAATACAAAGTTGTTAGTCGTATTCATGTAGCGGCAGATATGACAGCCGCCACATTTAAATGTCCCTTTTCTTTTACATGGGTCCTTTCTGAATGCACCTACGTACTCACTTTGGACCAGGTAGTCACGTAGTGATCTAGACCGTCTAAAGGTAATTGGTGGATTTTTAGGTATTAAAGATTTTAGAGTAGGGTCTGATTGTAACATCGGCCAAAATTTTGATATAGTTTTCCTAATGTATTTATGTTGTTTTGTGTATGTCATAATGATTCTTGCCTGGGTGGTAAAACCATTGGTTTGTGTTCTCCCTTCCTTTGGGGCCTTCTCTCCAAAGAGTAGTTGTTGTCTACTCTTTGCTACTGCCCTTTTGTAGGCTCTCTTTAGACATGTATTTGAGTATCCTCTTTCGAGGAGTCTATCTTTTAGTTTTTTTGGCTTCGAGCTGGAACATTTGCTCAGTAGAGCAGTTTCTTCGAAGGCGTAAGTATTGCCCATATGGGATAGATTTGATAAGGGTTTTTGGATGGGAACTGGTAGCGTGTAATATCGTGTTCCCTGCTGTTGTTTTTCGGAAGAGCGTGCTCGCTAGTCTGCCTTGTTCATCTTTTATGATAGTAATATCCAAAAAGTTGATACTTCGTTCATCTACGGTCATGGTAAATTTTAGGTTTAGATCATTGTTGTTCATAGCTAATAGACACTGATCTAATAGGTCTCTACCTCCATTCCATATCAGAAAAATGTCGTCTATGAATCTGTACCAGATTAGAATATTTTCCGTTAGGCCGAGCAACGCCTCCTCCGAAAGAAACAGCTTTTCCCATTCCCCCAGGTACAGGTTGGCATACGATGGGGCAAAACAAGTCCCCATCGCTACCCCCTGTACCTGGAGGAAGTAGGAACCGTCAAAAGAAAAGTAGTTACTCGTAAGGATGAATTCAAGAGCTGATGAAATGAAGTTGTGGAGTTTTTTGTCATCTCTATGTGTTTGAGAGAGAAAATGTCTGACTGCTAGAATACCCTCTCGATGGGGGATCGAACTATAAAGGGCTTCCACGTCCACTGAAACCAGGAGGGCATGAGATGGAATACAAAGGCCCTCAAGGTTTTGGAGGAGGTCTGCCGTGTCCCGGATGTAGGATGGAAGATTGGTTACTAGGGGGTGTAGTTGTTCGTCAATGTATCTGCTTAAATTCTCTGCAATGCTGCCTCGGCCTGAGACAATGGGTCTGCCCGGGGGTTCTGATATGTTCTTATGCACCTTTGGCAAACTATAAAATGTTGGGATTTTTGGGAACGTTGTTCGTATATATTCCCATGTGGATTTATCGATAATGTTGCCCAATTAGGCTGTGGCGACTAGTATGTAGAATTCTTTATTAAGATTATCAAGTGTTGAACATGTGATTGGTTTGTACCAATCGGCATTGCAGAGAATTTTGAGGCACATCTCTTTATATTGGGTATTGGTCATAATGACAAAATTGCCCCCTTTATCTGCTGGTTTTATAGTTAATAAAACGGACCTTCAGTCATTTTTTTTTCAACTTTCCATCTATTAAATCTTCTGCCCTTGTTGTTTAAGTTTGGATAGTAAAACATTTTTTTCTGCAAGTAAATACCTTATACAGCCCACTTCCTTTTTCTTGTCAGGTCATTAGTCTGGGCTTATGACATCATGCGCAGCTCTCTCTCTCACTGTTGTGAGAGTTTGCCAAGAAGGGAGGGAGGATATAGAGGGACATCATAGGAGGGCCAATGAAAGCTGCAGAGCTGGAGGTGTTTCCCCTGTGTGTCTGTTTAAATCCAGGAAGTAAACAGGCAGCAGCTTCAGATGCCCACAGTTAAAATGGCTACAGCGAGACTCTGTGGAGGGAGATTTCTGCAGCATATTTGGCAAGTACAGAATCGCAGTATATATAAAATAATATGCAAAGTGGTTGGAGGGAAGCTGCAGCCAACCAATTTAAGCACAAGTGGGGGTCACATACAGTAAATGGTAGTGCTTACCCTGAAATCAGGGGGGTGCAGTGAGAAATGTAACTATACCAAAAAACAAAAAACAAAAAAGGCGACTGCACCAACCATATAAGTCAACTACTTTTATTGACATGAACAATAAGGCATGACAAAAATCTGTGTGCCAAACACAATAAACCCCTCCCCCAACAATGCCCTCCCTCACCATCCAACCTGGACTAAATGATGCCCTAGGGCCCAACCTATGCACCCCAAATCCCACCCCACATGGGGTGGGAGGGAAATGTCCCAGGGAGCAGAGACCCCTTACTGCCCCCCTGCGTGGGATGATGAATGGTTCCCACTCAAAGTCCCACCACCTGATGGTGTATCCCAGTACCTAAATAGACACAGATTGCAATGCAAAACAAGGTCTGTCCGATCAGATCAACATGGGTGAAAAAATAAGGCAATAGAAGAACATATAGGGATTTCCATGTGTTCATCCTATGGAATGAATGGGGGTGTATTGATTGTGGAACATGAAGTCTCGATTGTATTTCAATCCCCCTATTGGACACTAGAAACCCTGGCTCAGTTATATATGGTATGTCTTCAAACTAAAATGTCATGTTGTGGTCAGCTGTAGGAAAGTCTGCATGGACAGACCAATGCCGATCCTATCTGTTGTACAGACCTGTACCCCCGGAGGGAAGTCTCCACATGGGGTGTGAGCAGTCCTGAACCCTAAAGTGTTGTATCATTCAGATAGTCCATGGGCGCAGCTCTGACCAGTTTGACACCACTGGCTCAGTGTGCTGAGAGTCCAATTGTAGGGGATTACCCCGTAGATTAATTTGATCTCCACCTGTATGGATGAGGTGCGGTAGGCATACACCGGGAGACCACCACCGATGTGGTCGTGCAGTCTCTACCAGTGTATCCAGGCTGTGCTACAACTGGAGCTGAAAGTTCTTAAGCTGATACAGGGAGACCGCTATAGGTGGTTAAACAGTCTCTACCTGTGTAACAGAGCCGTAACGAAGCCGATGATCCTGGGGTATGTGCGATGAAAGGCAACTCAATTGTCCACACCCTTTCCGACTATACTGGATCTTTACTGGAAGCTTGTATGGGGAGACCGCCGCTGTTTCAGTCTGGCAGTCTCTACCATATATGGGCATTCTTGCTGTACTCCAGTGATCCCAAAGCCGAGACAGGGAGACCGCTGCCTTGGTCCCAGGCAGTCTCCACCTGTATGGAAGTGTGGACCCCTTGACCGAAGTCAAGGATGGAGATCTCAGTATGCTGTGGAGAGAGGGGGGAGGGGGAGAAGTCAAAGCTCATCCAGAAGGCAGCCATGGAGCTGTGCTGTGGTTGCTGAATTGGGTCCCACAAACTTGGCTTATGCTAGAGGAGGAAGTGCCGGACCAGAAGTTGTCTTCCACATGAAGTTAAATGGTCTGATGATTGCCAGGTGCAGAAAATCACTTAGTCCTGTGTTTGTATATTACTCAATGGTCCTTGCAATACTTCAAAGCCATGAGGAGGTTGGTCTGCTCCAATTCACTTTAGCTAGGTCCGCTTGATAAGGTAGTGGGACAGGTAGGCAGGGGGGCAGGTACCCATCTTGCCTACATGTTTCGTTCAAAGCCCTGACAAAGTTCCATTGAACAAAATCAAGGATACGTAATGTAGAGTGCAGGGGACTGGAGTGTGTAGCATATAGGGTGCAGGGTTAAGGAATGTGTTATATACAGAGTGGAGAGGTCAGAAGTATGTAATGTAAATATTTCAGATGTCTGGAGTACAGTGCAGGGATTAGGAGTATCTGTCATACAAAGTGCAGGAATCAGGCACATTTTGAAGTCACGCACACAAATATACATACACTCACATGCATAAACACAGTTGCATTCCTATACATACCTGCACACACACAAACACACACACCCAGAAACATACACACACACCAACACACACCAGCCTTTACTTTTCTCTCTAATGTCTCTCTGCTAGCATGACTGTTCCTCAACCTCTTCAGATTCATGCTCCCCTTCTGGCAGTGAGAAAGGACAGTGGTGGTGGTCCTAAAGAGAGTGGCATGATGGTCTGTGTCTTGTCTGTGTATGTCTGCCCAGACACAATATTCCATGTGTACACAACTCCAATATATGACAATAAGTAATATTTGAATGTTTTCTATTAGACATAGTGGATACTTAAAGTGGTTCTAAAAGGTGAAGGTTTGTCTTTACATTAATACATTCTCTGCATTAATGTTAAAAAACCTGAGTGTACCCCCCACTCCCTCCCCTATACTTACATTATCCTGATCTTGATCCAGCAATGTAAACCTCCTTATAGGCTCAGAGACAGCAGTAGGAGCCCGTTACAGCCAGAGGGGGGGGCACACTATGTGTGCCTATAGACACACAGAGCTTGCTCGGAAGCGAGCCTGTATGAGTGTCCCCATAGCAAGTGGTTTGCTGCGGTAGGATCTCAGTGGAGGGGAGGAACCAGAAGTGTTGGTGGGGACCCGAGAAGAAGAGGATCAGGGCTGTTCTGTGCAAAACCGTTGCACAGAGCTGGTGAGTATAACATGTTTGTTATCCTAAAAATAAGAAAATAATAATAATAAGGGTTTACAATCATTTTAGGGCCACCCTCTTTGTGTATGTACAGAAATATGACTGCCTAGAGGCATCACACTGAGCAGCCACAACACCAGAGAACATGGGCAGGAGCAGCAGTACCCCCTAGGGCACCGGGCAAAAAAAGCAGAATATAAACCAATGTATGCTTTAAGAAAAGATGCCAGAGATCTTAAACAACGAAATCCCGTCCTTCCAACTATTTTTATATTACTATTTACTCCAAAATGTCAACCTTTCACTAACCATATGACTAGGTCACTAGGGACTCTAGTTTGCAAGGTTGACTCTCTATTCTCATCTGTCCCCAGGTCCTTGCCCCCTTTTCTGTTTTTTCAGTCTTTCTTTTGTCCTTTTCTCTTTCCTTCCTCCTCTCCTTTTTTCTCTTTGCCTTCGCTTTTAAACTCTCCTCTTTACTCTCCACCCCACTGCACAGGCATGTTGTAAATAGGCCACATAGAAAACAACTGTTTTCTATGTGACCTGTACACACCATACATGTGCAGTGGTGAGATGAAAAATGGAATTCAGTGGACATAATGTTAACTAACCTTAGGGGGAATTTCCCTCACTTTGGTGGATTTTTTGTAGCTTTCTGTTGCATTAAATGGACATGAAGTGAAAGGCAAATCTTACCACGTGTCTGGCTGCAATACTTTCTGAGTCACTGAACTGCAAAAAGCATGCTAATTAAAAAGTCAGAGTAAAGTCAGAAATCTTGATCTGTATACTTGCTCCAGGTCAGTCACTTCTAAAGTTACTGGAACTGCATGAGGTGTAACTAGCATTTCCAGAAGAATTACTCATCAATGGCAGCCTTCAAAATCCCAGTACAGGTTCCTTTTAACCACTTTTTATTTCTAGCGAGCAACACAGCCAGGCGCAGCAACATACTGGTACATCACGGTGTACTTCTGGTTTTCAGGCACATGTGTGCTCACCCCTTGCTGATCTGTGCTATGATTGGACACAGCACAAGTATGTCAGTAGGTTACAGCAATTGATTTTGGCTGTATACTTGCTGATTGGCTGGGACCAATCACAGCACAGAGTTCTGTGTTTACAAACACACAGAACAGCGACTGACTATTTCTTCTGCCTGATATCAACTCTGTGTTCAAAAGACAGCCAGATCCTGAGAGTAAAAGCAACACACATACTTTTGTTAGGTACACAGTTAACCCCTTGATTACCCTTCTGATCACCCCTGTCACCATTTAGTGTCATTGGTACAGTGTACAGTATTATCACTGATCACTGTATTAGTGTCACTAGTGACATCAGTGTCAGTCAGTTAGTATCCCTTCCAGCCAATGTCAGTTAGCGTCAGATTGTCCGCCACACTATCACAGTCACCCTATTGGTCGCTGATCACCGCCATTACTATTATAGTGCCTGTAGCTTCCAGTAGCTACCACAGTTTGTGGATGCTTTAACACACAAGCCAATTAATATACACTTATTGGGGGTTTTTTTTACATGACATGTAGCAAAATACATTTTGGCCTAAATGTATTAAGAAATTTAATTTTATTGATATGTTTTATAACAGAAAGTAGATTTTTTTTTTCAAAAGTTACAGTCTTTTCTCGTTTTTAAAATAACAAATGAAAAAAAAACTGTGGTTATCAATTTCCATCAAAAGAAAGCTGTATTTGTGATATAAATTTCATTTGGGTACGGTGTTGTATGACCAAGCAACTGGCAGTTAAATTAGCACAGTGCTGAATAGCAAAAAATATCGTGGTCATGAAGGAGGTAAATTCTTCCAGAGATCAAGTGGTTAAATGATATTATTTGTGCCTAGACTATGCATAATGAATGCATCTACCCCACAAGGTCACCTCTGAAGGTTTCCTCTTACGTCATCTGAAATGCAACTTTTATGTTTGCTTTTAACATTTATTCAATGGGATCCTAATGTAGATTTTCATAGGATATTAATTTGATTTCAAGGTGTTTTGATAATGTTAGTTATCTGCCAAATTACCATTTGTTGAAATACCAAAACAGATTTCTGATTCAAAAGACATAATCAACTCAAAGTAGTTCAAAAAATTGATGTTTTCATTATCTTTCTAGCGAAGCTAGTGTAAAGCAAAGCACATGAAAATAAGAGGACCTGTCCGCAATATATTCTTTGTTCAATATATTGCACAATGTTGTGGGTAATTAAGATAAACCCCTTTGTAGACTGAGGAGGCTTTTGCTTCTCCTAGCTAAGATGACCTTGGAAAAAGAACACACTCTGGTGTTAAAGAAGAACTCCCCCAATGCATTTTTTTTTAATTTTCTTTGCATTGTTGCCACCTCTTACCTATTGTGCACAATTGTCCTGAAATTGACCTGCCCAGCAGATCCAGCATCGTCTTGCTACAGTCTCACAGCATAGGTCCCACGTCGCCATCTTGGTCCTCCTCAGCTTGGCTGCCTCTTCTGATCCCAGTGGAACGTACATCTACATTAGAGTTGAACAGACACCTGGATATTCGGGTTCGGCGGGTGTGGCCGAACTTCGCAAAAAAGTTTGGGTTCAATACCGAACTTGACCCGAACTTTACCCCGGACCCCGAACCCCATTGAAGTCAATGGGGACCCAAACTTTTCGGCACAAAAATGGCTGTAAAAAAGTCCTGAATCAAAGAGGATATGTTCAAGCGCAGTGTGAACCGTGGACTAGGGATCAGATGGAGTGGTTATGCTATGAGCATGTGATGGGAGGCATTTAGGTGGGGGCAATCACAGATGACCAATGATGGAGCTGAATGACATTCATGAAAGTTCATTAAAAACATAAACAATCATAAAAATCATAAAAGTCATAAAATTGTCTATGCACAAAGATCCTGGGTGCTCTTGTGGGTGACTGTCCTGCCAAGGGCTGCAAATGTGGGAAGCAAACCAAACTTCGGGTCCTAGAAACACGTATCTGTTAAAATACTGAAAATACTAAAAATACTAACAAATACAAAAATTACTTGAAAGTACTTACAGTAAGTCGAGGTAGTAACCAGTAGACACTAACGGGGGTGGATTTACGGAGGGTAGTGTACGAGTATCGTATTGGTGAGGTAGACTAGGGATCAGGTGCCAAGTGTGACGCGAACTTGTATAGGAGAAACTAAGTCCTGAAAAAATGTCGGTAAAAACACGGCTTTTCAAACCCAGGGGTAACTGAAGTTACCCCAAGCCCCAGGCCCCATTTCAAGCCCAGTTCAAGCCATAACTTGGGTTTGAAAAAACGCTTCAAGCCGGTGTGGGCGGCTTGGG
>BLSH010010404.1:1361447-1373322 GCA_018402905.1 Glandirana rugosa | reverse complement strand
CTGTCCCTTACAGCAACAGCAGGAACCTGACCCTATAGGAGTAGGCGATGATTTTAGAAGAATAATCTGTCCCTTACAGCAACAGCAGGAACCTGACCCTATAGGAGTAGGCGATGATTTTAGAACAATAATCTGTCCCTTACAGCAACAGCAGGAACCTGACCCTATAGAACTAGGAGATGATTTTAGAACAATAATCTGTCCCTCAAAGCAGTAGACTCTACCTAGTCCAGAATCAGATCATTCTGTAATGCAGGATGAGATCTGCAATCTGTCCCTCAAAGCAGTAGTAGTAGTAATCTCTACCTAGTCCAGAATCAGATCGTTCTGTAATGCAGGATGAGATCTGCAATCTGTCCCTCAAAGCAGTAGTAGTAATCTCTACCTAGTCCAGAATCAGATTGTTCTGTAATGCAGGATGTTATTAATATCTGCAATCTGTCCCTCACAGCGCCAGCAGCATCCTCTCCCTAGACTAGCCTGAGAGCATGTGACATGCAGCACTATGTGACTTCAGCTTATACAGAGGCTGGGTCACATGATGCACTGGCCAATCACAGCCATGCCATTAGTAGGCATGGCTGTGATGGCTTCTAAGGGCAAACCAGTGAAACGCTTGTTGATTGGCTGCCCTACAGCTATTCAACATGCGTGATCAAATACCCGAACCCAGAACCTGAACCCAAACTTTTTTTCAAATGTCCGGGTTCGGGTCTGGGTCACAGACACCCCAAAGTTCGGTACGGACCCGAACTTTACAGTTCGGGTTCGCTCAATGCTAATCTACATATATGGTTGTTGTGTTTCTTAATCCCACAGTGTCATGGGATATGTGATGGGGCAATCCCACAAGACCAAGCGAGCAGAACTTATCATTCTCCCCTAGGTGAGAATAGCAGCAACGAACGGGGCCAGCACAATAACATTTTGAAAAAAAAGAGAAGAAAAAAAACAAAAGCTTTAGGCCTAATATCCAACTTCAGAAATGTGTTTAACTTTGGATAATGGATGAGGATTAGAACCTCTGTCAGGTTCTTACTGCCTGCCTTCTCCTTGGAGAGATTTATTTCCTTTTTTATCTTTTTTGATTAATAGAGCTACTATTTATGGAATAAACTTTGATATAGAAGACTTCATATTATGAAAATCATTTAATGTCTGGGAAGTACGGTATGGTTGAACAGCCCGATAGTGAGGTCCCACCAACAGTTCCCCTTACAAAATATGTTGCCAACTCAACTTCAGCAGCAAAAAGCGTTTTAGGAATATTGCCTGCCATTGTTATCCTGCATCCTAGTTATCTATGAGATCACCTAGCTTTTGTATAAGTAAAGTAAAGTAAAATCCAATATATTCATGTTTCCAAAAAAAAAAAAGAAAAATATTTGGTTTATTTTTCTGGCTACAGTTGGTTCCTTGCTACTCTAAAGAATTCACTTGTACTGACAATTAAAGCCATAAATCAAATCTCATCATTCATTACATTTTTGACATATAGAAGAATATGGTGTCTTAATAATACTTGCAACCTGTCATAACTAAATCTGTGTATGCAATTAAAGTATTCAGTCAGTTTCATTAAACCCAGACACTAAAAAAACTCTCAATATATGATATATAACAGAGTGTTCATACTCACAAATACACTAAAACATTTGTTTTGTGTAGAGTGATATATATACCTAGTTGATTCTGCCTTCAGCTGTCCTCCTATCTTCTTTGTGTCTCTACTGCAGCCTGAGCCTGTGTAGACATGCTGGTGTCATCTATGGAGCATGCTCCAGTTTCAGTTCCCTTCTAAGCTCTTTATTTTCTCCTTTTTCTGTGCAGCCCACATGAGTATAGATTCACACATGTGGGCATATACACAGCGGTAAATGGCACTCCCCTCCTTTCCTCCTCCTCCATATCCTCCTATTGGTAAACACTATTGGGACGGAATATAGTTTGCTGATTAATTGCATTTACTAAAATTCACAAAGCGCTTAGTTTTAATATAATTCAGTATTAAATGAATCAAATGTAATTGCTAATATCTGTAAAGCACAAACCTTGGATGCAGATGTCATCTGAACAAAATGAAAGCTAGAGTCAGTCTTCTCTGACTCTGCCAACACCATATTAATGCACAAAAATACACATCTAATGTTCAATGAAGATTTATTAGGAGCTCTAAGACAGTCATTTGATATTTACAATCTGATTTGAGTTGCTCTTCTGAAACTGTTTTTTATAGTCATGAGACCAATATAGTACCATGGCAGTGCAGACACAGACTCACACCACAGGGAGCATACATCAGCAGAGTAATAGAAGCCCCTCCCAAAAATCTTTTCCTGCAGATGACAAAGAACAGGGAAAATCAGTGATGACACAGCAGCACTCCAGGAATAAGGAATTTCGAGGATTTAAAAAAAAACCTCAAAATGCAGTGCCATGAAATATATGATTTATGTGAATTAATTATGGCAATAAAAACTCCTCAGTTTAGTATCACTTTAACTGAAGGAAGAGCACTAAAACTAAAAAAAATATGGCTGGCTGCTGAGTATTTCTACACTTGGCCAACAGAACTTTGGCTTATTGAGGAGGTGTATTTGTGCCCATTTTGAAATGTTTATATTTTGCTGCAGCAGTTTTGTCTCGCTCTGCCATGTCTGCCCAGACACAATATTCCACGTGTCTCCTCTATATGACAATAAGTAACATTTGAATAGTTCTTATTAAACATAGTGGGTACTTAAAGTGGCTGTAAACCCTCAGTGAAGTGAACAGCCTCAGATGATACACAGAGATGAAACAAATCTCCCTACATACGGTTTACTTTATCTGCTGTCTTCCCCTTTCTACATTCTTTGGAAAGTACAGATCGTGTTAGAAATCTTTCTTCCTCTTTCAACCATGGGTGGGGAGTCTGGGGCTTACATTGTGTGAGAGCTGATTGCAGGAAAGGCACCCCCACAGAGATTAAACAAATCTCCCTACATAAGTTTTACTTCATCTGTTGTCTTCCCCTTTCTACATTCTTTGGAAAGTGCAGATCATGTTAGAAATCATTCTTCCTCTTTCAGCCGTGGGTGGGGAGTCTGGGGCTTACATTGTGTGAGAGCTGATTGCAGGAAAGGCACCCCCTCCCCCTTCACATATACAGAGGAATGAAGGTACTGTACCCGCAGAGCTGTAATCTGAATAGAAAAGCTCAGATCTTATCTACTTCTAAGCTCCCTCCTCGACACAAATTTTTAGCTATTATCTCATGTGTCAGAGAATTTGTCAGAAGTGACTCTGCTGATAACAGAGGAATGGAGCACCAGAGAGAAATTGCACTTTGGAGAGAGATACATACACACTAGAGATAGATGTGCTTAGGTTAAATTTCAGAAGTGGAGTTTACAACCACTTTAAGATCTTGTACATATGTGCATCTGTGTTAGATCAGATTTGCTTTGTTGGTTTTCTCATTAGCCTATCTCATACTTGATTTAGTGGATTGATAGATATACTGAATATCTATCTATAATACATATTCCTTTCTTAACTATTAAGGATATTGCAGTCTTTATCCTTTGACTTCTATTAGTGAGGGTCTTCACTTTTTAGTAATAAATTCCTGGTTTCCTAGAAGGCTTTTTTTCCGCCTATATTTTGCTTCCCTTGGTTCACTTATACCCTCTTTTTCGATATGTAAATTACATTTAAAAAAACCCCCTAAAAAACAGGGCCCTCTGATCCCTCTTGTATTGGATTGTATTTTAACTATACTGTCTCCCTCCATTTTGTAATGTGCTGTGCAAACTGTTGGCACTATATAAACCCTGAACAACAATAATAATAATTCCATTTTCATGACCTACTTTATTTTAGGCTGGGTTTTAACATCACTGGGTTTCTGTTCTTCTGTGGGAAGATCACGGTTAGAGGGAGGGCCAGCAAGGGATTTGTACATAGCTCCCTGCCTCAGTACTCCTCTCACAAATCCTCCCTCAGCCTTGACACAAGCAGTCGGTTGGCTCTTTGGAGTTACGCAATTATCAAAATGCCTTGATGGGTGGGTGTCAGTCTGGAGAAGTGGTCATTCCCAGATGGGCTGAATTTGCAGGCTGACTATTTTAAATAATGCCAGTAGTTGATGCTGTGCCTCCGTGATTGAAAGAACCAAAATCCAAGCTGGTCCTTTATCTCTTCTCCATTGATGGTACTGTACTTGAGCTTCAACTAAAACTTTTTTTTTTTTAACTTTGGATAAAGTGGAGAGAGATTAGAACAATATTATGTTTTATTGCTGTCTGTGTCCCCATTATTATTAACCACCTCCCACTCGGACACTGTACATATACGGCCAGGTGGGAGCTTCCCCGTTCTGACAGGACGTGTATACACGTCCTGAAGAACGGGAGCTCACAGCGCGGCCACGCGGCGCGCTGCTGCTGGATCCTGTGATCATTATGATCACAGGATCCAGCTGAGCAGAGATCGGGATACGGGCGCAGTGACTGGCCCTCCCAATCATGTGACGGCTGTGTCCAATCACAGCCGTCACATTGTAAACAGAGACGAACGTCTCTGTGACAGTTCTACCCCCGCCGAGCTCAGTGAGAACTCAGTGCGGGGGGGAGGGGGGGCTGCAGCTATGTGACAGCTCTCTGCATGATGAGTATTTCATGCAGAAAGCTGTCACAGATCGCCCCCCACACAGTGCACCAAGCACACTGATACCCCTGTTCCCATACACATAAGTGTCCCCATAAAACAGTCCCCAAAACATCTGTATGTCCCCAATCACATCTGTCACCATACACAAAACATCTGTCACAGTCCCCAAGACATCTGTATGTCCCCAAAACATCTGTCACACTCCCCAAACATCTGTCTGTCCCCGTCACATCTGTCACCATACACAAAACATCTGTATGTCCCCGTCACATCTGTCACAGTCCCCGTCACATCTGTCTGTCCGCCAACACCAAATAAACTCTGATTTGGGTTATTTTTACCATAGAAATGTAGCAGTATCATTTTTGGTCAAAATTTATGAAGAGAAATTACTTATTTGCAAAATTTTATAACAGAAACAAAGAAATGTCATTGTTTTTGAAAATTTTCAGTCATTTTTTAATTTATAGTGCAAAAAATAAAAAACCCAGGGGCGATTAAATACCACCAAAAGAAAGCTCTATTTGTGTGAAAAAAATGACAAAAATGTCATTTGGGTACAACGTCACATGACCGCGCAATTGTCATTCAAACTGCAACAGCGGTGAAAGCTGAAAATTGGTCCTGAAAGGAAGGGGGTTTAAGTGCCCAGTATTGAAGTGGTTAAAAGTGAAAGTAAAAGAAAATCCCAAATTTTGGGTTGCCCTCAGAAAAGCAAGAGGGAAATCTTTCAATGGGGCACTAGTTCTGGTGACCTGGAGGGCCCCAAGGAATTCCCTTAATTTGCAAGGATTCCCTCTCACTTCCTGTTCTGGCTATGGGACAGGAAGTGAAGGTAATAGAGTCAATATTCCCACTGCACACTTCTTGGAATGAGCTCTTAAGGTACCCAGGTGCTGTAGCGACCACCAGCTGGAACGATAAGATATGATAATGTAGATATTCGCCAGCACACCAAGGATCTTCAATTTCGTCCAAACAGTTTTTATTAAAGAAAAATCACATCACAAAACAGTGTAGTGCAATGTTGCCGAGCCACGCAGGACTCCTTCGTCAGGCATGTGACATGCTTGGTGTGCTGGTGAATATCTGCATTATCATTAGGAATGTAAACCTCCCCAATCGGACACAGATGGCAAAAAACCGACAAGGTTATAACCCTCCCTTACTCTATCCAAAGTGAAAAAAAAAAGTTTTGCCCATATTTCCACTCTCAGGTTAAATTGAAAGATCTGGAGGTGATTTTTGGTGATAGCTTAACATTTGGTCAACATTTACATAATGTTGGCAGAACATCTTTTTCCAACATCATTTGTTTATGTCCTTTGTTACCATATCATATGTAGAAGTGTTAAGTGCGTAAACTTGCTCTTAAAAATATAACTTTTGTTATGAGTTCCTTCTAAATAGCAGTGTGGTAGGTATATGAGTGTGACTAGGCTTACCGGTGTCTACAGCTTCATAGCTGTATATCTGTAGTGTGAGATATGGTGATGTCACTGCAGAACTGTTCATGTTTTGCTGGAGGCTCTGGCATGAGGAAGCAAAGCCTTGCCTCTAAGTTGGTCACCTCCATGAGACACTGTGCAGAATTTTCCAACACTGTTTTTATTTTTTTAACCAGCTATTGTTTGCCTTACCCTCTAATGATGGGCCCACATGTTGTGGCTGCAGTTTGACAGGGTTATGGCTGATTGATTCCCCTATGTCCATGTATTTATTCACCTAGCTTGTCCCTATTCAGCAAAGGGCCAAGACAGCTTTGTGTTCTAGGTCATACAACTTCCAATGCATGCATTGCCATAAACTTCCAACTGCAGGGTAAGCTTTCTGTGTGTCTGTGAGTGCTCTGCCTGCTTGTGGCTGTCAGATCTACTCACCTGCAGAACACTAGACTGAGAGACCCATAGATTGTGGGATATGTACTTTCTTCACAGGAAGTGTCAGTTCTTAGACTTCAGATGGAATATGTGGTTTCTTCTCACAAAGTTTACATTTTTAGACACACATTAACCTGTGCAATGTCATGCAGCTTGCTTCATGTTTCAACAAAAACAATTTCTGACAAAGGAATGTGAAAATGTATTCTTCTATACGCTGAGCATAGAGGGCAACAAATTACACTATGAAACTACATGATCAATGTAGATCTTATGCAGGTGAAAAACACAAGATGCAAGTAGGAAGGTTTATAATGCCTTCAAGACTCCTTAATTCAAATATATTGCTAGTAAAGTAGCTAATCACCTAATAATGATATTATTAAAGCACATCCATTTTTGATAAGACTTTTTCTTTACTTTTGTCTTGAGAATAAATATTATAAATGCAGTGTATAGAACACTTGAATTGATTCAGATGATGTGCACAGAAGATGTTAGTTTAAAAACAGACCTTTGTCTGTAGGACATATGTAAGACATAAATCCTAGATATTACAAATTTGCATAAATCCATCTGTAAGTCCTAAAGGGAATAGTAATGAAAGAAGCTGTTTATTGCTGTGGGAAAAGGGATGGAAAGAAAGAAAGAAAAACAAGCTCAAAATGTGTATGTGGAAATATCCCTGGCAATGTTACCGAATGGGCTGATACTTTGAGGGCCTAATCACACCTGTGCATTGTGGCAACGGGTATTAAAATGTGTACAGTAACACGTGTTGCCTGCTCTATGTGCAGCACATTGTCTTGCCATTCATAGTGTATGCCACACCAATGCATTGTACAGAGCCCGCACATACCACAGCACTAGACATGTGCAAAATGGAAAAATGTGTTTCATTACTGATAGATTAGTTATGTTACTAATTTTGTTTCGTTTGTTTGTTTCAGAATTCATTTAGTTTCATTTAGTTTAATTTTGTTTCATTTATTAATTCTCTAACAAATTTTAGCTTTTCAGAACGATTCAAAATCAGATTGGCCAATGACTCAGCAGCTGTCAGTGGGCTTCCCTGCTGAGAGCTAAAATGTAAGCAAAGGAAAATTTAGAAAAAAAACAGCGTGGGGTTCCCCCAATCCATACCAGGCCCTTCAGGTCTGTTATGGATTTTAAGGTGAACCCCACACCAATTTGTTTTAAGAAAAACAGCGTGGGGCCCCCCAAAATCCATACCAGACCCTTATGCGAGCATGCAGCCTGGCAGGTCAGGAAAGGGGGAGACAAGCGAGTGACCTACTTTTGAACCATACCAGGCAACATGCCCTCAACATGGGGGTGGTTTTGGAGAGAGGGGGCTCTGCCTCACCTCAAAGCACCTTATCTCCATGTTGATGGGGACAAGGGCCTCTTCCCCATAACTCTGGGTGGTGGTTGTGGGGGTCTGCGGGCGAGGGGCTTATCGAAATCTGGAGGCCCCCTTTAATAAAGGGGCACCCAGGTCCCGGTCCCCCCATTTATATGAGTATGGGGTACATAGTACCCCTACCCATTCACCAAGAAAGTGTAAAAAGTGAATAAAGACACTGCACATGTTTTTGACAACTCTTTTATTATAAAATCAGAACTCAAATGCGCTGTCCCTTGGTGTAGATCAATTGCCAATCACGATGCCCACCACACCACTGGACCCAAAAAAACAAACAAAAACAAACATTCAGTCTTGTCGAAGGCTCCCCATCGACTGCCTGCTCCTCTGTCTGACATTTCTTAAATAGATAATGGGTGGAGTCACCCGATGATGACAGCAGGTGACCTCGCTCCTTGTGACATCCCCGACCAGGGCACGCTGGGCCCTTGGGGACCTGGGCCATCAACATGTTGATGAGGTGCTTTGGGGTGGGAGACATAACCCCCTCTGCCCCAAAGCACCCCCCATGTTGAGGGCATATGGCCTTGTATGGTTCAGGTAGTGGGGGTGCTTGCTTGCCCTCCCCTTTCCTGACCTACCGGGCTGTATGCTCAGATAAGGGTCTGGTATGGATTTTGGGCGGTGGCCATGCCATTTTTTTTTTTTTCAAATGGTGCTGTGTTCCCTTTAATATCCATCCCAGACCTGGAGAGACTGGGGACACACGGTGAGTCTCAAGTGGAGCTGGGATGGAGGGCTCCCCCATGAAGTACCTGACATTGGAGCAAGGTAGGAGTGATGTTAAAGCAGGAACTCAAAAGAAGTTATAAATCCTAGTCATGTCCATGCTCATCCCCAGACAATAATGACTCAAGTCTATTTAAGCAGACAACATGATCTGTTTGTACATATCAGAGGCTTTAAAATAGACCCAACAAGATGAAGTCTTAAATATAGTGATTCTATCCTGTGCCAAATGGATCACTTCTTCCATATCCTCTATTCTATTTAGTCTAAGGAAACATTCCCTTAAAAACTGGAGGAAGCGTGTCCAACCAGTATGTCAGGACACACGGTCTGGTAGCATTAATCATATGGACCGTTAGAGATTTGCTATAATGTCGTGCAGAATGCTTAGTGTGGTGGGGTAGATATTGGACCAGAGAGAACTCTGAGGTGTCACCAGTCACTTTAGACACTACCTCAAGGACATTGGTCCAAAATATAGTGAGGTGCAGGCAGGGCCACCATACATGAATAAATGTACATTCTCCTGTCAGGCATCTCCAGCACCTGTCCATATGTACATTTTATCCATCCACTGGGGTGCATTGGAATTCTATTCCTAATGAATGGGCTGTCTCAATGCAATTAACGATATAATGCATGCCATAACACGTGTGAATTAACACAAAAACAACAAAATGCATAAGTGTGAATAGGCCCTCAATCTTTTGCAGAGCATAGCTAAACTACCGCCATGCTACACTTGTGACTCATTATTCTATAAACCCCATTTACATACTAATGCATGAAATGTAAATCCTAACATAATGAAAATTGGTAGTTGATATCGTATACTTGATTTTCTTGATTAAAACAATTATTGCTATGTTTTCCAGGACTATCAGAGTAAATTTCCTTTTAAATTATTTTTAATTTATCATTTGGTTACTTGATTTTCCCAGCACTATTTAATTCTGAACAAATAATTTTGCGTTAGGATAATTACTTTGTATAACCAGTAGCTCATTAAACTGATCTGATGCTTGAAAAAAAGGGCTAATAAAAACATTAATTTAAAATATGTCATGACTTGACTTGTCATTAGACAAGTGCAGGCTTAAAATAATTTGTATTAAAGGTACTCCAGTCAAAGCAGAAAATTATACCTTAAAGCTAAACACCAGGCGTATATAAAAGAAACAGCAGCTATGCGTGCAATAATAAATCATTAAAGCCTACCTAAACCCAAGAACAACAATTAATATATTGCAGCTTACCTGTCCTTAGATGTAGTGGCTGCATTCGTTTTCTTTTTTTAATCCTTTTTTCCCCTTTATTTTAACCTGCTATTAACACAGTTCATGTCCAAGTCAGCAACCTTACCGAGCAGCATTGTCCCCCACCTAGGAATAGGAGTGTGTTGGGAGTATGCATCACTGCACTAGCACCTCTCTCTCTTCTCAATAAGAGGGGAAGGTGTTTTGTAGTCAGCAAAGATAGCAAGGAACAAAGCTAACCAATAACAGTCTAGAGACCAAGAATAAAGGAAGTTATAAGCCCACACATTTTTTTAGCTGGATGAACAGCTATTTTTTTGTACTTGTCAAACAGATATAATACAATGCTTTCAATGGTCTATTTAACAGACCACAAGGGAATAAATAAGAGACTTTTATTGTTAGTTTACATGCATTTTTAAAGTATTTTTGAAATGCAACTAGTATAAGTACCTTAACTTGACTTGGTTTCAACTTATTGCAATCCCATGCGTAGAAACGCTCAGACTGGGAGGGGTAGTCCTAGGAGCCAATTAGGTGTACTGCATGCATTCTGATAGGAGGAAAGAGCAGAGCAAGGCCGGCCATATACGGCCAAGATTCAAATCATTAATGGGCAAGCTGAATGTACCAAGATGATCGATTGATCAACGTGGGTGCAACCAGCCTGCTAGATTCGCCTACGATTATTGCAAGTGGCTGATACAGCCACTATCTATAATCATCTCCCGGTGGGGACGGCTTCCCCCGCCAGCTCCAGCCCCCCTGCTGGGAGAAGGCAATGTTTTGGCAGAAGGGATTCCCCTGTCAACACTGTCTGTGTTGATGGTGGAAGCATGCTATTTTTTTTCCTGCAACCTTTGATTGCAAGAAAGAAATTGGCAACGTCTTTGACCTGCCTAAGCAACAAGATCAGTTTGCTGCTACTCCTTCACTGCTCGGTCTCAGGCTGGAGGTGGGGACAACATAGTATTCCTTACTTGTAATAGAAAAAGTTGAGTCATCTGCCTGTGTGTTTTTGCAAAGCTGTGTAAAATTCAGGGCTAGTGGATATTTTTTTTGCCAGGTAAAACCGCTCCCTTGTAGGCATTTTCTCTGAGTATTTAGATAGTTTGATTAGATTTAGTTTGTTTGAAAATCAGCTTTACATGCATTCTGCTGCATGGTATACCAGTATGTGGTTTTTAGTCATAGATGTAGTACAGTGTTTCCTTTTTTTTTTTTTAAGTAGGTTACCCTTCATAAAAGTCCACGATTAGAGAGGTCATCCTGATCTTGGTCACCACTCTACCCTGGTACATTTATCACCTTTATTTTCACATTTGTATATAAATTCTTTATAATCTGTTATGTTCAAAGTAGAACTAAGGGCAAATTTATCCCCAAACCATTGGAGAGATTACTCCTCACTCCCTGTCCTATATTCAGAACAGGAAGTGAGAGAAAATCCCTGCAAAGTAGGGGAATCCCTGATTGTCACCTGGGTCACTAGAACTAGTGTTTTCTGTTATTGAAAAAATACAAAAATTTTGATTTTCTCTCACTTTCTCCTTTGCAACAATAAACAAGAGAAATAGAGAGGATGAGTCTCTCTAACAGGGGCACAGACAACAATAAGGCTTCATGTACACAGGACGTTTGAAAACCTCCTCCGAACGCTGGAACTTGGCTGCTAGTAACCAATGTTTGAAAGCTCTCACTCTATCTTACTCTCTCTCCATTTCTCCCTCTCCTCCCTCTCTCTCTCTACCTCCCCCTCTCCCTTTTCCTGCCCCCTCTCCCTCCCTCTCCCCCCTCTCCCTCTCGCTCCCTCCCCCCCTCCTCCCTCTCACTCTCTCTCCCTTCCACTGTTAGTCCCTAAGGGGATGAAACGTCCCTAAAAGAGAGTGAAGGACAAGACTTATATCCTGTCCCTCACTCCTCATTAGAGA
>BLSH010010404.1:1345676-1360698 GCA_018402905.1 Glandirana rugosa | reverse complement strand
CCTCCACCTCTCTCCCTCTCTCTCTCTTCCACCCTCTCCCTCTCCTTCTCTCCCTCGCCTTTGAAAAAGCTTATACACATGATTTACCGCGTTTAGACACGTTTGTATGCTGTTACAAGAATTTTGCATTCCAAATGCCAATAAACTCCCATCCTGAATGCACATTTTTGCTTTAAAAAATGTGACCAAACTGCCTCTTAATGACTATAAATTACTCAGTGTACATGTACAGATAAGGGAGGACATAGAGGAAAGTTCAGAGGCTGCCGAAAAACACAACAACTGCTCCTAAACATCAGTTTATCAGCAGCAGTGTACATGAGGCCTAAAAATCAAGTTTTCTAATCTCTCTTCACTTTGTTGAAAAAAAATATATATTTAGTTATACTAAAGTTATTCATAATTGCTTACTTATAGTAATTCTATATATTATATAACATGTGTCAAGTTTTAAAAATGTCATGATGAACTTAGTATAACAAGCAGAAATACCTGTTATTAGAATACTTTCTAGGATTTGCATATTACTGCTTGAAAACCTGTATTTCACATGACATGCTTCTTCAGAAAACGGCTTTAATGCTAATAACCAGGTTTTCTAGGAACACCATTTTCCAAGCCATATGAGTCTGTTCTATCATCCTATCACTCCAGTGATTTAATCCTTTAAGCATACTTTATTTCGTCTTGGCCCTCTCTAGTACTTCAGCGAATACAGGTACACAGGATACAGTTAGGGCGCTTGAGCTGTTTAGGACAGGTAAGATATCTATTGGCATAAATAGGGGAGAACCCAGCCTGCTTGCATGTATAGGAAAGGTGAAGGCCCTTGGAAAGGACAAGGTGCAGGGTGTAAGGAACTGCCTTGTCCTCTCCAGAGCTCCTGAAGGTGGAGATGGGTTATGCAGCAGACAATTCTCGGGTTGCAGTTCTCTAGCTCACCCAAGCAAGCAGATACTGGCAACCAAGGGCTAATAAGAAGGCAAGGGTGCCTTGTATCACTGAAGCATAGGGATCACAGGAGCAGGTGCGTACAGAAACACACATACACTGGAAATGGGTAGGTGTGCACAGGACAACAGGGATCACTAGGTGTATGTATAAATGCATGGGATACGGAGCAGGAAACAAACTAGGAATACACAGAAAACACTGGAGCAGACTGTAAGCACAGACAATGTTAACAAAGGGTAGGCTGAAACTCTTGCAGGGGATCTCAGAGGTGCAGGAAGACTGTAAGCTGGCAAAGGCACACAAGGGAAACAGAGGAACAAAAACAGTGAAATGCATAGAAGACACAACAGGTGCAAGGATACAAGTTGCAGACAAGAACACACAATGGTGTTGATTTACTAAAACTGGAGAGTGCAAACAAATCTGGTGCAGTTCTATATAGAAACCAAATACTGTAGCTTACAGATTTTTTTTGGTCAAAGCTTAATTGAACCACCTGAACTTATACGTTGATTGGTTACCATGCACAGCTGCACCAGATTTTGCACTCTCCAGTTTTAGTAAATCAACCCCACGGAGTTACTGAGGACAGGCTAGAAGACACTGGGAACACTAGGGTATGGTTAACATGCTGGAAAACAGTCACTAGGAACAGAGGGGGTCCAATTACAGGATCTTTAGGAATCTTGGGGTTATAAGCAACACATAGAAAGTAGGAAGGATACTAGGAGTCACTTGGAATCTTTTAGTGAGCCATGGACACAAGAAGCCACTGGGGGTCACTATGAATCTACTCATTAAGCCAGAAACACAAAAAGGCACTGGGGATCACTATGAATCTTCTCAGGAAGCCAGAAACACTAGAAGGCACTGGAGGTTACTATGAATCTTCTCAAGAAGCCAGAAACACAAGAACTAGGGGTCACTATTCTCAGAAAGCCAGAAACACAAGGAGGCACTGTGAGGGTTCAATAAGAATCTTCTCAACAAGCCAGGGACACAAGGAAGCATTAGGGGAATCTTGTCCATTAGGGAATACTAGGTATTTTCTTGAAAATACAATGTCACAGGGCCTGACACCAAAAGCACTAGCTGAGGGAATTGATCTTACATAAAAAGGGAAATGGCCTGGCTGGGATACAATTGGATGTGTAGCTAATTGAATCAACAACAGGTCTTGTGAGATAATAGGTAAGGCAGAACCTTGCAAGTTAAAGCCATGAAACTACATGTACCAACATACCTGCTGGTCTTTGGGAATAGAAATGACAGATCAGCAGCAAAGATGATGATCTGTGATAACAAGTTTGAATAGCACTGGTTTGGTTTAGATACAGTATGTTTAATTGAAGGGCGCACAGCAATAAGGTGGCTGCTCAAGTTCCACTATTGTTTGTGACATTATGGACATAATTTTGGTGTCCATGTATTAACACACGATTCAGTGTTAGCATACAAAAATATCTTTTCACCCATCTGTTGAGGAATGTGGGGACTAAAGCTTCGTACACACGATACGATTGTTGTACGACGGTATGTCCAACTTTTCCCAAAATCGGCTGTCCGTGATTTTGTCTAGCATACTGACGGTAGTCAAATTATCATTTGACAAAGCCAAACACAGTGACGAGTTACGATCGTATGAAGAGGAAGTTCAGGTGAATTGTGAATTACGGACGCAGGTTTACATTTACACTTCCTGGATTCCAAGCATGCGTGTTTGAACTTACAACTTTTCTTTGTCCAACTTCTGTACACACGAGCCGAAAATCGGACGACACCTTGTTGGCAGACAACAGTTTTCTAGTTTGCTCATGCAACTTCTTTTGGACAATAATTCAAAATCAGCTGTCGAATGGAGAGTACTAACGGTGTCTAACGGTCGGATTATTGTACGTCATACAACAGTTTTCGGCCGATAATTGTACCGTGGGTACGGGTCTTAACACTCAGAGCTGCCTGCTGGTGTTATTTAATTAGTTATCATTTAGCAGGACTTTCCAGCTGTGCAGCCTAATAATATTTTAGTTTTTCATCTCTTTTAGAAGTTTTAAAGAATTTCCATATCAAACTATTATAGTGAGAGCTCAAAATAGGGAGTTTCTTGCAGTCACACCGTGCCAATCCTCAAACAAGCAAGTACACAACTTGTTTTGTTTTAACTCCAAGTAGTGCTTAGAGGGTGAGGAGTGTGTACAGTACTCTGATTCAAAGTCAGTGTCAGATACAGTAAATGTTGCTGCAACTTCAAAGATGGACACAGCATCAGTTGACAATGTCTGGCCTGTGGCTCAGACAGCTCAGCCTACTGTTAGTTTTTGACACATTCCAGCATAATTTGCCACTAAATTTGTGCATGCTGAATTTCAATTCAGTTTGACAAACCAAACCCAGGCAGATTTGCCCACCCTAGTGATAAGCGTAGCAAAGGGTGTTACATCACTTGTATTATATTATAGATGATGTATTAGGAGAGATAAAACTGCAATGTGGAAAACACGCGATGGTATGAAAGTTCACAGAATTCTAGGATTAAACATTCAGAGATAAAAAGCCAAATCTCTCTGACAGGGAAGTGGTGCCCGTGAGGCCAACTGAGGCTAATGTCTTAGGTGGCACTCGCAGAGGCATGATGGGGGGCAGCGCTAAGTTTGAGACACTCCTCCTCAATGCAGTTCACTAATGCTGATCCTGAAAAAAACACAGGCTCAGCATTACAAAGTTCCCTGCTTGGCCACTGCAACTATAATACAGCAGGCACAGTGGCAGAGCCTCTTCTGTGATGCAGAGCCTTTAAAATGTGCTGGTTTAGTATCACTGAGCACAGCACTCTCAGCCACCGCAGTCAGGCAGGAAACTCTGTGACACCGAGCCTGCACTTTTACTAGGTTCAACGTCACTGAGCTGACTGCCTATGTATGTATATATATATATATATAAAATTATAAGTCGAAGACTTCTGGAATAGTAAGTCAGAACCCCAGGGCCGCTGATAAGGCAGTACAGATTGTCCTGTTGTACTGGGCCCAGACCTCGTCAGCTAAACGGGGGAGCCCAGGGCAACTTTATTGTTCAGTTCTTTGTAAAAAAATGGATTTTACTACTCGTAGTTGTTTACCAGGGCCTAAATTACATTTCCCTGGGCCCCATTTTAATTTTCGGGCTGTGAGGGGGTAAATTCAGTGCCGCTGTTTCACTGCGCCCCTGGAGGGTGCAAGCAGGGTTGGGGGGCCCTGTCAGGAAGGCTGTACAGGGCCCCATGATTTCTAACAGCAGCTCTGCAGAACCCTCTGAGATCGTCTGAGCCATACAAAATAATAAATAAGAATTCTGTCTTTTTTTAATATATTTGGCCCTATTGCTTTTCCATGCTATGGAATACGGATGTGAGACCTCAGTACCAAAACCTCTGATACATAAAAAGGCAAAAAGCCAACAGGCTTGAAATAGAAGCATTTCTTGGATTGAACATTAAAAATCTGCTACAGGGCTGCTTTGGAACAGTAATTTACTTGGATTCAGATTGCATGAAAATCTTTGATTTATTAAGGGATTATAGGAAGGAAGTCTAGATTACACAGTGTTAATTATCCACTAAGACCCTCATTTGTACACAATACCAAACCTAAAACATATTCCAGTCATTTTCAGCTATATGTCACCCGTTTATCAAATTTTAAAGCTAAACTCTTCATACTCTTCTTTGTTCAAATAAGTTGTATCTGAATATATGGAGGGAAGTACATGCAATACGTGTGTCTGTGGGTATGTGTATATGTGTGTGTATACAAAATTGAGGAAAGATGTACATTTCTTGGTCAAGGAAAGCAATCAAATTACAGCTAATGTCTGTCTAGGGCATCTTTGAAAACGTAAATGGTTTCCAGCAATATAAATCTGTTATTACCAGATGATAAAGCCTCCTACACATGATCAGAAAATCGTATGAAAAATACCGCTTTTGAAGCAATCGTACGATAATCGGATCATTAGTACGGAGCTTGCAAGAGCCGATCATGACAGTTCATCCGATATTATCCTATCGGACATGCACGAAAATTTTTTTGTACGATGCCAGATCGTAGTTTCAGGTATGGCATTCTTTAAATTGGTTCAGCTTTGGCCAATGTAACTATGCATATATCATACCTGTGGGATCCCTATAGAAGCTGAAAATCATTGAAGTAGACACTAATATTCAAGTGATCTCCACTAGTTGCCTTATCCCATGCTGTGGGGCTGCCCTGCTCCTTAACCGATTGCCAACCGCTGGTCAGCAATTGACGGCGACAGAGTGGCTCTATTGCGCAAATCGCCGTCATACGACGGCGGCTGCGGGATCGAGCCTAGTGAGCGCGTGCGCTCACTGTGTTCGGGGAGGGCCAGGGAGCGGGTGCGGCGGAGTCGATGCCCCCCCCGGAGTGTAAGAACGGAGGTCCGTGTAAGTAAACACGGACCTCCGTTCTGTGAGGGGGGAAGGGCTGTGATCACAGCCTTCCTGTACATGGAGGCTGTGACCACTTCCCTTCCCCAGCTCGGGCAGTCCCCATACAGTTAGAACACGCCCAGGGAACACAGTTAACCCTTAGAGCGCCCCCTGCATGTTAACCCCTTCACTGCCAATGGCATTTACACAGTAATCAGTGCATTTTTATAGCACTGATCGCTGTATAAATGCCAATGGTCCCAAAAAAGTGTCAAAATGTTCCGACATGTCCGCTGAAATATCGCAGTACCGCTAAAAATCGCAGATCGCCGTCATTATTAGTAAAAAATAAAAAAAAATAAAAACCCCAGTAATGAATTCTCATCATCCGTAAACGCGACCACTTTTACGCAAACCAATCAATAAATGCCGATTGCGATTTTTTTATCACAAATATGAGGAAGAATATAAATCGGCCAAAAACGGTGAAAAAAAATGTTTTTTTATATTTTTTTTTTTGGATTTGTATTTTAGCAAAAAGTAAGAAATTTGTTTTTTTTTTTTGCAAAATTGTCGCTCTTCTTTTGTTTATAGCGGCGACCAGAAATGACGCAGCGGTGATCAAATACCACCAAAAGAAAGCTCTGTTTGTGGGGAAAAAAGGACGCAAATTTCATTTGGGTACAACGTTGCACGACCGCGCAGTACCGAATCGCAAAAAGGGCTCCGGTCCTAAAGCTGGAAATCCTTCCGGGGCTGAAGTGGTTAATGAGCAAAGGAGGTTGGCTGCAATGCACGGGCACCATTCAGAGAATGCATTGCATTTTCTCAATGAATGCATTGAATTATTTGATTGGAAGAGGTGGAGAGTGATGTCAACACCCCACCTCCCCATCTCATTCAATCAGAGAACACTTTGCATTTATTGAGAAAAAGCAAACCATTCTCTAAACAGTGCCAGCCAACCTCCTTTGTTCAGTAAGCAGCAGGAATTGTTGCTGGAATTCTGAGCAAGCTTTCCCCAGTGGCTTGTGCTTCAGGTATTCTGTAAATTAACCCCCCCCCCCCACTCACATTTTGCCTGTGTTCAGCAATAAACCAAAAAAAAAACCCTAGACCAGAGCCTGGGTTGTTAGTGAGCTATCAGGACTGGAAACAGGGAAGGCAGCATCTGAACAGATAGGGGGACCCAATTATTTTCTTTGTTTCCCTCTGAAGTCATCGCTACATAATGTATTAATTTAATTTATGGAAGAAGCATACCAGTTAGGCCCTTTCCAAATCTGTGGATTCACTGAAAAAATTAGATTATGATCAATCAGAATAGCATGTATTATCAGATCATAAAAAACTACTACAACGACCAATGAAATTCCATATAGTTATACTGGCAATACAATGCAAACCAGTGGCATCACTATGGGGGTGTGCAGGGGGGTCCGCACCCGGGTGACACCCGCCAGAGGGGTGACACCAGGGTTTTTTCCATACCTCAGAGGCTGGCAGCACTCTGCTCTGGACCACTGCTCTGAACCTTCCCTGGCACAGCTGCTGTATTAACGCTGGGAATGTATGGTGCTCAGATTCTTGGCACCTGGCCACAGCTTTTGTGAGGCTCCTCCTCGACTCCGACATGTCTTATGACAGGTCATTGAGGAGGAGCCTGGGAGGAGGGGCATCTCCCACATTGCTGCATCTGAGGTCTGTGAGAGGGGAGATTCGGGGAAGGAATTAAAAGCATTTAGCCAATTGTACAGGAAGGGGGATGGGGATCTGTGCTGGGAGGGGGAAGACTTTGAACGTGGAATTCTGCACCATGCACCTAGCACCCACCTGAGCTCTGAACTCTGTACCCTGCACCTAGCACCCACCTGGGCTCTGAACTCTGCACCTAGCACCCACCTAAGCTCTGAACTCTGCACCCTGCACCTAGCTCCCACCTGAGTTCTGAACTTTGCACCCTGCACCTAGCACCCACCTGAGTTCTGAACTCCACACCCTGCATCCAACTGAACTCTGCACTCACCTGAACTCTGCACCCAGCATCCACCTGAGCTTTGAACTCTGCACCCACCTGAACTCTGCACCTAGCACCCACCTGAACTCTGCACCCACCTGAGCTCTGCACCCTGCACTCACCTGAGCTCTGCACCCACCTGAACTCTGCACCCTGCACCCACCTGAACTCTGCACCCTGTATCCATCTGAGCTCTGCACCTACCTGAACTCTGCACCCTGCACCCACCTAAGCTCTGCATCCTGCACCCACCTGAGCTCTGCACCCTTCACCCACCTGAACTCTGCAGCCTGCACCCACCTGAACTCTGCATCCTGCACCCACCTGAGCTCTGCACACTGTACCCACCTGAAATCTGCACCCAGTTGCTGTGGCAAGCTCAACCCCCTGCCCCCTACTTCTGAGAAAGGTGTGGGGCGTGGTTGATTTTCTGCACCTATGAGAGAGAAAAATGCCCTGGGTGACACTATCAAATAGCACTGTGGCAGGCTGGGGGTGTGATTCGCGAGCCTGCTCAGTGCCCTACTGCCTGTCCTGCTGTCACTCCGCAGTGGCAGGACAGAGCACTGGAGCAGGCTAGCCTGGGGAGGGGGGACACCATGTTGTACAACCCCAGTGACGCCACTGATGCAAACTAATGGAAATGTAAGGCGTGGCACTGCTTTGCTTATACTGGTGAGGATACCAAGCAAAATAAGATGAGATCCTATGTGATTCAGCTTATTTTGTAGTAAACTGGCATCTCTGAAGCTAGCCTGCTCTGCTTGCAAATCTGTCTGTGCAAAATTAATCTTATCTCTCCTGAAAGATACCATCTTGATCCATCACACTTTCAGAATGTTAACTACCCGAGGACCAAAGCACAGGACTTGCTCACTTTCCTCCAAGTCATTTTTTCCCAAATACTTTTATTTCTTTAAGTTGTGTATGTATTTTATTCTTTTTTTAAACAAATTTAGCGGATTTTAATATAATTGTTTTAATTTTATAGGTTTGAATGGTTAAAAAAGTCAAGAGACTAGAATAAAATAGAATAACCCTTTCCACAAGCTTTTGCAAACACTACTTTTGAATCATTATCTCAGCGCTTGATTTTGTTTCTCTTTTTTTTTTTTATATATAATTGCCTAAGTCTACTGAGAACAAGGATTTTTCTTATGTAATATATAAGAGAGGCAAAGCCCAAAGTCCAAGTTTGTCTTTCAATTTAAGACATTTATTTTACCCTTCAATGCTATAGTATGTTGTTTCCAAGAGAAAAAAAGTATTTGTCTTAGTCATTAGTGAAACCTTAAGATGAAGCTAGGTTTGTGTAGACATAAATTAATTAAGTGGAACAGTTTTTACAGATACCTCATTGCGAACTGGCTGATAACATGTCATGAATGTTTGCAAAGGAAGGGCGGTTGTCATCCAGAATGTTTAATGTGCTATTTGGAACCTGGCATTTAAGGAGCAATTTAGGCAATAAATTAATCTGATAATTCTAGCCAACAAATGAAGCAGCTGTGCTAAAGTCAGAATGTTTCCCCTATTTACTGTAAAGCAGACCTGTCTTTTTCCCAGTGCAGTGCAAAACAACCAGTTTAATTCATCTGGTTCAGCTGTGCATGGCAGCCAATCAGCTTCTAACTTCTAGCTTGTTCAATTAAGCTTTTACAAAAAAATCTGGAAGCGGATTGGTTTCTATGCAGGGCTGCACCAGATTTTGCACTCTCCAGTTGTAGTAAATCAACCCCACAGTGTCAACATATTCTGAAGAACCTATAAATTGAAATCAGTTTGCATTGAAAATGTAAAAAGTCAGCATTAACATTTGTTGACCCAAATGTTACCATGTCTACTCTATTAATGGTCCAACAAACTCTACAAAGTGTGTATAGATATGGGGAGACTTTTATCTAGCAGAGCTGTTGGGGGAAAGAAAGATGTAGAGTGTTCCATGAGCTGATGCCAAATAGGGTTTGCAGGTCAGACCGATTGTATGAAAAACTTCTCATAATATTGTAGGCATGTTCTGTCAGATAAACACATGTTTCATCATGATGATCATGTCATGATAAAATGTGTGGGAAAGAGCTTATCTGCTGTCCTGGAGGTCACAGCCTGAGTAAAGATTTCTCACTTTGCCATAGGGTAGGAATGCTCTTGTTTAAAATTTGAAATTTTATCTTTTGCTCAATGAAGAGGTACAAATTCAGAATCTAAAATACCAAGCAAACTTGATGAAACATTCCTGCATAGTCGGCATAATAACATTCCCATTTTTCAGTTCCTGTGATCTTTAGTTAAATGTCATCTTATTTGCAATATTCTTTTTCAAGACTTGAGAAAGCAGATACAGTATCAATTCAGAAATGAATACATACAAAAACCAGCAAATCCGAATATCCAGCTCAACAGTGTAATATCCCACACTGTTTCTGTCTAGACAGTAATCCTGTTGTTAAAGTCATCAGTCACCCAGAGCTACCAACTGTATTTATTTTTTTCTCAGTTTAGATTTGTGTGGATTTTCTCATCAAACAATTAGTATTAATTATAGTGTACACAGACTTATTTGCCACATCATATGATGCACTGCAACGGTGTCTAGTAGAGTACCTCTCTGCAGGTTTATGAGATGTATTGAAGATATCAGTTGGTCAGGGTTAGAGGAAATGTCAAAATTTGACAAGTATCCTTTTTCACTAGTTGACCCACAGATCATTGGCAGCTTCCTAGAGGTGTGTTAGTTTAATTTGTTGTGACAGCCATACGCTAGCTTGTATCTTCAACTAGTAGAGGCCTGTAGAATTTTAAATGTTGGCTCTGACTATGTAGGAAGAGTTGGTACCTGTTACTGAATTGGCAGGCTTTGAGTTTAAAATAATCTAACTCTCAGAACTGCTTTCCTGAAGAAGTTTGGAAAGCCATAGACCATAAAACATTGGTTCATAACCCTTTCACAATTGTAGTCTGTCAATTAAAAAAAAAAATCTTCTCTAGGTGATTTATGCCAATTGCAAGGATTTTAACAAACATTGTTGCAGGGTCCTACCTTTTTCTTCTCTGAAGAAATATCTGTTTGTTTCAACAGATTGATTGCAAGCTGATTCTGTATGGCTCATTATAATCACCTGATAAATTCTCAATGTTCTGATAAGAAAATCTGCAGTGTCCAGTGTGCGGAGTTGATAAAGCGTCATAGCCACCTGTTTCTTGCTTCTAGACCTCTGGGCATTAAGTATACCCCATATTCCCACAGTGTTAATGGTTTTGTAACAGATGTTTTATTTGTGTGAAAAAAGGAGGAGAGTTGCAGAAGACACATTTGCCCTAATATCGGCATCTTATATCAGGGAATCATTAAGCTTTTATTGCTATGTTTTATGACAACAGGGGCATGATATGACAATGTGCATGTCTCAATGTATACACTGTTCAAGTATGGAAGGATGGATTGTTTGACAAAAAAAATTAATGCGGGAGTACATTTGGTGTGCAGTCTAGAAGAAGGTGCAGTCCCTCCCCTTGCTGTGGAGCACCTGCCAAATGCTCACCAGCTGTTCCTCATGGAGGAGTCATTTGAAGCTTCTAAGGAAGCCATATGAGAGGTGCAAGGAGCTTTGAGATGTGTCAATCAATGGGTCCAATGCAACGTTCACATCTTTGCCAAATATGAAAGTTCCTTCAGTAAAGGTGGTCAGGTCCTCCAAAACCGGCCACTAGGAATGAGATCTGTTCAGTATTAGGGACATAAAGATTCACTAAAGTCACATCGACCCCTTCTAGCATCCCCCTCACAAACAGATACATGTCAAGGGCAAGGGCATCAGCTTTGGTATCTTTTATGGCCCATTTGACACTACAGGTAAGGAGCACACTAACCCCTCAAGTTTTGGAATCTGGGGAAGTGCCATGGTAAGCATGAGGATATCAAAAGTTAGTAAGATGCTAGAACTGTCCACTTCTTAAATGGGTGTAAACCTCCACAAGTCACCCAAAACCATTGATCACTTTTCCTGGAATATTAAGGTCCTTCACATTTCAGATAAATTTGGTGGGCAATTTAGAAATGAGTGTGTGTGTTTGGTCAGTGGAAGGGGACATATCGGAAGTGATATGAGAGGTCAGCAGGGTTCCCCACTGGAGGCCAAGGCAAATTTCAGACACATACAATAAAAAATTTCAGACACATACAATAAAAGCGCAGGGGAAAGAAAAAGAAGAAAGAAAGGGGGGCCGGAAGGGGAATAATAATAATAAAATAATAGAACAGAGGAGGAGATAAGAGTAAATCCCACCAGTCTTCCATCTTTAAAGAGAATGTCAAAAATATATCCAGCAAATCAATGCTCCTGGGTTTTAGTTGCATGAGAGGGAGGGTGCTGGAGGCTCCCTATTAGAGGCAACACTTTAAGTGTGAGAGATGAACCCTCCATGGACTCCATAACAGACAAATTATAACTCTATTCTGTAGCAGCAGAAAACCAGAAGTGATGTTTTATATATAATGAGGGCAAGAAGAACTGGCATCCTTGATCTCTGCTTGCATCCTCATTGCTGGGAGTGTTACCAATTTCCAATTGACCAGAGGAAAAGGAAGGGGAATACCAACTAGCCTTGGGAATGCACAGAAGAGTGTAGTATCGTTAGAGGGCCCCATGGTTCAGCGCCAGACAGCTACAGAAAAATCTCAAGGTCTAGGGAAATTGTGAGGCGCAAAGCTGAGGGATGATATCTAAGTATGATACTTATGTTAAGCAGAAGTGTGGGATATAGCCAGGCAGGGGCTAAGGGGCCTATCGCTAAGCCAGTCCTCCTGCTACCAGTCTAGACAGTAATAAACCTAGAATCCAAAGGGGGGCCTATAATGTAGTATGCCATGTAAAGGCTCCAATGGTTGAACCATATGGGAAAGACACAATTCAGACTGTTATACAATCCCATACACCTGTCAGACAGGACCAGGGTAGAGGCTTTCAGCAAGGCCCATCTCATGGATAACAGGATCAGAAAAACATGAAGAACGTAATGCGGTTGGGATCAGATCGGGCACCTATAGTGTTAAAGCACCTCATTTGGACCTCATGGTTCATTCATAATCAATTTGGTATCCCAGATTCTTTGCACAGATCTGGATCTCTGACATCTACAGCACTGATGAAGTGGAGAAATTAGTTGACATTACTGAGGATCAGTAGAAAGGGAAAGCCTGTCTGAAACCTCCATCAGTTTGGTGTTAAGGAGAACAGGTCCAGTAGTTGGTGGGGGTGTTGTAGAAGAAATAGTCTGCTCTCCTTTCTTATTTGAAGATGGAAGGGATGACCCCAGGGATACAAAGTGTGGCTGGAATGGTCTGGATGAAATGGTGGCACTGTCAAAATCTACCAACTTCTTTTCCCAAGCCTTTCTTAGAATTTCCTCTTTAACCTTGTAATAGTGACTGTGACATAATATGTCTTTGGGAGATACCAAAGTGGGGTCTCTGGAACCTAACACCCTGTGCAACCTGTCAATTTCAATGGTTGTAGCAGGGCCAAATCTAAAAGGATATTGAAAAGCGTGGTGAGTATGGAAAGCATCTCTGGGGTAGCCCTAGCCTCCAGAATGCCACGGATCCAAATGTTATGGTGGCTGCGATTTTCACCGCCATCTACTACCAGAGGAAGTTAAATGGGGGCTTTGAGATAAAGGTGGTGGGAAACTTCCAGTGTAGTCAATCTGGACTCCACGACTCCTGAGAATGTCCTAGGGCAGAAACTCATGAGTCAATTTGAGTGATTTACTGTGTAACCTGTTCTATTTTCTCCCTGAGTTCACTGCTGGCCATCCCCACCTGTGAAACTGAGTAGCATTGTATCTGTGTGGGCTCTAGTAGTTTGCACAGTGGAAGCAGGAGTGGTAACATGAGTGGGAGAGATGGAGGTGGTTAGTAGTCCATTCCCACCTGACTGCTGAGTCTGTATGTCGGGATCTATTGCCATATGGCCGGGCTCGCTGAGTGAAGTCATGTTGGGGACAGATGCTGATCTCATCTCTGGTGTCAGTGGGGGAAGAAATTTAACAGTTCATCAATAGAATTGTCAAATAATCTACTAAAATTCTGTTTCTTTTAACTACCTTAGGCCCCATCAGTTGTTCCTGCATTAGTTTAACCAATATTTAATTTGTTTTCTAATAACCATTTTAACATGAGATTGTTGTGACAAATAGGACTGTCAGTAAAAAAATATATACAATGTACACAACTAAAAATTTACAATAAACACATTTTTAAAACTACTTTGCCCAAAATAAAATGTTTGAATATTTACTAGTCAGTTTATGAAATTTGAATAGCATTCACATTTTATACTGAGAACCTGAATTCCCCAAAAAATTGTAGTTAAAAAACCAAACCAAACAGATGCAATCAAAAAAGGTAAGCGGAAATTTGCAAAAGAAAGCAATACAGATCTAAAATGAGGGCAGCATGCTATGCTACATGCTATAAAGCAGACAGTAAATCTCATGACAACTGAAACAGAAAAAGACAAATGCACATGCCTAGTACTTGATTTTGTTTACTGGACCCCACAAACACCATTTAGATATGCTTACAAAACGAGAGGTGGAGCAAGCATATAGGAGGCTGGAATAGACCTACAACAATATACATACCACCACAAAAAGAGCTGTGACAAAGGGGGCAGAGCCACAATGCAGGCCCAACCAGACAGAATGGCAGTAGGCAGAGCAAGGAGGACAGGAGTGCCTAGCATCCCAAATGTGCCCTGTCAATCTAGAAAACAAACAAAAGACCATTGGTCTTTCCCCAGAATCTATATAGTACCAGAACATTATCCTTGATAAGTGTCTGCTATGAATTATGGGGGGAAACCCCAAAAAAATAAATAAAGAAAGCCCATTGTGGATCCCCTCTAAAATTCCATACCAAAACGTTTGAGCCTGGAATGCATTTTCAGTGGGTACCCCTTGCAAAAAACAAAAAAGTATGGTACCCTTCCCCAACAAAATCAATCAAGACTCTTATCTGAGCATATAACCGGGGGGAGCAAGGGCCTCTTTCCTGCATCTGTGGCCTGATGTATGTGGGAGTTATGGGAAGGGGATTTATTGTAAAGTGGAAACCCTCTTTAAAACAAGGAGGCCTCCAGATGCTGCAGTGACAGTGTACCTAGGGGCTATCAGTAGAGTTGAGCGAACACCTGGACGTTCGGGTTCTGCTGGTCCGTCCGAACTTCGGGACAAAGTCCGGGTCCGGGTCCGGACGGAACCCGAACGCTCGCACGGACAACATGTGACAGTGACGTCGTAGACCTCCGGAGGAACAAAATTTCTCCCAAAGGTGAAATGTTATTTAGGGGAAGGGTATTGAGGGTGTATGTAGTCCGGTGTCTACGTCCTTTCTCCGGGAACGAGGGGGGCCAATATACGAGTCTATTCTCAGAACTAACTAAAACAACCCCTTCCCATGGTATGAAAAAACAAAAAACGTTCCCCATGGGTGACTTTTACGTAAGGTCCGAGTTTGCAAAACCATACCTTAAAATCTCCCCTAGGTGTTACCCGAAAGAAATAAATAAAAAAACCCCAAAGGGGGGTATTAAGTATCGTCTGTGAATAGTTCCTATTACAAG
>BLSH010010404.1:1306054-1344166 GCA_018402905.1 Glandirana rugosa | reverse complement strand
TGCAGAGCTTGATCTGCAACTCAAAGCAGCGGTATGTGAAATCTCTAATTTCTGCTATCTGTCCTCAGAGCAACAGCACAGACAGCAGTAGTAAAATAATCTATCTCAGGATGCAGGATCAGGTCTTAAAATGGCTCAAATCTGTCCCTCACACAGTCAGCTACCTTTCCCTACACTAACCCAAGGAGCATGTGACTGCAGCACTGTGACTCCAGCTTATAAAGAGGCTGGGTCACATGATGCACCGGCCAATCACAGCCATGCCATTAGTAGGCATGGCTGTGATGGCTTCTAAGGGCAAACCAGTGAAACACTTGTTGATTGGCTGCCCTGCAGCTTCTCAACACGTGGAGTAAAATAGCAGAACCCCGGACCGAACCCGAACGATTTTTGAAATGTCCGGGTCCGGGTCCGTGCCACGGACACCCGAAAGTTCGGTACGGACCCGAACGTTACAGTCCGGGTTCGCTCAACACTAGCTATCAGTATTGATTCTGCTGATTCAGAAGCCTGCAACTTGTCAATCGGCAGTTGGTCACACCTAGTCCTGCCCACTGCTTTTTGGATTGATAGCACTGCCCCCCCCCCAGCCTCCACTATGAGCTGCAATGTCTGGGAGATGGGGAGTGTAACACACAAATGAAAGAGGATTTGGCTTGGCCAGGGAAGGTGAAAGGAGTTTTTTGTTTTAAGTTATAAGGCTTGTGAATCACATAGTAATTTAATTTAGTATTTGTTTAAATTGTCATACATGACATGGATCCTGATACTCCTCATTGGAGCCACCATAACTGATTTATGGGGCACCGCTTGGTTTAGTAATCCAAAGGAAAAAACATTAAGGGTTGGAATTTCTAAAGCCTCACTCTCTGAGTGCTACTTGCCTACCTCTTATGCCTGACCCGCTCGCTTCAATACTTTGAGTCACTAACCCAGATCAAGTATGTCAAGGACTTCTGAATTTACTTCTGATCTTACTTTCATGGTTTGCATAATAGTATCTCAAATCATTAAAACTATAAGGTCAGCCAAACCATTAGAAGGAAGTCAACAGTGACTTCCCCCTTATTTCTGTTGGAAAGATTTGCTTTATATTCAGAGGGGAAAAAAACATGTTAGGTAGTAAGCAGGCATAACAACACTGTTACATTCTATCAGTCAGGTAAATTACTAACTAAGCCAAAGTTAATAAGTATGAAACAAAATATGAACATATACCAATCAGAGCTTTCAGATTTAGTATTTAAGCAGAATTTTATAATGGAAATAAAAAAATAACACCTTGCCTTAGTTCAGAGTCTGATATAAGAAATGCTTGTCAAAAGATGTAGACACCCCATGCTCTTACTAATTATAGCCCATCATTTAATCTAGCTTACAACACCTTGCTCTGCCTGCATGTCATTTTAGTAGTATATTTATGATGTTCATGCTTGTGGACTGACATTAATTGCCTAATGTTTATGGCCTCTATTAACATTTGGCAGTTTGTATTTTTTTTTCTTTCCTTTTGATCTACAACATACTGCCATGCGCTGTAATATGATATTGGTTTTAGTGCAATATGATATAGCTACGTTTAACATATTTTGGTGTGTTCAGGAACTACTTCATATGGATAATTATGTGGTATGAAAAGTATTCTATTGCTAAGGATTTAACATACAATATTTTAAATTCAATGAGAGCATTTAAAAACTTTACAATGTTAAAAGGGGCACTCAGGAGAGCAATTACTCTACAGAAAACTTGAATGTTTTATATATTCAATGGGGAAAAGTGTCAAACCCTGCTGGCTGATGAAGACATGTTGGGTTCCAAATCACAATAAAGTACAAAGTCCTTAAAGCACCTTTACATGAGCTTGTTTTAATCTGATCTTAACATAATGGCAACCACATAAATATACAGCTGCAAGTTCTTTTTTTTGCCACTAATTACACCACGCTTTATACTTTCCCGCAGGGATGTGATAATGATCTAAGGTATCATATTAGTCACAGCATTTTTTATTTTTTTTTTATGAAGTGTTGCTGTCTGTGTTCCTGTTGGAGAGATTCTCCTTTTTTATTTGTTGTGGTAAACAATGTCACTGGGACAGAAAAAAAATAAGAATACCAATATTTTACAGTTGTCACCAGAACAGAAATTATATCATTACATAGTTACATAGGTTATGAGGCTAAAAAAAGACAGAAGTCCATCAAGTTCAACTTATGTGTGTGCTTTTATGTCAATATTACATTGTATTTCCTTAAATGTTGTGGTCCTTTAGGTGGCCATCTAATCGTTTTTTTTAAATTATCTATGCTCCCAGCTGAAATCACTGCTTGTGGAAGAGAATTCCACATCCTCACAGCTCTTACCGTAAAGAACCCTCTACGCATTTTGAGGTTAAACTGCTTTTCTTCTAATTTTAGTGAATGACCACGTGTCTTTTTATGCTTCCTTGCGTGGACGAGTTTTGTCCTTATTGTGGGGTCACCAGTACAGTATTTGTGCATTGAAATCATATCCCCTCAGTAGTTTTCTGGACAGGACCCACACTCATCTGGGAACCTTGGGCCACATTCTCTCAAATTCCCGTATATCCAGGGACCATAACTACACAATGCGTTTGACCTGCTTGACCCCTGGACCCTTTCCCTTTACTCTACAACCCCACTTCTATCTTTTTACCACTCCTATACTTTTCTTCTAAACCCTTTTCACACTCCTGGAAGAGACACTGGACACAATGACCTATTATCTTCATTATAACCCTCAGGGAGCATAAGGATCATCTGTCAAAAACAAAACTCTTACCTTATTCCTAAGGCTGATCCCCCTCCTTGAGGAGACCATCCTATAACAAATATGTATGGAGCATTCTTCAGATTTGAATTTGGAATTGACCTTTAGTGGTATTCTGGGACCCCGGGTTGCACACTTTTCCAAAAACATTTGCTTATGACCTTTATTGAAGGGTGGGGGTTGTCGGGGCTACCTGGTCCACAGTGTGATCCCATGGGGGGTGGAGCAGGGAGCCTTATCCGACAGCTCCTACGGTTAGTCAATCATCTTAATAAAACTCTTTCTGTGTATAAGGGGCACCCCATATTCACACTCTGGAAATGGCTATATGTTTACTTTTTTCAAACTGTTCATCTCTTATACCCAGGGCCAATAGACCTAAATGTTCTTCCCTTTATACACAACTGTGACTTTGACATGTTCCATTCTATGTATGCTTTGACAAAACAATAAAAACAATTGAAAGGGAAATCATATCCCCTCTCAAGCGTCTCTTCTCCAGAGAGAGAAGAGACCTCATAACTAAGGTCCTCCATTCCCTTAATTAGCTTTGTTGCCCTTCTCTGAACCCTTTCCAGTTCCAGGACATCCTTCCTGAGAAAGCCCAGAACAAACTGGACGGCGTATTCCAAGTGCGCCCTCACCAGACACTTGTAGAGTGGGAGAACTATTGATTTATCTCTGGAGTTGATCCCCTTTTTGATGCATACCAATATTTTGTTGGCTTTGCTTGCAGCAGTTTGCATTGCATGCCATTGCTGAGCCTGTCATCTACTAGGACCCCTAGGTCCTTTTCCATTCAAGATTCCCCAGGGGCTCTCCCCCTAATGAGTAGTTTGCATTCATATTTTTGGCACCCAAATGCATTATTTTACCTTTTTCTACATTAAACCTCATTTGCAACACAGTTGCCCACCCCATTACTTTGTTCAGATCTTCTTGCAAGGTTTCCACACCCTGTGGAGAAATTATTGCCCTGCTTAGCTTGGTATCACCTGCAAATATTGAGATTGAGCTTTCTATCCCATCCTCCAGATTGTTTACAAATAAATTAAATAGGTTTGGTCCCAGGACAGAACCTTGGGGAACTCAACTTTCCACACCAGACCATTCCGAGTACTCCCCATTTATCACCAGCCTCTGGACTCATCCCTGTAGCCAGTTTTCAATCCAAGTACTTACCCTATGATCCATACCGACAGACCTTAGTTTGTACAGGCAGATGAGAGAAAATTTTCCAATGGGGACATCTAACCATATCTGTGTTCCCATTTGGAGAGAATTATTGTCACTTTCTTTTTTTATGCAGTAAAGTTTTATGAGGCATACAAAAATAACCTTTAACAGTTCACAATAACGCATTAGGCATATTAATGTTCAAGTTTGTAGGATAATTATACATTCAATTTTAAACCTTGTCTTATGAAATCAAGTTTAAATTATATCATAGAAATTTCCTAATTCAATTATTAAAGTATCTACGAGATCAAATCTTTTGGACATTGTTGATAAGGGTTGTCATTTTATCCATAAAGATCTTAATATCAGTGTTGTATTTCTTCTAATTTTACAATGGTTATTGCTGATTTCTTATCACTTTCACTGTTGTGTCTCCAGGAAAGGAAAAGAAGGGAGATCATCTTAACCACTTGCTACACAGGCCCATTCTTATACTTCGCTCCTACATGTAATAATCATAATATTTTGCTAGAAAATTACTCAGAACCCCAAAATATTATATATGTTTTTTATCAGAGACCATAGGGAATAAAATGGTGGCCGTTGCAACTCTTTATCTCGCACAGTATGTGCGCAGTAATTTTTCAAATGCGTTTTTTTTGGAATCCATCAATCCATCATCCACAATTGAAGAAGGCAAAAAACACCAGTAAAGCATGATCCAATTTGCTATAGCGGGGGAAAAATCCTTCCTGATCCCCCGAGAGCCTATCGGATTCACCCTGGATCAACTTTACCTAAAAATGTTAGTACCCAGTTATATTATTTACATTAAGGAAAGAATCCAGGCCTTTTTTAAAGCAATCTACCATGCTGGCCAAAACCACCTCTGGAGGGAGTTTATTCCACATTTTCACAGCTCTAACTGTGAAGAAACCTTTCCGTATTTGGAGATGAAATCTTTTTTCTTGTAGACGTAAAGAGTGGCCCCTTGTCCTTTGTGATGACCTTAAAGTAAATAACTCAACACCAAGTTAACTATATGGACCACTTATGTATTTGTATATGTTGATCATATCCCCCCTTAATCTCCTCTTCTCAAGAGAGAATTAATTCAGTTCCTCTAATCTTTCATCATAGCTGGGCTCCTCCATGCCTCTTATTAGTTTGGTTGCCCTTCTCTGCACTTTCTCCAGTTCCCCGATATCCTTTTTGAGAACTGGTACCCAAAACGTAACTGCATATTCCAGATGAGGTCTTATTATGATTTGTACAGGGGTAAAATTATGTCTCTATCTCTGGAGTCCATACCTCTCTTAATACAAGAAAGGATTTTGCTTGCTTTGGAAACCGCAGCTTGGCATTGCATGCCATTCTTAAGCTTATGATCTACCAAAACCCCCATATCCTTCTCCGCTATGGATTCCCCCAGTTGTACTCCCCCTAATATGTACGATGCATGCATATTCTTAGCCCCCAAGTGCATAACTTTACATTTATCAATATTAAACCTCATTTTCCACATAGTCGCCCAATTAGACAGTGCATTGAGGTCTGCTTGTAAGTTGGAGACATCCTGAAAGGACGTTATTCCACTGCATAGCTTGGTGTCATCTGCAAACACTGAAATTATACTTTTAATCCCAGACCCTATATCATTTATAAATGTATTGAAAAGTAAGGGTCCCAACACTTAACCTTGGGGTACACCGAGGTTAACCTTAGACCATTCAGAGTAGGAATCATTAACCACTACTCTCTGATTTCGCTCTTTTAGCCAGTTCTCTATCTATTTACAAACTGATCTTTCCAAGCCTGTAGACTTTACCTTACACATTAGCCGTGTGTGGGGAACTGTGTCAAATCCTTTTGCAAAATCCAAGTATACCCCACATCCACAGCCACCCCTCTGTCCAAGGTTTTACTTACCTCATCATAAAAAGAAATCAGGTTTGTTTGACAACTTCTGTCTTTCATTAATCCATTCTGCTAACTAACAGGTCTATAGTTACTTGGTAAAGACTTTGATCCCTTTTGTAAATATGGGCACCACATTGGCCCTACGCCAATCCAGTGGTACTATTCCAGTCATTAAGGAGTCCCTAAAAATTAGACACAATGGCTTTGAAATGACAGAGCTCAATTCCTTTAGGATCCGTGGATGAATGCCATCTGGTCCAGGTGCTTTATCTACCTTTATTCCCCCATCCTTTTTACTTTGAGGTTCATTAGACCTTATTAATGTCACACTACTACTAGTCAAAGGTCATACTAGTCTAGTGACACTAGAACCACTAAAACTATGCCTGTGCACAAGCTATTTCCGCTGACTACTGATAAATGGTACACCTCCCAAATGTTTATGGTTTGGTACTGCTGCAGTGTGTTCCCAGTCACTTGACTGGGTTGTGTTCAGTGTTGGTATTGCCCACCAAATGTGGTAAGGGACACTGCCAAGGGGCAAAGCATCTTAGCAGTGGCATATGTATAACCTGTTTGGCTGACTTTTTACAAAGGAATGGAGGCAAAATCACGACTCAACCAAATAGTTTTATGGCCCCTCAGTTGCCCATATGAACACGCCCTTACTGAATGGATTTTTCTGATAGTGAAAAATCTGTTTCTTAGGTCAGATAGGGTGCTAGGGGAGGCTTGCCAATTTCAGCAAAATGCTACAAGTGCCATTGCAATAAGCAAATAGTGCAGCGCTAAAAAGTTTTGATAATCAATGGTTAATATGAGTCCATAATAAACGAAAAGTTCAGGGATGATAGGTGTTCATAGATAAAGAGGAGTCCCCAATCCGTGTCAGAAAGGAATGGACAAACAGGTGTCACTCCACACCACAGCTATTTCACTCTTACCAGAGAGCATGTGACCCCCTGATAAGAGTGGTCAAACACGCTTTGTTTACAAATATCCCGGGCAGTCTCCCTTCCTCCTGCTGCAATCGCTCCAGGGCTCAGCTGTCACACCCGATATTCTCCAGTGATACAGGTCACCCAGATGAAAGGATCAGTCCGGACATAGAGGGATAAACAGCCCAGATAGTGTAATATCATTTTAACACGTTTATTAGGTAAAAAGAATAAAACTTACAAAGCTATACTCTTTGAGAAAGCAGGAGTGTAACATCCACCAGGAAGAAAAATGGCCGCGATGGGGCCACACATGCGCAGATGCGCCGTTCGGAAGCAGACGAGTGGTCAACGTGCAGGTGTAGCTCCTACCGGTTTCGTCAGAGTTGACGTCATCAGGAAACTGGTAGGAGCTACACCCACACGTTGACCACTCGTCTGCTTCCGTCTGCTAAAACAATATTACACTATCTGGGCTGTTTATCCCTCTATGTCCGGACTGATCCTTTCATCTGGGTGACCTGTATCACTGGAGAATATCGGGTGTGACAGCTGAGCCCTGGAGCGATTGCAGCAGGAGGAAGGGAGACTGCCCGGGATATTTGTAAACAAAGCGTGTTTGACCACTCTTATCAGGGGGTCACATGCTCTCTGGTAAGAGTGAAATAGCTGTGGTGTGGAGTGACACCTGTTTGTCCATTCCTTTCTGACACAGATTGGGGACTCCTCTTTATCTATGAACACCTATCATCCCTGAACTTTTCGTTTATTATGGACTCATATTAACCATTGATTATCAAAACTTTTTAGCGCTGCACTATTTGCTTATTACTACGTTTTGGGGTTTGGTGTATGACCTTGTGTACAGCTGCTGGTTATATGTGATCATTATTGGTCCAGGACTGCTATGTGATTGAATCATTTATTATCAATTATTATTTGCGCGGATTACTCTTTATTATTCTAAGTGCCATTGCAAGCCAAGTTGCATGATCTGATGTGATTTGATTTGTATGAATCATTTTGCTTATCCTATCTTACAAATATGTCCAGAGTTCAAGGGCAGTGGTCAAGATAGAAAAGGTTTCAGATGTAGTCAACAGAGCAAATGCAAATAGAGACAAGAAAAAGTCAGACCTGAAAAATAAGTTAGAGAAAAAGCAGCCCACAAGACAGGGGCCACTAAAGCCTCTTACACACGATCCAATTTTTGGACGACAGAACGTCCGTTTTTTGTTGGATGCTTGTCTCATGTTGAAAGTGAAGAACATACTAACAATACGAACATTTTCGTATGACCGAACTCAGCGTCAGAAGTGACATAATGTTTTAATACTTTTGCATATTTTTTTTGTTTCTGAGCATGCACTACGCATGCTCAGAAACAAAAAAAATTAGCAAAAATATTAAAACATTATGTCACTTCTGACGCTGAGTTCGGTCGTACAATTTTTTTCGTACGAAAACCGTACTAACGGAACGAAAAATGGACGTTGCATTATCGGACGAAAAACATTTTCTAGCCTGCACATCCAGCTTTTGTCTGACGAAAAATCAAAATCAGTTCTCGAAAGGAGCATAATAACGGTAAGAATTTTGACAGGCCGTGGAAGGAAAATTCCTGTCCGAAATTTGCATCGTGTGTACGGGACTATTGATATAGGGCAGGCATGTCAAGCTCAAATGAATGAGTGGCAAGCTGGGTGGAACTAATCTGCAAGGGACCACATCTACTTAAAGCATTTACACTGTTTTCTAAGATTATTAAAAGTCAGCAGCTGCAAAAAGTGTAGCTGCTGACTTTTAATAAACAGAAACTTACTTGTCCTCCGGTCCACCTCGCACCTCTTCCCTTCCACTCCACGGTGCAGTCATTGCTACTGTGGGCACCGGACCATGACAGCTAGCGGCTTCATGGCCGGGTGCGCACTGCACGTGCGTGAGTGGCGCTGCACTCCGTGAGTCTTCTAGGACCTGTCCTGTGTCCCAGAAGCATTTGGGAGGGAGGGGGAATGAGACCGCTCACTTCCGATCGCCTAAGGTGACCAGAACAGAAGTGCCTGTCAAAATCAGGTACCCCCATCCCCCCCTCCCCAAAAGCTCAGTTTCACCATCAGGAGCTGGGGAGGAGGTCTTAAAGCAGAAGTTCCACTTTTGAGTGGAACTCCGCTTTAATTCCAGAAAACACCCGAGAAAGAGAATATTAATCATTCCTAAAGTTTTCAGCTGTAAAATGATGAAGGGAGCCTTTAGCATTTTTGTAAAACAGCTGAGGTCTCAGTTTAAAGTGGAACTATTGGCACAATTAAAAATAACATTTTGATGAGGTCTGTCACTAGCATTATCCCAACTTTTTTTGTTTTTCTGATTTTCCCCTGTAACAGGAAAATAAATAATTGTTATTACCTGTTAATACTGCCAGTAGATCTGTTATTTTTTTTTTCTGTAACAGTGGTGTCACCCTGTGGATGGGGTAGTCTTAAGCCCGTACACGCGATCAGAAAATCAGACTAAAAATACAGCTTTCGAAGCAATCGTACGATAATCTGATTGTTAGTACAGAGCTTTCGAGAGCCGATCATGGCAGTTCATCCGATATTATCCCGTTCGGACATGATCGGACATGCAGGAAAAATGTTCTTATACGATGTCTCATCGTACAATTTTTGTTTAATCAGTACAGTTGTCGTTCGATAATGCAATACAAATAATACACTACAACACATCGCTTCCGATTTTTTATTCTGTCGTACGAGAATTTTCGTGACTTAAGTAAGCTCTTCCGATTTGATCTGAGATTAGCATGCAAAAAAAAAACAGATGATCATTCGTCCGATAATGTCATCGTGTGTAACGGGCATTAGATGGACATGCGGTTTTAAATGGACTTTAACTAGATGATAAACATATTAAACACAGTTATTGTGATCATTTATTTATTTTTTTATTGGAGTGGGGGGGTTAGGCCATTAGAATAAGAGCTGATTGTTCGCAATCCCAGTAATGTTATATGGTCTGTCCCTGCCTGTGTAATTACAGCTTCTGCTGGACAGATTGGACACAGAGAGCTGGCTTGGGATCAAGCATGCACGAGTGCCCCCACAGCATGCGATTTGCTATGGAGCACTCGGCAAGGGAGAAGGCGCAGAGCGTCGGTGGGGGGACCCGGGAAGAGGAGGCTCAGGGCTGCTCTGTGCAAAACCACTACACCAGTGGTTCTCAGCTCCTGTCCTCAGAACCCCCTAACAGGCCAGGTTTGCAGAATAACTGAAATACATCACAGGTGATATCATTTGCTGCTCAGTGATTGCAGTATTCTAGTCTGCATCTCCCCAAGGTAATACTGAAAATCTGGCCTGTTGGTGGGTCCTGAGGACAGGAGTTGAGAACCAATGCACTACACAGAGCAGGTAAGTATGACATGTTTGTTATTTTTTTTAAATAAAACATTTTCTTTTAAAATCACTTTAAGGAAGGCATGCATAACTCAAGCAGGCTGGAGAAGGGGCCAAGGGAGGGTTAAAGTCACAAGCCATAGACTTGATCTGTTTAAGAGACAGGGGCAGGATTAGAAGCATAGGGAGACCGTTCATTTTGTAGCTGAAAATCAAGTCCCTTTCAACCTTGGACTCAAGGTTTAGACAGGGGAACAGACTAATCAGCCAAGGCAGGGGAAATAAGACCAATATATTATGATTGCGAAGGGATGTGAAAATAGAAACATGTACCATTTTCTCTGTCACCGCAGGGGGAGAGGCAGGTTTTTGATAGTACCTAAAAGAAGGCTGATTAAAATGTGGGAATCTGTGATGGCTTGCTTTAATGTCACCAGTCACCAATTTATTATGAAGGATAACTTCACACACTTGGTGTTGAGTTCATAGAAATAGCGTTGTGTAATGCAGTGGTTCTCAACCTCAGTCCTCAAGTACCCCCAACAGGTCATGTTTGCAGGTTTTCCTTTATCTTGCACAGGTGCTTTAAATCAGAGTCAATTGCTTGGTATATTGGACAGCTATTTTATTTAAGAGAAATTCCCAAACCATGACCTGTTGGGGGTACTTGAGGTCAGGGTTGAGAACCACTGGTGTAACGGACCATTGGATGCATGAAATCATTGATAGGACTACCCACCGATTTGATTTCATATGGCTACTGGCTGGTACAGGTCTTCAGTTCAACTTAATAAAAGGAGACACAGTTTAGTACCTGCTTTACTGTTGTAATGCTGGTATTATTTAAAATAAAAGTCCACCCTAACACTAAAATATGTAAATCTATAGGCATCCATGATTTAAAACTAACCTATCTAGCTCTGTAAAGAAGAAATCACAGAAGTAAAGTACCATGATATTCTATACAAGCAGACAAGGATAACTGCGGGTCAAACAAGGCACAAGCACAGGTTACATAGTTACATAGTTAGTCAGGTTGAAAAAAGACACAAGTCCATCCAGTTCAACCAAAAAAGTTCCAGGTGCTTGGAATATTAAGTTGGTTGTGAGTTACTCAACCAGTCATCAAGTGTCCAATACTCTAGACAAAGCTGGGCCAGGCACTGGTTTGATTGATAGCTGTATTCATTATTGTTGTTTCTGGACATATTCATAAATTTACTAAAAGTGGTGCACGCAGAATCTGTTGCAACTGTGCATACTAGCCAATTCACTTCTAGGTTTTTGCCTAGGTTCACACAGAATGCGGGTTTGAATTTGTGCATGTTCAGCTGAACTTACACGATTTCAAACCGGCATTTCAGTCTGACTTTGAGAGCTAATTCAGAGACATCATGCACATATGTCTATTGAAATCGCCCTCAAAGTCGCCAAAAGTAGTGCAGGAACTACTTTTCGGAATAAGTGCAGCTCCGCAAAGTCGGCATGGCACTGATTCGGGCGGTGCCATAGCCGGCAATAGGCTCCAATTTGGCATGCGATTTGACATGTCAAATCCCATGTCAAATCGGCCCGATATGAACAAGGGCAGATTACCAAAGCCTAATTGAACAAGCTGAAGTTAGAAGCTGATTGGTTACTATGTGCAGCTGCCTCAGGTTCTGTGTGCTCTAGTTTTAGTACATCTCCCCCCATAGATTCTTTAAGTGTTTTGTTTTCAGTTGCAACGTTCAAAGTCCACTTTTCTATGTTATGCTATCAGTTTGTTGATTTTGGGTTCTGCTCTCTTTGTTCTGCACATACTGTGTGTGTGTGTGTGTGTGTATATATATAATCACTAGATGTTTCAAACCAATCATAAAACCCTTGTTTATTTGCTTTTTTTCAAAACTATGACAAGAAATATTGGTAGCTTATTCTTTGTGTGTTTCATTTTATGCTTCTTTGATTTTCTATTTTTTTTTTTTGAATTATGGTTGATCATCTGTTTTTCTTGTTCTTGTTTGCCGGTTGATATCCACGACTTATTAAAGCTGCGCTGCAGTCCTAATTTTGTTTTGATTTTTTCAGATCAGTGGGTCGAACTTGGTTGACTTCTAACATTGTATAAAGTTTGTAATAAGTAGCTAAAGCATCAGTTTTTTGCGACAAAAAAAAATGCAATTCATTGGTGTGTACTACATTTTATAGTTTTAAACCAAACACAGAACTGTTTTTTTTTATTACTTTGCTTTATATATATATATATATATATATATATATATATAAAATACTTTTATATGTAATAAATTTATATAATATATAAATGAATGTAATATATATTTTTTAATCACAAAAATATGCAAACTTGTCTAGTATTTGTAATATTTTCTACAGGTATAGCTATGTATAGAACTACCTTGAAACTACCTAAGCCCACCCTTCCCCTCACACACACACATGCAAATGCACACTCTCTTGCTTTTATTTATCCCTTCCTTTCCACCCAATGCAGAAGTCATGGCTTAGGCTGGGTTCACACCTATGCAAATTGAATGTGGCTTACACAGCATCCAATTTGCAGGACACTTGAAAACATGTTGTTTTCAATGTGTCCGGTTCACATATGTGCAGTGCATTCACAATCCACATTGTACAGAAAACGTGTGCTTTTTCTGTGCAGCGCGGTGCGATTTCCAGACCCATTTTGTTCAATGGGAACGCATCTAATTCGTAGATTTGTTCCGCATTGAACAGAGATCTTTCCCCCTCCTCCTCCTCTCCGGACAGCTGATACACTGTGAGAATGGACAGGAACCGAACAGCGGCTCCTGTCCTTCTTACAGGCAATTGAGCTGCAATTTGCACCGCACTGGTGTGAATCCAGCCTTACACTGGGCCAGGAAGTTGAATGATAACTGCAGACAGGACAGATGCGATCTCTGTATAGTTAGCTTTTCTATTTAACCTGTTTGATATCTCAGAGCATTCTGATCAGATGAAGAAGCTATTCATGTCCTATTCACATGAGCGTTTTGTGAAATGATGTCTAAACCTGCAAAATTATTCTGTGCATTGGTCATATTACATTTGGTTCAGTTCCAGCTTGTGTGTGGGAAAATAGTTTGCATGTTTTGTATGCATTGTACTGCAGGATATTTTAAGGGATTTTGTAAAGTCTCCAAGCCTACCAATATTTTGGACAAGGGTGGTGCTTTGGACATAGCATATCTTGATTTCAGAAAGGAATTTGATCCACATAATGATCTAATACAACATTTGTACAGGATAGATAACAAGGTGTGGTTATAAATGGGGTTCACTCAGAACAGAGAGCAATCACTAGTGGGGTACCACAATGCTCTGTACTAGGTCCTGTTCTATTTAATCTATATGTATGTGATTTAACTAAAGGTTTGTTGGGCAAGGTATGTCTTTTTTGCTGATGATACAAAGGTGTGCAATAGGGTTGATATCCCTGGAGGTGTCTGTAACATGGAACGTGATTTGGCATAGCTGAAAGATTGGTCAAATCAGTGAAAACCGAAGTTCAATATTTCAAAATGTCAAATATTGCACCTAGGAGAAAAATCCCTTGAGAGAGTTTGACATTGGGGGTACAGTGTTAGTTAGCACTACAGAGGAAAAAGATTTGGGGGTACTTATTTCAGATGATTGCAAAATGAGCAAACAGTGTGAGCAGGCAGTGGGAAAAGTGAATAGAATTCTAAGATGCATCACTAGAGGGATCACCAGCAGGAGGAAGGAGGTCCTGATTCCCCTATATAAATATTTAGTGAGACCTTGCTAAAGTGAGATGAGTCCAAAGATGGGTAACAAAAATGATGAGAGGTCTGGTTCGCAATAGCAGGAGATTTTGACCGGCTCTCTATGGAGCCTGTTCATATATCTCCAATGTGGCTCTGGTGCGAATTTGCACAGGAGCCCTGTGCGTCTTTTGGTCCATTTCAGGTCCAAATTCAGCCAAAGATTTGGACCTGAAATCGGACCTGAAATGATGAAACAGGACGCACTGGGCCCCTGCTGGGAGCCGCATCAGTATTAGGTGTGAGCCAAACCTTAAATAGGGGGTGAATAAGGTTCAAGAGGGCCGTTTTTGCAACACAGGGACATGACCTCAAACTAACTGGAGGAAGGCTCAAAACTAATTTTAGAAAGTATTATTTTACAGAAAGGGTAGTTGATGCTTGGAATAAACTTCCAACAGAGGTAGTGAGACAGTCAACAGTAAATGGCTTTAAATGTGCTTGGGACAAACATGGTTCTATACTCAAGACAAAGATGTTAACAAAGAAAAAGCTTTGATGTCTTATCCACACCCAATCTGAACACCCCCATTTGCTATTTGACATAATTTACCTTAATTTTTGCTGACCTCAAATCTGTCCCCCCTATGTTAATGCCGCAGCTTATCACCTGTTGAATTCTTTACCATATGGCTTAATCTCGCATACTGTACCCATACAAAATGTTCACCTTCTGTATCAGTATGTTTTACATATGGCATGCATTTATTTCTGTATTCTGCATATTCTTTTTTGAAATCTCAATAAATATCAAGTTATTAAAAAAAAAAAAAAAAGCTGTTTATTTTAGTCAACAAGCTCAGTTACCTTGGGATAAATATACTAATTGGTACCGCGCCACCTGTAACAAATGAGATGTATATTGCTGCTCCCACTATAAACAGTGACCCCACACTGGAAAAAAAAAATATATCCGATAATCAGTGAAGCGCAATAGAGAACCTATATCATATACTCATAGTATATATAATGCATATGAATCGGCCATTAAAAGCATAAAGTGCATACTATCTGTAAAAATACTATATAGATTTTGCTTAAAGTGCATAGATCATCATTAATAATATTAACGTGAAGTATACATATAAATGCTGTAAAAAAAGTGCAAGTGCTATAGCCAAATAGTCATAATAGCTGTAAACAATAATCTAAACAAAGTCCTTTAAGGTGCAAATTGAAAATGAATCCTGCTCCGCAGGAGTGGTGATTATCCACATGGACGACTGTGCAGAGTGAGAAAACCAGGTGCTCCAACCAAACACTTGTGCACATCTATATCCACCACCCGGTGTCACTAACCACTCACCTCCAGGAGCGGACCCTCTGGGTCTAGTAGCGCAGTCCCCCTTGGGGTGTATATCCTACTCTGCAGACGGACCTCAGCAGTATTCAAGGGGTGATCCAACTGGTGATAGTAGTGCAGTCCCTTCTAGGGTGAAATACCCTGCTTCACAGTCGGACCTCAGTATGGTTTATGGGATACAAAGAAGGGCTGACATAGTGTTGAATCGTTTAAAATATATAGTTTTTATTAAAACATATTAAAATTTCACTCACATTTGCAGATACACCTCCACTGGTGCACTCAGGTATTGCATGTACATATAAAAGGCAATCCACAGCTGCTGGCTACAACTGCTCAAACAGTGTTCTGAACGTCACCATAGGCTCCTCCCCGACGCTCAGTTACCTTACTTAAAAGGGATGAAATGAGCAAGTGCTTATTGGCAAGACCTCTACAATCTTTACAATCTGCATACCTTGTAATTTGTATTCCCTTTTGTGGTTAAGAAGAGCCTGTTTGGTGGAAAAAGCTTTGCCCATAAAAGCATATGTGTAGTGGAAAAAAGGGGGTAACATATAGTCCTATCAGACCAGCGTTTCCAGTTTTCCTTTACAGCATTTGGAACTCCATTCAGCTTTATTGCTAACCTTAGGAGATAACACACACCCTGATCCTAGTATCAGTTGTAGTCTTCAGGTTGCAGGACCTGCTGATGTCCATTTGCTCTTCCTCCTCCTTTAAACTTAAGTGAGATTTTTGATTGCAAAAAAAAGTGGCTTATAAATTACAACAGTTTGTTCCTGTTCATATCTTTATAGACTGTTTAAAGTATATTTAGCTTCTATGCAGGCTGCAGGTTGTGTCAGGAAACATGTACTAAAATGATTCCTGTCTGCTTTGCTGAACTGTCCTTTCCAAAATTGACTTATTTTGCTTATCCACTGGCTTCAGTACTTTGTATTACTGAAGAAGTATTCAGAGATATCCAAACAACTAGCATTTTAGAAGCAGGCCAGCTTAGTATTTCACTCAGTACAGGTATCCTTTCATGTGTTTTACAATTTATAATGTACATTGAAGACATTTAAACCACATTGAAATTCAAACTACACGTATCCCTGATCCTAGGACATATTAAAAGCACCTGTAAATCTGATTCTTGCTGCACACAGAATGTGCATATAGAGTTCCTGATCCCTCTGGCTATAGCAGATATCTGTCCTTCCACCAATTATAGTACAGTAAAACCTTGGATTACGAGCATAATTCATTCCAGAAACATGCTTGTAATCCAAAGTACTCATATATCAAACTGAATTTCCCCATTAGAAATAATGGCAACTCTGATGATTCGTTCCACAACTAGGGATGGGCTTGATGTTCATGTTGAACGTAAGTTCATATCGAATATCAGTTGTTCTTAGAAAACATATAGGGAGCTCGCAGGAATTTTGTGTGCTGACGAGCCCCCCCATAATACACTGCAAGATTGTAGTGCATTGACTGCTGCTGATTAGCCAAAGCATGCACCTGACCTATATGCTTTGGCCAATCACAGCGCAATGTGCTGTGAGAGCCATGATTGGCCAACAACAGTGTACCTTTGGCCAATCATGGCTCAGGGGCTAAGTCCACGTTCCACACTATATAAGGCTGCTGCTTACACAAAGGCCATATATAGTGAATGAATGGAGATTAGGCAGGTAGTTAGTGTAGTGTGCAGTCAGTCAGTGTAGTATATATAATACAGTGGAGAGTATAGAGTGCAGTCAGTGTAGTACATATATTACAGTAGAGAGTATATAGTGCAGTCAGTGTAGTATATATAATACAATTCAGAGTATATAGTGCAGTCAGTGTAGTATATAATACAGTTCAGAGTATATAGTGCAGTCAGTGTAGTATATATAATACAATTCAGAGTATATAGTGCAGTCAGTGTAGTAAATATAATACAATTCAGAGTATATAGTGCAGTCAGTGTAGTATATATAATACAGTTCAGAGTATATAGTGCAGTCAGTGTAGTATATATAAACAGTTCAGAGTATTTAGTGCAGTCAGTGTAGTGTATATAATACAGTGGAGAGTATATAGTGCAGTCAGTGTAGTATATATAATACAGTGGAGCGTATACAGTGCAGTAAGTGTAGTATATAATACAGTGCAGAGTATATAGTGCAGTCAGTGTAGTATATAAAATACAGTGGAGAGTGTATAGTTCAGTCAATGTAATGTATATAATACAGTGGAGAGTATATAGTGCAGTCCGTGTAGTATACATAATACAGTGTATTGAAGTGGTTAAGGGGAACCCTATGACAGAATTAAGAAAAATAATGGCATGGGGTCCCCCCCAAAATCCATACTAGGCCCTTTGGGTCTGTCATCGATTTTAAGGGGAACTCCACGCCAATATTTAAAAAAAAAAAGCATTGTGGGGTCCCCCCAAAAATCCATACCAGACCCTTATCTGAGCATGCAGCCTGGCAGGCCAGGAAAGAGAGGGGATGAGTGAGCACCCACCTTCCTGAACCATACAGACTGCTTACCCTCAACATGGGAAGGATGCTTTGGGTGCCCCCCAAAGCACCTTGTCCCCATGTTGATGGGGACAAGGGCCTCTTCCCAACAACCCTGGGCTGTGGTTGTGGTTGTTGGGGTCTGTGGGCAGGGGGCATTGTACCCCTACCCATTCACCAAAAAAGTGTCAAAAAGGTAAAAACCACAAGAGACAGTTTTTGACAATTTCCTTTAGTAAAAAAGAAAAAGAAAATAGTGTCCCGTGATGTACATCCATCGTCAATCATGCTGCCCAACGGAGCCGAAAAATAGAAAAAATGGAAAAAACTCTGCCTCAATGGGAGGGCTCCCACCGACTGCTGTCTCTTCACATGACATCAGAAGGGGGTGGAATCACTCAGTAGCTTCACTGGGTGGCCCAGCCCTTGCCTATATAACAGCTGTCAAAGCAAAGAGACCGCAGTCCGTGAAGGCAGAATTTTTTCCTTTTTCTATTTTTGGGTCCGTCAGGCGGCATGATTGATGATGGATGTACATCATGGGACACTTTTTTCTTTTTTAATAAAGGAATTTCCAAAAACTGTCACTTGTAGTTTTTACTTTTTGGACACTTTTTTAGTGAATGGGTAGGGGTACAATGTACTCGAAGCCATTCACATAGGGGGGGGGGGGCGGGATCTTGGGGCCGTCTGTTAAAGGGGGTTTCCAGATTCCCAAAAGCCCCCTGCCCGCAGACCCTGACAACCACAGGATTGTCCCCATCAACAAGCACCCTCCCCATGTTTAGGGAAAGTGGCCTGGTATGGTTCAGGAGGGGAGGGCGTTCCCTGATCCCCCCTATCCTGACCTGCCAGGCTGCATGCTCGGATAAGGGGCTGGTATGGATTTTGGGGGCACCCCACGCCAATTTTTAATTTTGGCGTGGAGTTCCTTTTAAAATCCAGACCTGAAGGGCATGGTATGGACTGGGGGGACTCCACGTCGTTTTTATTCTTTTTGTTAATCTACAGTGTATTGCCGGGAGCCAGCAATACATTACAGCTGTAAACAAGTTTGAATTACACTTTTTCCTTTAGAAATGTCATTATTGCTGTGGCATGTTCTAGACATTGCACAGAAGCGCCACTTTACAGGCAGACTAAGGGGACCCCCAGGCATGATATTTAAAGGAATATTGCATTTTTATTGTTTCACTTTAAGCATCATTAAAATCACTGCTCCTATTGTTTTAAAAACTTTTCTTTGCATTGATGCATGTCCCCTGGGGCAGTACCCGAGTCCCCATACACTTTTTATGGCAATAACTTGCATATAAGCCTTTAAAATGACCCCTTTTATTTTTCATGTTTGTGTCCCATAGACTTTAATAGGGTGTGCATGTTCGCTAGAACATTTTGCCAGTTCGGGGTATTTTGATACAAACTGAACTGGGTCCACAACCATTTATTCATATAAAAATGATTACGGAAGTGCCACTTAAGTGTAGAAGTCCACTAACGTATTAAAGAAAGTTGTAAATCGCTCATTCTATCCTCCACTTAATGGGCTCTCTCTCCTAAATCATAAACTTCTGCTCTGCACTGTTGTATGCATGAAAATAAGTTGGGAGTAGTACGTGGCTGGGAGGAGGCAGTCCCAGATACTGTAATCCTCAGTGACCCAGAGGAGTCTTCTTCTCATGCCTCCACAAACTTGTGGTTCATAGGCTCCCTTATTCTGCAAAGCCTGCGAAAGGACCTGAAAATTCATGGCATCAAAGAGAAGGATCATTAAATAGGACCCACTCCTTCGAACGCCTATTGGCGATAAACTCTGGCAAAGGGCTTACCTTTGACCGAATGTGGAGCATATGGACAAATACTCAAAGACCCAAGAAACTACAACCACCATCAACCCCCACAGAAATCATTACACACCCCCCTAAGTAAGGGAAATTATTGACATAGTACACCCCAACGTATCCTGGAACTTACGTACCTCTTGACAATCATACTAAGCATGAGTACATCTAAATGTATTATGTTTATATCTCCTGCACAATTCAGAACTCTGTAACCTGCTGTATTATGTATTACGTTCTAACTTGCTGTATTCTGCTGAAAAAAAACGAATAAAAATATATTGGAAAAAAAAAAAAGAGAAGGATCATTATTGGTTGGCAGCCCTCCTTGACCACTGTTACAAGGGGAAAGTCTCTGAACTCATCCTGTCCTCACAGAGGGAGCAGAGGATGAAATATCTTGAGGACACCTTAAAGAGGACTTTATGTATTGCTTTTCCAGACTTTTGTAGGTTACAGTTTTATGGAAAAGCTGGTTTTGAGGCTTTTGTTGGTCAAAGAAGGAGCGGTGGAGAAGGGGACCGCCTCAGTGATGCATTTACATTTTTTTTTTTTTTTGCATTATAAACATAAATGGGTTTATTTTAAAAGGTAGACTTACATTTTAAAAATCATCAATGCACAGGCACATAGCATCAGTGCAGGGTCACAAAGCAGACAAAATGCTTAGAAAGCAGGACTTCTGGATTCGGCTATATCTGGAAGTGACGTCACCCGGCTTCCCCCGACACGCTGCGCCACACCACGGGACTCCATCAAGAGACATGATAAATTCACGTGGTGTGACACAATGCGTCGGTAGGAGCCGTGCGACGCCACTTCCATGTCTCCTGTCATTTTTACTTTTTTTTTTTTTTTTTTTTCAAATGTTTTTATTAAGATTTGCGTAAATACAAAAAGACATATGGTACATCCTCATAACATTTCCACATTTGGTACATCACTTGTTTATATCTCACATAGGTGGTACATACTATCAAGGTAACTTTGACATATAAACATACTGTCAATTTATTTCTTCGAGTTCCCGTCGATCTCGCACCATATTCAGTCATTTCCTTGTGTGAACAGTGTACCCGGGCACCCCTAATGGGAACCTGCTGTGCCCGGGTATATTCACCTGTGCAAGTCTGGGGAATTGCCTTATTCTATCAGGGAGCAATTTCAAGTGAGGTTGGTTTGATGTGCGAGGAATTAGTACGCTTTTCTAGTTTAAAACATCAACGTGCAGAAAGATGAAAACAAATAAAAGGGGGGAAAACAAAGGAGGTATGTGGGAGGGGGAGGAGGGGGTCAGCCCTGGTTATGTGTCACTACTCCTCAGTTAAGAATACTTGTACACCTGGGGTTTTGCAACCACAGTTTCCAGTTGTACTCAAATTTGAGGCGAGTGGCAGAGGTCAGTGCCACAATGCTTTCCATGGTGCACTGATGGTTCAGGGTTTGAATAACCTCCTTGTAAGAAGGGGGGTCAGGGGATTTCCAGTGTTTCGTTATCGTCGTCTTGGTAGCTAAGAAGAGGTGTAGAGCTATTACACGCCAGTTTCTGGGGCGTAGGTGGATATTTATATGGAGGAGAGCTAATTCGGGGTTAGGTACGATTACTTCTCCAGCTACTTCTGACAGTATCAAGAAGACTTTATTCCAGAGTGATCTGATGGAAATGCATGTCCACAGCGTGTGATATAAGGTGCCTGACTCCCCACAATTTCGCCAACATAGGTTCGTATGAGACGGATACATTTTTGATAATTTGAAAGGGGTAAGGTACCAGAAATGTAATATTTTCTGATAGTTCTCACAGTGATTCATACATTTAGTCACGGCATATGTAGTGTTTATGGCTTGCTTCCAAGATGTTTCAGAAAGATTCACCCCTAGCTCTTTTTCCCACTTGCGCATGGTGTGTGTCTTTTCAAAATAGTTATGGTTGGATAGGACCCTATAGAATAGAGTGATTCCTTTGATGGGAGAGGAGCTTTCCGAGAGGAAGGATTGTACCTGTGTTGGGAGTTCTACGAATGTCGGGAGTGGGTTTTTTCGGAGGAAGGAATATATTCTTAGGTATTGGTATCGCAGGGTATTAGGAAGAGAGAGGCGCCTCTGAAGAGTTTCAAAGGAGCAGAGGGCTGAGCCTTGGTAAAACTCGCTAAGAGTGGCTATACCATTATTTTCCCATAATCGGGTAGAAAGATCTGGTATAAAGTGTTGTAAAACAGAGACTGGGGTGGGTATTTTAGAGCCAGGGCCCTTAGGGTCCGTGTGTAAGGGAGTTTCTTTCCACTGTTTCACAGACGCCTGGATCGTCGGTGAAGAGGCGGTAGGTAGTGGAGCTCCTAACTTAAGAGCTATAAGGGTGGTCCTCAGATCCCCGGTGGGGATTTCCAGGGCCTCCATTTGAGTCCAGGGTTTGGCGGAGTGGGGGTTCCACCAGTGGCGAGTCTGGTCCAATACGCACGCCTTATAGTAAAAGAAAATATTTGGTGCTCCCATTCCCCCGTTGGATCTATGTCAATTCAGGATCTTGCTCGTACATCTAGGGGGTTTCTTTTCCCATATAAACTGGTTAAAGATCTTTTGGATAGATAAAAAAAACTTCTGGGGTATTGGAATTATTAGGGTGCGGAACAGGTATAGAAGTTTAGGAATTGTGATCATTTTTAGGGTAGCTATTCTACCCGCTATGGAAAGATGCTGTGATCTCAGTTGGGAGAGATGTTGCGGGAGAGAATCCAAGAAGGCCGCGTAGTTTTTACAATATAATTGGGAGACAGAAGGGGTCAGGCTAATACCCAAATATGTTATCTCACTAGTCACCCAGACATATGGGAAGTTTTGGATTATTTTATTTTTAGTGGTGGGTGAAATGCATATACTTAGCATTTGTGATTTGGTAGCGTTGAGTTTGTAATAGGAGATTGCACTAAATTTATTTAGGATGGCCTGTACTGCTGGGAGCGAAGTTAGGGGGTTAGTCATTATGATCATTACGTCATCAGCAAAGAGGCTTATTTTTTGTTCCCTGCCAGCAAGGGAGGGGCCATGGATGTCAGGGTGGGCTCTAATTGATTCTGCCAGAGGTTCCATAAGGAGCGTAAAAATGGTGGGGGACAGGGGGCATCCTTGCCTGGTCCCATTGGTTATCTTAATTTGTTTGGAGAATAACCCAGATGTGAGCACTCTAGCAGATGGGTTGGAATACAGGGATAGGATAGCTTTTTGGATCCAGCCCGATATTCCAAACCTCTGCAGTACCTGCCTTAAGTATCCCCAGTGGACCCTGTCGAACGCCTTCTCCGCGTCCAAGGAGAGGAGCAGAGAAGGCGTCCGAGAGGTCTCCACCTGGGATATGATATTTATTAGTCTACGGGTTCCATCAGGGGCCTGGCGGCCCGTCACGAAGCCCACCTGGTCCGGGTGGACCAGTGAGGGTAAAACTTTCTGAAGTCTGGTGGCAAGAATTTTGGCGAAAAGTTTGATGTCAGTATTAATCAATGATATCGGCCTATAATTGGCGGGTTTAGAGCAGTCTTTGTTAGGTTTGGGAATAGTAACAATTACAGCTCGTAACATTTCATGTGGGAAGGAGCCAGAGGAGGAGGAGGTTTCAAAGACTTCACATAAATGAGGAGATATTTCAGACTTTAGGAATTTGTAGTATTCATTTGTAAATCCATCTTCTCCTGGGGATTTTTGGTTGGGCAGGTTCTTAATAGCTGCTTCAACTTCTGAGGTGGTGATTGGTGAAGATATATCCTGGAGTTGGTTAGAGCTCAAACAGGGGAGCTTGACTTCCGATAAAAAGTCTTTTATAGACTCTACCGAGGGCTGTGGTGTAGACTTGTCCTCAGCAAGGTCGTATAAGGACTGATAGTAGTCTGCAAAGCCATCAGCTATATCCTTCGGGTTGATCAACGCTTTATTAGAGATGGGATGTGAGAGGGCATGGATTTTTTTCTTGAGTTGCTGTTGTTTGACCCTTCTTGCTAGCCACGCTCCCGCTTTGTTATGTAGGCTATAGCTGCTGGCTTTGAGATATCTAAAGTGGGTTTCGTGTTTGGTCATAAGGAGCAAACGTAGCTTTTAGCGTTCTTGCTGAATTTCCTGGGTGAGACATGGAGATGGATTTTTTTTGTTAATTTCCTCTTTCCTAGTGATAGACTGTAAAGTCTCATCTACCTGCCTCCTCCTCTGCTTCCTGATGGTTGAGGAGAACTTTATCAGCACTCCTCTCATATATGCCTTATAGGCATTCCAGAGTGTACATCTATTCATATCTGGTACATCATTATGTAGAAAAAATTCACTGTGTTCCTGTTGGATAAGTCGGGACCATTTCTTGTCTGTTAGGAGTTTGGAGTCGAGTCTCCACACCAGCGGAGGGGTACGGCTCAGAGAGTCTTCAAACTCCACTGTAATTGGGGCATGATCAGACCAAGAAATGGTCCCGATATCCGCATTTAGAACATTTTGCAATGAGTATTTAGTGAGCAGAAAAAAATCTATCCTAGAATATGAGGCATGCACTGCAGAAAGGAAGGTATAGTCCCTTTCAGACCCGTGGAGACAGCGCCACACATCATACAGTTCATATTCCTGAAGAAGGGGAACAATGGATTGAGTGGGCCTCCTGTTTACAGTGGTGGAGTCCAAGGCAGGTTGGGCAACTGTATTGAAGTCTCCCCCCAATGATCGGGGTGCCTTGCATGTTTTCTTTGACAAGTTTCAACAGGGGTTCTAAAAATTTGTGCTGGTTCACATTTGGGGCATAGAGGTTCACTAGGGTAAAAGGCAATCCATTTAGTTCACAGATAAGGATTAAGTACCTCCCATCTGGATCTGGGATCGTACGGATATGACTAAATTTAACTGAGTCATGGATAGCAATGAAAACTCCACATGCCTTTTTCGGACCATTAGCCATAAAGAGGTGAGGGAAGTGTTTAAAGTTAACTCGGGGGCATTTGCTGGCCGCAAAATGTGATTCTTGGATGAACATGACCTGAGCTTTGAGTTTGTTAGCTTCCTTGATCAGTGCTGATCTTTTGTACGGGCTATTAAGGCCCTTGGTGTTCAAAGACATAATTTTCAATGGCATTTTATTAGAATGTCCGTGCCTTTGATGCTGTAGCTTGTGGGAATTTTAACATCCATGTGTACATGAGGAAATGTGGCATACCTGGAGGTGTTGTCCAAGGATTGGGGTCCACAAGCTCACATGAGAAGGCATCTTCCTGAGGTGCGGCTGTTTCGATATACCAGGGGGCTGACCCGGTCCCGGACGGTGGAGGGGAGGAGGAGGGGAAGACAAAGAAAAAAAAATAATACAGTAGAGCAACCATAAGGAGAACATAGAACATCATAAAAAAAGCCTGGCAATGGCAGGCAAATGGGCAGCAACAATGCTGCTGTCTGGTTTGGGGGAAGTTGACAGGTTGGATTGGGCAATGAATGCCAGATTGGGTGTGTGACAAGTTAGAGGCCATCAATCAGATCTTCTCACACGCCATTTTGTGTTGCAGTAAGTTAGGGACACAAGGGATTCGTTAAGTTATGTATTTCCAGACTTATTTTAGGACCATTCCGTTGGGAGACGATCAAGGTGGTTTGGGCTCGGAGGTTGTGCGTCTGGGGGGAGTAATTTCCACTGCTTGAGAAGTTGTATTCCTTTCTCCAGGCTGTACATTGGAACAAGTTTTCCATTCCAAGTGACCAGGAGTTTTGTGGGAAATCCCCATTTGTAGATTATGGAGTGGTTCCGAAGTATCTTAGTTAACGGGGCTAGCTTCTTCCTGTTTATGGCGGTTTGTTGGGAGATGTCCGTATATAGGGATACATTGATAAATTCGTCGGGAACCACTGGGTTATTTTTAGCTGCTGCCATAACTCTCTCTTTTGCGTGGTAGTAGTGTATGCGCGCCAGTGTATCTCTGGGTGCAGTGTCCGGCAGGAACTTCGGTTTGGGGATGCGATGTGCTCTATCCACGCAGAGTTCTATGTCTGACAGGGTGGGCACCAGGGCTTTCATGAGGCGCTGTACATAATTAGTCAGTTTGCTGGGAGGAATGGACTCAGGAATACCTCTAAACTTGATATTATTCCTCCTCGAGCGGTGCTCGAGGTCTGCTATTTTGTTTTGTAGGTGTAGGACTTCTGACTCCTGGTCAGCAAAGGCATCTATCAGGTCGTTGTGGGCAATATACAGGTCGGCCATTTTGGTTTCTATATGAGATATTCTATCTTCATGTTCCTGGGCCTTTTCCTGTAGAGGGGCCATCATCTCGTGAAAGTCTGTGAATAAAGTGGTTCTCAGTGAAAGCAGCATATTTTTCATGGTGGCCTCGGTTATGGCCTGATCTGTGGCCGGGAATGTTTCTATCGAGGGGCCTGAGTGTCTGAGCTGCCTTACTGCTTGTGGTGGTTGGTGTCCAATCTCAGGGGAGTCAATGCCTTCCTCCCTTGATTTCTTGGTTTTAGTAGGGCTTCTGGTGGTAGGAGAAGGAGGAGGGGACGATTCGTCCATCTCCGCTTGCTGGCCATGTGGTTCGTTGCGCGTAACGAACGGCTGTTGCGGCGAACGAAGGTTTCCCCGGGAATCGGCGCCATCTTTCTTACCTCCATTTGAGGCCGCCGGGAAGAAATCTGTGAGCCGCTGAAGCGGACAATTCTCCTTTCGTCGCTTAGACATTCCACTGCTGAGTCTTAGGGATGTCGTCAGTCGCTTTTTTCCCCTTGTGCCTGCTGTTTTGTGGCTTTAATCGGCGTGGAGAGAGCGGAGCTCAGTGAACCACGTCCGTCTTCACTGCTGGCCGGCCACGCCCCCCCATTTACATTTTTTTTATTACTTGGCGCCCAGGGCTGTCACCTTCCACAGCCCTGGGCTTGAAAACAGACATGGAGAGCTTTCCAGTCGATGATCCACTGGGTTACTGGGTCATGATAATAGACCACTGGCTAGAATTTGCCCAGGATGCAATTGAGCTGCTGGGCTGCCTTGCATCCAGCGTGCTTTCCGAATGGGCATTTCAGTGCTGCCAGAGGGTTTGTGACAGATAAAAGAGCGCATCTGGCCACAGACTCTGTTGACCGGCTGACATTTATCAATTTAATCATTCCTGGATTAGCAGCAGCTATCAAGCCCTTGGTGCTGATGTCGCCAATTAAAGTTTTTGGGATGTGGAATCTCTAGGCTGCCTAGATTTCTGGGTGTTGATTTTATCTGAAAAGATGTTTTGGCATAGGTTTCATGGGCACAATTAACACCCAAGAACCAATTTTTCCACACTTATTTGACAGGTGCATATAATTTCAGTTTGTTACAGCAAGGCCAATTGTTTCTTTCATCAAGAATACCTCTATAGGATTATGGTGTGAAGGCACCACCAACACCCAAAGACCAATTTTTCTGCAACTGTTACTTCTAGCCAATGTCTGCGAAATAAACACCAGAATTTTTCCAAAAAATCTCTAATCTTGTTCTGAGTGCACTAAATTGTGGCCTCCTCATATAGACTGTCTCCCCAAGCAGTTATTTACAAATGAAATAAAAGCTTGCAGGGAAAATGTCCTTTTTTTCTTTATAAATACCATTTTTGCTGCAGCAGGTTCTATACACGGTACAGATGCACCACTTTACAGGCAGACTAAGGGGGCCCCCAGGCACTATATTTAAAGGATTTTTTTCATTTTTATTGTTTCACTTTAATCACCACTAAATCACTGCTCATTTAAAAATGATCTTTTTTAAAAACTTTTTTTGCATTGATATATGTCCCCCAGGGCAGTGCCAGGACCCCCATACCCTTTGTATGCCCAATAACTTGCATTTAAGTCTTCAAAGTGGGCACTTTTGATTTTTTCAGTTCGGGTCCCATAGACTTTAATGAGGTTCGTTGTTCGTCTCAAACCTTTGCGATGTTCAAAAGTTCTGGCGCGAACCGAATCGGGGGGAGGGGGTGTTCAGCCCATCTTTAATTGATATATGTATGATACTTGTCTTGTATTTGTTTTTATGTTTAACACAGAATTAGCCTTTAGTATCCTTCTGAGGAAGTGGAGTATATCTGAGAAATTAAGTATAATGGATCAGTACTGCGCTAATTAGATATGAAATATAATGTATATTGAATGTGTGTGGTTGCAGCAATTAATAAGGATACCACCCAAAGTCAATAAATTGCTGTAAAAAGCTGCGCAACCAAAAATAAAATGAAATAAAAAGAAGAAATGCTTAGTGAAAAGGAAACATATAGGTAAACCTGTAATGAAGGTTCAGTATAGCATGACAATAATGTTCATTAAAGTGCTAGTGCGTAACAGGAAACACTTAAAGGTGCTAATGTGTGTAAAAAATTAATAATTGATACGAGGACAATAAGTCCATAATTCTGAAACATGTTGGGCGGTCCTACGCACTGACGATATCGCGTTCCACATCACCCGGAAGCACGGGCAACCTACTAGCGTTTTTCACTAAGCATTTCTTCTTTTTATTTTATTTTTATTTTATTTTATTTTTGGTTGTGCAGTTTTTTACAGCAATTTATATCTGAGAAATGCATAGAGGAACAAGGATTCCTATGTGTAACATTGTATCATTAGTCATAAACAACAGTAAAAAACTGGATGTAATATGTTGACTATATGTTATACCTAAACGCTATTTATGTATAATGATACAATTGCCATAAGGATCCTTATTCCTTTAGGAATTTCTCAGATATTCTCAGATATACTCCACTTCCTCAGGAGGATGGTAAAGGCCAGTTCTGTGTTAAACATAAAGATAAATGCTAGACACATATCATACATATACTGTGTAGCAATTTACAATGACATCTCGTGATTGCATAAAGTCTAATCTTTATTGCATACTCGATAACTGCAGATTCCAAGGAGCATAGACACTAGTGAAGTCCCTGGGGTGAGTGCATAGGCATTAAGGAATCCCCAAGGGATCACAGGGGGACCACAAAGCAAAGACTTGTACAAATCTTTAAAAACATGAAATTATTTACAATTTTAAAATTCAAATCACAAAGCATAAGCAGAGTATATCTGAGAAACACTTAGGGGAATAAGGATCCCTATGTCCATTGTATCATTAGTCATAACAGTGTGAATGTAAAAAACTGGATGCAATGGGGTTGATTTACTAAACCTGGAGAGTGTAAAATCTGATGCAGCTGTGATAGCCAATCAGCTTCTAACTTCAGCTTTTAAATTAAGATTTGACAAAAAAAAACAAAAAAAAAACTGGAAGCTGTGCAGAGCGGCACCAAATTTTCATCTCCAGTTTTAGTAAATCAACCTCAATATGCTGACTATACCAAAGTGACACATGAAGTGTAAATGAACATTGACCAGCGATGTTTGTATGATGGAGACACTTCAATGACCATATTGTTGGTATGATTTTTTTAACCACTTGCTTACTGGACACTTATACCCCCTTCCTGACCTGGCCAATTTCCATCTTTCAGCACTGTCACACTTTGAATGACAATTGCGTGGCCATGCCACTCTGTACCCAAATAAAATTTTTATAATTTTTCACACAAATCAAGCTTTCTTTTGGGGGTATTTAATCACCACTGTGAACATTTTGAAAAAACACTGAAACTTTTTTTTGTTTAATTTGTTTAAACATTTTGCAAACCGGTCATTTTTCTCCTTCACCGATGAGCACTAATGAGGTGGTACTGATGGGCACTGATATGCTGCACTGATTGGCACTGGTAGGTGGCATTGATGGGCACTGATGAGGTGGCACAGATGAGGTTACACTGATGGGAAGCACTGATGGGCACTGATATGCACGATTAGGTGGCACTGATGGACACTGATAGATGGCATGGAGAGGTGGCACTGATAGACAAGACCGATGGGCACTGATAGGTGGCACTGGTGGGCACTGATCAGGAGGTATTGATGATGAGGCACTGAGGAGCTCTGGTCGGCACTAATAGGTGGCACTGGTGGGCACTGATTGGCAGTACTGACGAGCACTGATAGATGGCACTGGAGGGCACTGATTAGCAGCACTGGTTGGCACTTAGGGGACTGATGTCCCTCTAACAGAAGCTGGTTACCAGCTTTCTTCTTTTCTTCACACTGACAATGTGAAGAAAAAAAAGCCGGTAGCTGACCTCTGTTTACTTCCGTGATCAGCTATCATTGGCTGACAGCTGATCACGGGGTAAAGGACCAGCTGTGATTGGCCCTTTACCCTGCTCTATGATCAGCCCAGTCTGATCACATGGTAAAGGGCCTGCTGTGATTGGCCCTTTACCCTTCTCTATGATCGGCCGGTGATCACAGAGTGCGCCCCCTGTGGCGCGCAAGCGGCACAAGAATGAGAGGACGTACATGGTCTGTCTCCCGGCATTTGAGGTCCACGCTGTAGCCATTTTTCGTATATAACGTAAACGTTAAGTGGTTAAATGATATTGGTTAAACAGTGTATTATTATATTAATATATACAGTTGTAGTCTCTGGGTACCTTAAAAGTCTATCTGTTCTTTTCTTTGTTGATGTATTTCCACAATTAGGGGATGTGGAACTTATAACTCTGAGCCTACATTGATATATACTTTATATTCAATGCATATATGTTGAAAAATCCAGCAATTTACATGGAATGTGCTTACTTTTTCACATGACTATATATTAGAGTTTAAGGAAACCAATCTAAAATACTTTATTTTCATGGTGATTTAGCTGCTGCTCTGCGGATATTTTAAAATCAGTCATCCAGGCACAGGTCTTTCTTTGAAGCTTCCACCTTAAACTTCCAAAGTCTAAGGGAACACAGCTCAGCAGTAGAGATAATAGGAAATGCTAAAAGGAAAAAAGACAGATAGTCTCAGGTGAACAGTAAACATAAGGTACGTCCTGAACTTGAATACAGATGGGAAGATGGTAATTACATAGAATAATGTTTATGGCAAAGCTCAAAGTTTCCATCTTTTATCTTTTGCAGGATGCAATACATGATACTGAATTGGGGAAAAGAACATTTAAGAAATACTTAAGAGTAAATATAATGCATAAGCACATTTCTTATATGCATTCTGACTTATGGGAGCACCACATCCGGCTGAACCATATGTTGTTAGATGAGAACTCCTGATGTAGCAGCTCTAAATTCTTCAAACTTAGGAAAGAAACAACACAGTAGAGTGTGAAGGAGCGTTCTTTATACTTCGGACAATTAATCCACTATTCACATTTACATCTGCTTGTATATATCCTACAGAAGTTAAGCTTTGTGAAATATAACCCACTGCATACTGCCTTGGGTTGACAAAGGGAGATTTTAGTTTTTGGAATTTATGAGTTCAAAATGTTTTTGTACTTCTACTACAAAATATGTGTTTAGAAAGACAGTTTGTTATGGCTGTATTGTTAATGTGGCCATAAACCCAAAAGCAAACAGTTATTATATTGCAGCATACCAATACTTAGATGTGATGACAGTATTAGTTTTCTTTCCTTTATTTGAACATGGTTTTGCATTGCTGGAAGATTGGTTGAAAGCAGCGGAGACTGAAGTTCAATATTTCTAAATGTAAAATAATGCACCTAGGGAAAAATAATCCCCTTAGAGAGTACAGCATTGGGGGTACAGTGTTATCCACCACTACAGAAGAAAAAGATTTGGGGGTACTTATTTCAGATGATTGCAAAATGAGCAAACAGGCCAGATCATCAGGTAAAAACGGAGGAAAAAAAGCATAAAAAAAATAAAATTATTAATTATTATCTATCTATCTATCTATCTATCTATCTATCTATCTATCTATCTATCTATCTAATCTAAATATCGATGAGCTTCAATTTACTAGATTTTTGGTCTTTGGTTTAATACCGCTTTGAGGAAGGATGTTCCTCAACATGTATTTTGTACTATAAGATTAGCCTGACTGACCTGTTTGGTGGTTGGGACTCCTTGTATTTAGACAAACTGGCCAAATACCACATATGTTGAAATTTTGTTCCCAAGCTTCTTGACCCCTAGTGCTTATAATAGAAGAGGGTTTTAGGACATACACTATATTTTCAAAAGTATTGGGACACCTGCCTTTACAGACACGTGAACTTTAATGGCATTCCAGTCTTATTCCATAGGGTTCAATATTGAGTTGGCCCACCCTTTGCAGCTATAACAGCTTCAACTCTTCTGGGAAGACTGTCCACAAGGTTTAGGAGTTTGTCTATGGGAATGTTTGACCATTCTTCCAGAAGTGCATTCAAGTTCCTCCACCCCAAACTCACTCATCAATGTGTATGATTGCCACAAAAATGACAATCAAAATATTTGATCCTACTCCTAGCTAAAGTAATAATTTTAAGTACTGATCAATCATGTCATCAGCTGATCCAAGAACTAGTGAAATAGACCTAAACAATGTATGGCATGAGGCCAAATTTTAGCTTTATCGCTATGAAAAGTGTTTATCCTTTTAAGTGTGATAAAAGGCTAACTGTTTGCAGGTTTATTGTAAAAATAATTTGAAACAGCGGCCACTGTTAATTTGTACGAACTTACACAATGCTTATATCTAACAAAATGTACATAGCCTTATAAACCAACCTTTTTCTAGCTGATGGAATTTTGAAATGAAAGCGGAATTGAAGTCTTACTTTTTTTAATTGTTATTCAGTCAAGCTGCATAACAAGTAAAGAATATGGCATTTTTGTTTGCTATACGTGTTAATCACTGTGCTAAGCTGTCCTGTGTAGGGATGGGCCGAATAAACCCCTGTTCAGTTCACACCAGAACTTTCGAACACCGCGAAAGTTCGGACCCGAATAACGAACCCCATTAAAGTCAATGGGACCCGAACTTCAAAAATCAAAAGTGCCCATCTTGAAGGCTTTTATGCAAGTAATTGTGCATACAATGGTTATAGGGGTCTGTGTCCTGCCCTGGGGGGGACATGTATAAAAAGTTTGTGAAAAATTTCATTTTTAAAGGAGCAGTGTTTTTTTTATTTTTAAAGTGAAAGCATAAAAATGAAAAAATCCTTCCAATATAGTGTCTGGTGGGTCCCCTTAGTCTACCTGTAAGGTTGCAGATCTGTACCATGTCTAGAATCTACTGCAGCAATAATTGCATTAAACATTTTCCCTGCAAGCTGCCTTTATTTTGCTCAGCAACAGCTGGAGAGCCAGTGTGTATGATGAGGCCACAAAGTAGTGCACTGGGAATGGGATTAGAGATTTATTGGATAAATTCTGGTGTCACTTTGACTTTGGATAGAAGTAACGGGTGCAGAAAAATTGGGCTTTGGGCGACGGTGGTGCCTTCACACCATAACCCTATAGAGGTGCTCTTCATGAAGGCAAGAATTGGCCTTTCTGTAAAAAAAATTGCAATGATATGCACCTGTCAAACAGGTGCAGAAAAATTGGTCTTTGGGTATTGGTGGCGCCTTCCCACTGTAACCCTACTCTTGATGAAAGCAAGAACTGACCTTGCTGTAAAATCTGCTGCAGATGTGCTGAAAAAGGACCAGACAGCTAAGCTTTGGGAAGTGGGCTGGGAGATAGCAGCTGCAGAATGTGATGGAATAGGGTGGCTGCTCTCTACTATTTCTTGATGTTGGCCTCCTTGGGGTTGTGCCGCCTCACCTTCAGTTTCTTCCTCTGCTCTATCTGGCACCCAAGTTGCATCAGTGACCTCATCATCGTCATCATCTCCATCTCCTCCATCTTCATCATAATCATTACCACTGGAGACAACTTGACAATATGCTGCAGCTGGGGGAACATGAATGCCAATTTGTCTACCAGTGTTCTCCCCTCTCTCTAGGCTCATGTTCCTGTCATCCTCAACCTCAGAAACTGAATCCAGTAATGGCTGGGCATCATCGAGGTGCAAGTGGCTGACACTGTGGTCAAATAACTCAACTGACACCTCTGTGGCTGATGTTGGGGCTATGGCAGGAATAGATGTGGACAAGGAGGCAGGTTTAACCACTCTGGAAACTGCAGGGGACTGCACACTTGTCTCTGCTTGCGTGACAGAGGATGAGGAGGATGAGGAAGGTTTATTAAGACAGTCCACCACCTCTTCTGCATGCTGTGGCTGGATAGCATGGGCAAACTCACTAAATAGAGGAAATGATGCCCTGCCTGAGGACTGACCAACATGTCCACGTTTGCCTGTGGACACATTTGTTGCTGGCCTCCTTACAGTGCCAAAGGAACGTCTACCTCTCCTTGTTGTCCTCCCAGACATTATTGGGAGGGAGGGGGCGGTGCATATTAGCAAACGTAAAGAAGAAGTGGAAATCTGTACTTAGATGAACTTTAATCAGTGTAAAGTGGTGTTTGGTGCACTTTAATTTGAGTACTCACACTACACAGACAAACTCCAGGGATACATTTTAATATACTGCAATATAATGCGTCAAACGTACAGTGACGCACAGAACTATATGGCATTAAACTGGCAGTAATGCACACAGAAGTAAATAGCGTTACACTGGCAGTAACACAATCAAATATACAGTGTTCAACTGTCACTACACTGATATCACACTGCTATCTGAACTGTTCCTACTCTAGCTATACACTAATGTAAAGATTAGTGACACGGTCTCACTACACTGCACTGAAACTATCTGAGCTGTCCCTACTCTACATATACACTAATGTATGTAGGAATGACACAGTCTCACTACACTACACTGAAACTATCTGAGCTGTCCCTATTTAAGCTGCACACTATGCAAAGCTGAATGATGGTCCTCCTCACTACACTCACACTATCCCTAGACTGACACTAAACTAATATTCTACACTGACAATTGAAGCACATTAGCACAGTATAGGACACTAACTAACTAATAGCACTGAACAGAGCTCTGTTCTATCTCTCTCCAGTTGAAATCACACTGAGAATGGCTGCCATTGAAAGAATACTTTTATACTGTGGGGCGGGAATGAGCCATGATTGGATAAAGTTATGATGACAGTGTCCAATCATGACTCTGACAGTGATCTGTGCCCTGATTGGCTGAAGCTTTCACTGCTTCAGCCAACCAGGGCTTGAAATGCACTGTTCAGCGCCGCAATGCATTGCAGTCAGTTCGGGGGGCCGAACAACCAGTCGAACGTCCCATTTGTTGGGATGTTCGCCGAACGCCCGAACAGCGAAAGTTTGGCCCAAACTTATGCTCGGGCTGAACTGTTCGCCTATCCCTAGTCCTGTGCAGGCAACACTGTGGTGAGCCTGACCACTGCTCTCACACAGAGCACAATGACGTGTGTTTCCTGCAATTCAATCATTTTTTTGACAACTTGTTGATTGGAATGCTGTGCAGAGAATAAGTGAGATCACTGGAAACTGGGCCACTGCACTCTGTGTGATAGCAGCACTCCCATCATGCCAGCACAGGGATGTTTAGTAGAAGGTTAAGCAAAAACACATCTTTACTTTAAGACTTAATTTGGACTTTAAACTTAAATTAATATCTTGCTTTAAATTTTAAGCTGCCACCTAAGCATCTACCCCCTAATTTTAAGTGGAATACCAGCCAAAACATTCTAGTTTTGGATAGAATAGGGAATGGAAACCTATATCAGGTTTATATTTTTTTTTTCCCCAGGTGCTATGGTTGTTTGGTTTCTTACTATATATTTCATGCTTTTTTCTTTACACTGAGGTCATGTTTCCTTGGATTTATACGTTCTTTTAAACTCTGCATATAAGTGTTCTTTCACCTTGGTGATGGGCCCCATTCACTTTATACTATTATATATCATTATTTACTCACAGCCATACTCAATTTACCTAATCCTACAGAATTGGAGCCCATTCAGACCATCACTTGGATACCCCCCCTTTTCTCTTTTCTGGGGATCAATATGTGCGCCCAATTTCTCTTTGGGTCCCTGTTACCACAGTTCCCGGGGCAGACATCTAAAACAGCCCTCCGTTCTCAGTTTTACATGTTCCAGACTCATATGTGACCAATATGTGAGTATTTGAAGGGATGGGTCATGGGTATCTTGCTGCTATTGATGCATCTGCCCCTGAGAAAGTAGAGTGAATCCACAAAATGCCTCGGACATATCTGGATGCACTATGTTTCTTATAGACGGTTCTATGTATATCATTCATCTAGACTTTACCTTACCATCTTGCCTTTTAAGCGATCTTATGACATAAAGGACATTTGTCCTACACCACATAATGCAATTTGCTACGTTGCTATGATTGTTTTTATGAATATATGGTCTGTAACATGTTATTGTTATGTTCATAAACTCATGTATGTACCAAGTGTATTATGCTATGCTACTTACTGTTCAAGACAATAAACATATGTTTTTCAATATTGACTCACCCATGACTCGCTTAGCCATGCTGTACATACCTCTTTCAAAGTCCCAACCCTTCTATTTTTTGTATACAGATTTAGGGGTGGAGATCTATGTTTCTATATGTTTAATTTAAAATCCCCCCCCCCCCCAAAAAAAACCCCTTAGCTTATTTCTGTCCATGTCCATAGTGGGGGAAGTCACCTCCCTCTCCATTCCAGTGAAAAAGTGAATGGAAATCTGCCCAAAGCTGTATGTAACGCTACCCCCATAACAGCCACTGGTTAGGATGGGCCCTCTGCTCTTTGCCCCTCAAAAACACAATAGATTGGGTGTACAAAGCATGCAAAATGACAAAAAATTACTGAAAGTAACACGTAGTACCAAGTAGTAGTAGTACTATATCACACAAAACAGGCCCCGAACCAGTTAGTAAAGGCAAACTTAATATATGTTAATGGTAATAACACAATTTAGCATACAGGGTGATTACGTTTAAAGAAGAAATAACATGACACTGCAGCACTAAGAACTCAAAGAAAAACTGAACAAAAATTCAACACACTATCTATGTGGCACTGCGCCGCTTTAACTGGTAATTGTGCGATCATGCAATGCAGTACCCAAACAAAATTTGTGTCCCTTTTTTTCCCACAAATAGAGATTTCTTTTGGTGGTATTTGTTCACCACTGCACTTTTTATTTTTTGCGATATAAACAAAAAAAGAACAGAAATTTTGAAAAAAAATTATATATTTTTTTAAATTTTTGCCAAAATGCATTCAGCCATATGTCTCGGGTAAAAAAAAAGTAAATTAGCATATATTTATTGCTTTGCACAAAAGTTATAGCGTCTACAAATTAGGGTACGTTTTGTGGAATTTCCGCAGATTTTATTTTATGACTGCCTATCTCATTTCCTGAGGTGCTAAAATGGAGGGAGAGTACAAACCCCCCCAAATGACCACATTTTGGAAAGTAGACACCCCAAGGAATTTGCTGAGAGGCATGATGAGCACAGTGAATATTTAATTTTTTTGTCATAAGTGATTGAAAAATGCTAAAAAAAAAATGTACACAAAGTTGTTACTGAAATTATATATTGCTCACACATGCCATGGGTATATGTGGAATTACACCCCAAAATACATTCTGCTGCTTCTCTTGAGTATGGGGATACCCCATGTGTGAGACTTTTTGGGAGCCTATATGTGTACGGGACCCCGAAAACCAATCACCGTCTTCATGATTTCTAAGGGCAAAAATGTATGCCTGCACCCCACACTACCTATCTCAGTTTTGGAGGCCATGAGGCCATGAAATGCCCAGATAGCAAAAAAAATCTGGATGTTCGGGTTCGGCTGAACTTTGCGAAAAAGTTAAAGTTTGGCCCCAAACTTGACCCGAACTTGACCCCAAACCCCATTGAAGTCAATGGTGACCCTAACTTTTGGGCACTAAAATGGCTCTAAAAAAAGTCCTAGAAAGGGCTAGAGGGCTGCAAAAGGAAGCAAAATTGGGGTAAGAGTAGGACAAGTGCCCTGCAAACAAATATGGATAGGGAAATAACTTAAAATCACATAAAAAAAAAAATGGAGGAGGAGGTGGATGTGGAGTAGGAGGTTGAGGAAGCGGTGACCATGGCAGTGTAGGTGGAAGTGGCGGTGGAGGAGGAGGAGGAGGAGGTAGCCAACACTGTTTTTTGTTTGTTTGTTTTTTTTTTCTAATTGGGGTAGCCCTCAAAATGTTGAGACATATTAAAAAAAAAAAAAGATCACTATCTGCAGACAAACCCAGAGATGTTCTAGCACAGGTTCACTTTTTCCATATAAAATGTACCATGGTTTAATCTACTATCGCCTGTACTTGTTCTGGCCTCACCATTCGTTGAGCGGCATTCGGGCCTACCATATAACGTTGAAGGTTCTGTCGGCTACTCGCACCTGAGGAAGGTGTTTCACTTGTGCGTGTAGCTGGCACAGATCTATCACGTCCTCTCCTTGCAACAGGAGCTTCACCAACACCACCAACACCAGCAGCACCACAACCACGACCACGTCCCTTATTTGACGCTCTCCTCATTCTGGACGCAAATGTAC
>BLSH010010404.1:1258618-1270915 GCA_018402905.1 Glandirana rugosa | reverse complement strand
TTCTTGTTGCCAATATTGAACTGGCTGTCACTCAAACTCAGCCCTAAATCCAAACTTTAGGGAGAATAGTCCTGTAGCCTCCTGGGATGTATGCGTGACGTTATCCTAGAAGACTGTGGGTGGGGGGTGGGGTATCTACCTTACCTAGGCAAAAAATGAGGAAGTGGGAGAAGGTACCACTAAAAATGTACCCCCCCCAAAAAAAAAAAACTCAAAAAAACTGCAACTGTGCTACAGGGTGGGAAGGGGTTGGTGATGATAAGTTTTTATTATCTGGGGAAGGTTTGCTTTTTCTTTTAAGATGCGTAAATCAGGCACAGGTCCGATGTGCAGTTTACAAAGTGGCATTGTTTCAGTGCCAGAAACTAAATGAGATCAGACCATGAAGCAAGCTAGCACTTGGAAGTGATAACTCTCTACCTCAGTATGTACCGATGACAAAATGCGTAGTGCCGTACTACCCTCGCTAAACTCAACTCACAGGAAAACGCTTTCAATAATCAAGTGCTATAAAAATAATGGTAAAAAATGTAGATATTTCTAACAAAGCAGCACTGTGTGAAAACTAAGGCAAAATCATAATAAATACAACAAGTGTGGTAATGTGTAAAACACATTTCAAAGTTCACATATGAAGTGTTAAATAATTAAAATGCTGTAAACAATCCACAAATATATGTGCACAGCAAAAAAAAATAACATTCCAATCCAGGGTAGTCTATAGTACACAGTGGGGTTTATTTACTAAAGGCAAATCCACTTTGCTCCACAAGTGCTCTTGGAAGTGCAGTCGCTGTAGATCCGAGGCGGACATGCAAGGAAAATAAAAACAGCACTTTTGCTTGTACATGATTGGATGAGCTTCCCCTCGTTTCAGATCTTCCCCTCAGATTAACAGTGACTGCACTTCCAAGTGCACTTGTAGTGCAAAGTGAATTTGCCTTTAGTAAATAAACCCCCTTGTGTAATTTAAAGTGTACGCATACTGTACCTTGTGGACTCACCTGGATTGGGATGTTATTATTTTCCTGTGTACATATACAATATTTGTGGATTCTTCACAGTATTTTTGGTTATTTAGCACTTTTAGCATTTTACACATTTTACACATTTTTTTTTATAGTTACAAAAAATGTAACAAATGTAAATTGAATAGGCATAGTAAATGGCATAATATAAATGTAATGCACTGACTCTGGCTATGTGTCCTTCTTTTAGTGATATGTGTATCAGCAAGTGCTTAAAATGAATTAAAGACTAAATAGATTCAGAATTTATATGTCCTAACCAGGGTAGCCCAATTGCTTCAAACCTTTTTAACTACATGCCGCCCGCCCACCATCAAATGACTGTGGAATGGTGCAGCTTTCATGGCCAATAGGTCTGCCCATCAGTGCTGCCCGTCAGTGCCCATCAGTGCTGTCCATCAGTGCCCATCAGTGCCGCCCATCAGTGCCGCCTATCAGTGCCATCTATCAGTGCACACCAATGCCACCTATCAGTACTAATCAGTGCCGCCTATCAGTGCTCATCAGTGCTTCATATCAGTGCCACCTATCAGTGCCCATCAGTGCTGCATATCAGTGCCTCCTCTTCAGTGCCACACCATCAGTGCCGCCTCATCAGTGCCCATCAGGGCCGCCTCCTCATTGCCCATCAATGCAGCATATCAGAGCCCATCAGTGCAGCCTCACCAGCGCACATCAGTGAAGGAGAAAAATTACTTATTTGCAACATTTTCTGACAGAAAATAAGAAAAACTTATTTAAAAAAATTTTTTTTGTTATTCTTTCCTTTTTTTAAGGAAAAAAACATAAAACCCAGAGGTGATTAAATACCACCAAAAGAAAGCTCTATTTGTGTGAAGAAAAATATTAAAAAAGAATTTGGGTACAGTGTTACATGACCGCGCAATTGTCATTTACAGTGCGACAGCACTGAAGGCTGAAAAATGGCCTGGCCAGGAAGGGGGTGAAAGTGCCCAGTACTGAAGTAGTTAAGGAATGGCTGAGAAAAACAGTACACTATATTGTCAAAAGTACTGGGATACCTGCCTTTACATGCAGATGAACTTTAATGGCTTCCCAGTCTTAGTATGTAGGGTTCAATATTGAGTTGGCCCCCCCTTTGCAGCTATAACAGCTTCAACTCTTCTGGGAAGACTGTCCACAAGGTTTAGGAGTGTGTCTATGGGAATGTTTGACCATTCTTCCAGAGGAGCATTTGTGAGGTTAGGCACTGATGTTGGACGATAAGGCCTGGCTCGCAGTCTCTGCTCTAATTCATCCCAAAGATGTTCTATCGGGTTGAGGTCAGGTCTCTGTGCAGGCCAGTCAAGTTCCTCCACCCCAAACTGGCTCATCCATGTCTTTATGGACCTTGCTTTGTGCACTGGTCCAGATCATTTGATGGAGGGGGGATTATGGTGTTTGGTGAAGGGAACGTGTCAGCATACCAAGACGTTTTGGACAATTTTATGCTCCCAACTTTGTGGGAACAGTTTGGGGATGGCCCTTCCTGTTCCAACATGACTGCGCACCAATGCACAAAGCAAAGTCCATAAAGACATGGATGAGCGAGTTTGGGGTGGAGGAACTTGACTGGCCTGCACAGAGTCCTGACCTTAACCTGATAGAACACCTTTGGGATGAATTAGAGTGGACACTTCGAGTCAGGCATTCTCGTCCAACATCAGTGTCTGACCTCAGAAATGCACTTCTGGAGAATGGTCAGACACACTCCTAAACCTCGTGGACAGCCTTCCCAGAAGAGTTGAAGCTGTTATAGCTGCAAAGGGTGGGCCAACTCAATATTGAACCCTACGGACTAAGGCTAGCCATACGTTACACAATTTTCTAATTTTCTAATCTAATTTCTAAATCTAATTCAAATTTTCTTTAGACCCCTTTGACACTGAGGCAGTTTTCAGGCACTTTTGCGCTAAAAATAGCGCCTAAAAAAAGCTCCTGTAAACTGCCTCCCATTGATTTTAATGGATGCTTTCACACTGGGGCGGTGCTCTTGCGGGGCGGTGAAAAAAGTCCTACAAGCAGCATCTTTGGGCCATGTTTGGAGAGCTTTAAAAAGCGCCTCAAATACACCCCTGTCCATTGAAATGAATGGGCAGTGCTTCCAAAGCACCTGAAAAGCATTCCAAAAGCGCAGCAAAACGGCTCTTTTTTTCATTTTTGTTATGGTCACCTTGTCACGTGACCTTAAAAAAAGCACACCATTAGCACCTCAATAGCGCTGCAAAAACAACCGGCGTTTTATTGGCATTTTTTGCAGCGCAGTGTGAAAAGGGTCTTAGATTTACCTTAAACGATGTAGTGTAAGAGCCTGTCTGATTGCATGCAAATTGAAAGTGTTGAGGTTTGACCTCATATTATATGGTTGTGGTAAATATAAAGGAAAATTGTACCAGAAAATTGTATAATGTATGGCCAGACTGGGATGCCATTAAAGTTCATGTGTGTGTAGAGGCAAGTGTCCCAATACTTTTGACAATGTAGTGTATGTCTCTCATTGGATCTCATGTGGATTTATTATGGTTTTGCCTTAGTTTTCACACGTTGCTGTTTTGTTAGTTATTTTTACAGTTTTTTTTCATCATTATTTTAATATCATTTGATTATTGTAAGCTCAAACAAGCAGCGCCCTCTGATTCCTCCTGAATTGAATTGTATTGTAATTGTACTGTCTGCCCTAATATTGTAAAGCACTGCGCAAACTGTTGGCGCTATATAAATCCTGTATTTTAATAATAATAATTATTGAAAGCTTTTTCTGTGAATTGAGTTTAGCGGGGGTAGCGCTGCTCTACATAGTTTATCAGTGCCAGACACTGCCCACAGAAGACAAAAGAGAGCAAATCCAGCAACTCAATATTTCATATGTACTGTAATGCTGGCCATACACTATACGAAAAATCGGCTGAACCCATTTTCAAAAAATGAACAATCGGCTGTGAGAGCAAACGATAGTGCCATCACGTAATGACCGATAAATCGTTCAATGGACATACATGAATCAGTTTTTTGTTTGTTTTTTCACATATACCAAGTGCAAACAGTTTGGATGAGAAATACATTAACCTTTCAATTTATCGTTCGTTCGGCCAAAAATTTCCAAACTTGTCCTTCTTTTTTTGGCTAAAAAATGTCCCAACCCATTACCGATTTGTGCCCATTAGCTGGCCGAAAAACGAACGAACTGTCCAAATGACCGATTTTCGGCCAATTTTTTGTATAGCGTACGGCCAGCATAACCATACTAGCACAGTCTTGGACAGATCATTACTAAACATTTCTTGCAGCTCATTCAGTATGATCAATTTATTCCTATGGAGTGCCCAGCATAACCATAATGTGCATTGTTGGTTGTGCAGTTTAAGCAAGCTCTGAGGGCATCCTTAGGCCCGGTTCACACAGGAGTGACTTGCGATCCGACTTGAGTTGCCTCAGGTCGCCCCAGGTCGCTTGACACAAGAAATCCCATTGAAGTGAATGGGAGCCATCTTTATCTACACTACTGAAGTCGCTCTGACTTCAAGGCGACTTCAGAAGAGATTCCTGTACTACTTGGAGGCGACTTCTATCCGATTTGTGCCCATAGAATTCAATGGAAGTCGCTTCCAAGTCGGATCCCCCATCTAAACAGAAGCGACTTCATAGTGAAAAGAATAGAATTTATTTTAGGGCAACCCCTCCCTCCCTTCTCTGATTGGCCACAGCAAAGTCGCCTGGCATGAAGTTGTGTTGTAAGTCACCTCAAGTCGCGCTATAAGTTGCCCAAAGTCGCGCTGAAGTTTCTTCCAAATTGCCTAGCAAAGTCGCCCCTCAAGTCAGATTGCCCCTGTGTGAACCGACCCTCACCCAGAATCTCATAAGGAAAATGCTTGCTGGGATTCTGGAAAGCAGTTGCATAACTTAATCCACCAGCTCCAACTCAAACTTTAGTAATCTGCACCCACCCAAAATGTAAATAATCCTAAGGCTCCATGCACACTGGACGCTATCTGGGCTCTCTCAGCGTCGGGCAGGAGACGCTGCTTACAAAACTTTTTTTTTTGCAGCGTTTTGTAAGCAACGTTTACCGGCGTTTATCAGCGTTTATCTGCATCTTTGGGCGTTTTTTTTCTTTCTTCATTAGCTTCCATTGACTGCAAAAAATGCCGGACACCGATAAACAGCCATTTACCAGCGTTTATGAGCGTTTAGTGGCGTTTATCGGCTTCCAGCGTTTTTTGTGGTCAAAAGAACGACTTTTGAATGCCAATTCAGGGCATTCAGATAACAGCCCTAAAACGCCACTGCTGATAAACGACAATTAACATCCATGTGTGCATGGACACATAGGATAACATAAAGTGGCATTTTCAGGCAGTTAAAAAAAACACCAAAACGACCAAAAATGTAATTTATCAGATACAGTGTGCATTGAGCCTTAATGGGATGGATTTAAAGTCTAAAGCTGGCCATACATGGGTCGAATTTTGAAAGAACTTTCTTTTGAAAATCAGAAATTTTGTGCATTTTTTGATCTGATTGTGCCACCATTGATTTCAAAATTCAACCAACCAAGCCTTCAATTTGACCTCATGTTGCTACAGAAAATAATTTTTGTAGCTGGGAATATTCTTTCCGGGAACTTTCTGCTCATGCGCATTTCTTTTTACATTATATTTCTCGCGCAATTCTCCCATCCTTGATTAGAAAATCTTTTGTTTTTCAAAAAATTTCCAACATGCCCAATTTCTCAAATTCGATGGCTGCACAAAAACGGCTGTTGCTGCAGCCCACTAATGGTGCGAAATTCGAATGAAAATTCTTAGATGAGATTTTGGAAAGAAGGTTCTTTCGAAATTCAACCCATGTAGGGCCAGCTTTACAGCATTCTTTTACCCTCTGATAAGACAAAAAGCATTTAAATTACCTTTAAATATAGTGAAAGTCAAAGAGGGGTATGCGCCATGCATATTTTTCAGGGACACAGCAGAAAGCCTTTCATATCTTTCCAGACATTTAGCAAATAGGTAAAGGAACTTAAGTCAACAAAGCTATAATCACTTCACCTTCAAATAATTTATGGGACAGGCGAGTCAAAAAAATGTGCCCATGTCCCTAACCTTGCAGCCCATATTCTGACAGTCTTCTCTACAGATGTGTGTAATGTGTTCCGCTTTATATAAGCCAGGCAGGGGAAGCAAGACGTTATTCTATTTCTAATCAAGAACTAAGTTACAAGCAGCAGTGTGTCTTGTGCATGTGAGCAACAGATATAATTACAGACAACCCGCAAAGCTGATTATTTGTTAGACAATTAACAGCTGTAATTGGTTTTGTGGGATGATGTTCTACATATGGTTTTCTGCCGAAGTGTTGACAGTTAGTTTTTTTTTTTTTTTTTACATCTCTTGTCTACTGTTGTGAAGTTTCTCTTATTAAGAAGAGTTTAGTTATCTGATTATCTCTGATGAAGTTTCAGCCTCTAAGATTTACAGGCTTTGTAGAGTAGGCTGCATACTAAAGGAACACAAATGTACCTGGAAGTATCTAGAATTAATCATTTCTTATGATCATTTCTATATATTTAAATTAAAATTTGCAGGCCACTTTGAAAATATTCACTATTCTAATGGTCCCTCAAATCACATGTTGAGTGATTAACCACCCAGCTCTGAAAGATTTAGCCCCCTTGACCCCTGACCAGGCCATTTTTTGATATACGGCATTGTGTTATTTTTTTTTTTTCAATTAATTTTTATTGAAGATTTGCATGCATGACAAGAAATTTTCAAACATCTTAGAGAATCAGCGGTATACAATCTTGAAGAAAAATTGGACGAACATCAAATGAGATTAAATGAAATCCTCAGAATAGATCCAGGTGTATCAAGCTTGCAACCGAGGAGGACTTATACATTACAATCAATCTTACTTATCCTAGCAGATCTAATTGAAACAAAATGTAACCCTGAAGTAAATCTGGAGTGTATAATGCTGAGTGCTAAAGAGGGGTTACCGAAATCTACGGTTTGGGGTGGAAGGGAGCGACACCCCAGGACTTTCATCCTTCTCGGGGGGTTCCATTCCGGTCGTCCTTCCCCAACCGCCTGTCAGTGAACTCCCTCCGGCATTGTGTTATTTTAACTGCTAATTGCGTGGTCGTGCAACAGTGTACCCAAATAAAATTGGGCCTTTTTTTGTCCTCCAAATAGAATATAATATAAACAAAAAAGACAGACAATCTTGAAAAAAAAAAACAATATATTTTACTTTCTGTTATAAAACATATGAAATAAAAAAAAAAAAGCAAAAAATCAAATTACTTCATCAATTTAGGCCAATATGTATTCTGCTTCATATTTTTGGTAAAAAAATTCCCATTAAGCGTATATTGATTGGTTTGCGCAGACGTTATAGCATCTACAAACTATGAGCTATATTTAGGGAATTTTTATTTATTTATTTTTTTACTACTAGGGGCAGCGATCAGTAACTTATAGCGGGACTGCGATATTGCGGTGGCCAAAACGGACACTAATTGGCACTTTTGACTTTTTTTGGGAACCAGTGATATGAATACAGTGGTAGTCACTATACTAATGACACTGGCAGGGAAGGGGTTAACATCAGGGGCAATGAAAGGGTATAACGTGTGCCTAACATGTGATTTGGTGTAGTGGGGGAGGTGCTTTTACTAGTGGAAGGCATGGATCGGTGTTCCTGCTTTACAGGAACACAGGATCCATGCCTTCTGTACTGTCAGAATGGCAATTCGTGCCCGAAATCTGGAAGTGCAGAATCACGTATATACAGTATCTCACAAAAGTGAGTACACCCCTCACATTTTTGTAAATATTTTATTATATTTTTTCATGTGATGACACTGAAGAAATGACAATTTGTTACAATGTAAAGTAGTGAGTGTACAGCTTGTATAACAGTGTAAATTTGCTGTCCTCTCAAAATAACTCAATACACAGCCATTAATGTCTAAACAGCTGGCAACAAAAGTGAGTACACCCCTATGTGAAAAATGTCCAAATTGGGCCCAAAGTGTCAATATTTTACGTGGACACCATTATTTTCCAGCACTTGGGAATGGAGTTCATCAGAGCTTCACAGGTTGCCACTGGATTCCTCTTCCACTCCTCCATGACGACATCATGGAGCTGGTGGATGTTAGAGACCTTGTGCTCCTCCATTTTCTGTTTGAGGATGCCCCACAGATGCTCAATAGGGTTTAGGTCTGGAGACATGCTTGGCCAGTCCATCACCTTTACCCTCTGCTCCTTTAGCAAGGCAGTGGTCACCTTGGAGGCGTGTTTGGGGTTGTTATCATGTTGGAATACTGCCCTGTGGCCCCTGTCTCTGAAGGGAGGGGATCATGCTCTGCTTCAGTATGTCACAGTACATTGTGGCATTCATGGTTCCCTCAATAAACTGTAGCTCCCCAGTGCCAGCAGCACTCATGCAGCCCCAGACCATGACACTCCTACCACCATACTTGACTGTAGGCAAGACACACTTGTCTTTGTACTCCTCATCTGGTTGCCGCCACACACGCTTGACACCATCTGAACCAAATAAGTTTATCTTGGTCTCATCAGACCACAGGACATGGTTCCAGTAATCCATGTCCTTAGTCTGCTTGTCCTCAGCAAACTGTTTGCAGGCTTTCTTGCACATTATCTTTAGAAGAGGTTCCTTCTTGGATGACCGCCATGCAGACCAATTTGATGCAGTGTGCGGTGTATGGTCTGAGCACTGACAGGCTGACCCCCCACCCCTTCAACCTCTGCAGCAATGCTGGCAGCACTCACATGTCTATTTCCCAAAGACAACCTCTGGATATGACGCTGAGCATGTGCACTCAACTTCTTTGGTCGACCATGGCAAGGCCTGTTCTGAGTGGAACCTGTCCTGTTAAACCACTGTATGGTCTTGGCCACCGTGCTGCAGATCAGTTTCAGGGTCTTGCTAATCTTTTTATAGCCTAGGCCATCTTTATGTAGAGCAACATTTCTTTTTTCAGATTCTCAGAGAGTTCTTTGCCATGAGGTGCCATGTTGAACTTCCAGTGATCAGTATGAAAGAGTGAGAGTGATAACACCAAATTTAACACACCTGCTCACCATTCACACCTGAGACCTTGTAACACTAACGAGTCACATGACACAGGGGAGAGAAAATGGCTAATTGGGGCTAATTTTGACATTTTCACTTAGGGGTGTACTCACTTTTGTTGCCAGCGCTTTAGACATTAACGGCTGCATGTTGAGTTATTTTGAGGGAACAGCAAATTTACACTTTTAAACAAGCTGTACACTCACTACTTTACATTGTAGCAAAGAGTAATTTCTTCAGTGTTGTCGCATGAAAAGATATAATAAAATATGTACAAAAATGTCAGGGGTGTACTCACTTTTGTGAGGTACTGCATATGTTTTTTGCCTTGTTTACAAAGGCAGACTGCTGTTCTCTACCAATCGATCAGCGGACATTGTGTAAAACCACAGTGGGAGCGAGCCACCAATGGTGGACACTCGCGCCCGATACCCGGCACAATCATGTATATATAAGCCACCCTGTAGCAGTAAAATTGCTATGGGGCAATTGGCAAGTGGTTAATGACTCACACCCTGCTGTTCTCTCTGCTGAATGACTATTTCACTTGTCAGTATGTGATTTGGGAAAAATGGTCCAATAGAGCACTTAACAGTTCGCTAAGTGCATAACATACAGTGCCCCCTCTCCTATTCCTGTGGAAATGATCTGCAAAGCTGGCCATACATGGATTGAATTCTGTCGGAATCCTGCTGAATCAGATGAAATCAGTGCCATAAGTGGCCCTGCAGGCACCCCCAGCTCAACAAAAGTCGACTCTGTAAACATCCTTTGCCAAGGAGTGGGACAGAAGATTCTTGGTCGAACAGCTCTTGCATCCAATAAGATGCAGGTACTGTTCTGTATTCTGACAGCTATGGGAGATGGCAGTCAGAATACAATGGCAGTCACAGTAGATTTGTTCATCCACTCTATTTCGTTTGGATGGAGAAACTGAGTGATTTCTCTTCTCCATGTTTTTTAGTGATGCAAAATTGTAAAAATCATGCCGGCACCCTTTTGCGTTTTTCACACGCAGCTCCTTAAAAAAAAAATGTGATGTGTGGGAACGTGCAAAAAAGCGTGTGCGATTGGATGCACCTCCTGGTGTGAACAAGCCCTCGCACTTGTGTTCCCTGGGATTGTGCATAATTCTAAAGTATGCCTGTCAATCCTTCCTTAGGCCTCATGCACACTGGATACCAGTAGCTTTAAAAACATGAGTTTTGCTGCATGTTGCTGTTTTTTTTTTTTAACACTTCTCTGCTATTTTTAACTCCCACTTTCCCATATTGTTTGAGTCTCAAAAATGCTCATAGACACTGGATAGTCGCATTTTGCAGCATTTTAACGTGTTTTTCAGTGTTAGAGCATTTATACAACTTCTCTTAAAATGCAGTAGTTCTAGGTTTTTTCCTAGCCAGAAAATGCCTCTGCCAAAAAAGCTGATAAAAGCCTATGTGTGCATGGACACATAGGATAACATGCTGGAGAGTTTACTGACTGCAGAAAAAAACACCTGATGCCAAAAACAGCAACTGTAAAAAAGTCCAGTGGGAATGAGGCCCTAGACCATTGTCACCAAAACAGGTGTTCCTAGGAAAGACTTCTACTCTATTCCTTTTCTGGTGACGCCTCAAACATTAGCATTTCTCCTCATTTTAGTCCTGGTGACTCTAATCACTAGAACAAATAGAAAGAGTGAATCCTTGCCCAGTATATGCCAAGTGGGACATAGACAGCAATAAAAAATGGGTTTGGACCCCACACCACTCTCTCCAAAACTAAAATAAACAATAATTTTGCTTTAAAAACCCTTTTAAAATCTTCTGCATTGCCTTTTGGGAACCTAGACATATACTGCATGAACTATTTTTTGCTTTCCCAAGATTTGAGTTCGTATATCACTGGGAGCCTCCTTGAACTGCTGTCTCCCAGCCTTTAGCAAGCTCAATCCAAACTTTGTTTTTTACACACAATTTATGAAAGTTTAATAAAGAGCTATATAGATACTACAAAACTGTAAAGTTCCGATTTTTCTTATATTTACCTAATTATTATCAGCTTATTTCTCTGTAGCATAGCCCTCTGTTTGGTTATGGGAATTCTGCTATGAATGTAAGAGTTGTTGTCTATTTTAGAGCATTTTTAACTGTAGAAAATATTAAAAGTTTTTTTATATGCCATTTGCCTTGTTTCATTGCTTTTCATCATCTGTTCACATGTAGATCCATTGGTATTTAGCAGGTTTCTTCCTATGCCTGATGGACCACTTGTATTAGTCAAAAATTCTATCTGACTGCTGGTTGACATAATGTATATCCTCTTCTATGTCAGCTGGGAACCTTATTTAGTTTTTAGTTTGTTGCTTTCCAAACTCCTCTGGCCTTCTGGGTACCATGTTGTTTCCTCGTTACCCCTAGCCCAATCCAGCCTTGTTAGTATCTAAGTTCCCAAATATTTTAGATATTAGTTTTCTATGTAGTCTTGTGTAATGCCTAGGCCATATAATTTCTGTACATCTCATTTATACCCTAGGTATTTGTATAACTATGTATTGCCTGAAAATGATTTATGTTTCAGTTTTACTGTTTTGGTTGATTGCTGTATCTGACAGTTGCTGGTATTTTTCTTTTCCTGTTCACTGTTTCCTCGGTGTAAGTTACTGGTCACACATCAGAAAATAGGATTTCTCTAATCTAAGAAACAGCTTATGGTACTAATATTTTCCAGTTGAGAGAAATAGATACTTCATGATGGCGTTTAGGTAGAAAACATAGCAGGAAAATCTGTTTAGCGGTAGTACTTCATAGATAAAGAGAGTTGACCTTTTATAATCATGGTATTCGACAAAGAATCTAATCTCTTTAGGATAAAAGACTACACACTGGTCATTGAATGTGGCTCCTTTGTCACTTGTCCTTTTCTTTTTATGGTCGTTGACAGTCTATGTCGTTAGTTGGTTTTGTCATTTTGACTTTGTATTTAGTAAAAGTCCGTTATGTATCAATATGTTTATGGATCCCATATTTACTCTACATGTCTTTAATATACCGGATCCGTAATGTGTTCTGATGTATCTTTTGATTATAGATTTTATAAACCCTTGAATCTATGATTGTTCCGACCTAACCCGATCCCCATTGCTCCTTTGTTGTACCATGGGTCTTCCGGTCTCCTCAAACCT
>BLSH010010404.1:1232506-1250713 GCA_018402905.1 Glandirana rugosa | reverse complement strand
CCACTTTCACTGCCTCCTCAACCTCCAACTCCACATCCACCTCCATTTTTTATTTTTTTATGTGATTTTAGGTTAAAAATTATTTTAAGTTATTTCCCTATCCCCATTTCTTTGATTTCTTTGTAGGGCACTTGCCCTACTCTTACCCCCATTTTCCTTCCTTTTGCAGACCTCTAGGACTTTCCAGGACTTTGTTACAGCCATTTTTGTGCCTAAAAGTTCGGGTCCCCATTGATTTCAATGGGGTTCGGGGTCCAGGTCAAAGTTCGGGTCAAGTCCGGACCCGAACCCGAACTTTGTCCCGAAGTTCGGGCCACCAGCAGAACCCGAACTTCCAGAGGTTCGCTCAACTCTAGTTGTTAGGACCGTCCGGCAACCAATCACCTGCTGGTTAATAGGAAAAGTTAATTCCAGCAGCCCCGCCCTCTATCCAGTGCTGTTACTCTTCCCACACTCTGCTTTGCAGAGAAGAGGAGAATAGCAGAGGCTAGGGGAAGGGCTGTATGCAGGGCTGTATTCCCGATTGACCCGTTGGCTGCCCGCAGTTGACGGGTTGATTGCGATAGACGGGTTGCCGACCCCGTTCTATAGTGTGTACTTGCCTCAATCTAAAGCACTGAGTGTCACTGCTCTGCATGAGTCATGGATTATACTCTATGCAGCTCAAATGCCTCCAGGGAGACGTGCCAATCCTGCCTCCAGCACACAGCAGGTGACTCATAACCTCAGCTTTGTTTGTTTTTCTATGAACCTGCGTACAGGGGGTGTGTCCCCTACCTCCACTCAGCTCTCAGGTTACAGAGAACTCTGTGCTCTAGCTCTGCAATGTGTGTCATGTAAGATCCTCTCCTCCTGCTTTCTGCTGCTGAGAAAAATCCTTTGATCTGAGTATTTTGAACTGATGTAATGAAAAGATGGTTACAGACCAACAGATAAAATGTATGTAGAAGGCTTTATTTAATCTCTGTGTTTTACCTGAGGCTATATCACTTCAGTGGGTATAAGTAAGGGTTTACAATTACTTTAAAATATACTTGAACCCTGTTTTTCATGATGAGTGGAGATGGATTAGAACACCTGCCAGGTTTTTTGTTCCTGTCTGTGTCCTCACTAGGGTAATTCCCTTTCTTGGTTTGTCCTTGTGATCATTATCACTGAAAAATGAGATGATTCCAAATTTTGAGTGGTCACCAGAGCATTGGGAAAATCAGAAGGAAAATCTTTCAATGGAGATACTAGTTCTGGTGACCCTGTTGACTACCAGGGAGATCCCCTTATGGCTGATAATTTGCTCTGGCTACAATGTTCAGAGTTTATCTGGCCTACACTGATACAGCCTCTTTTGAAATCTGGAAGCGCATTGGATTGGGGATCTGAACATTAACTTAGAATTGGAAGATTGAAGTGCCATTTGGGCTATGACTAACTCCTCTGTTAGTTACATGTTAGCTACTGAAACCAACTATAAGGTCCTCTTATGTTGGTATCTGGTCCCGGCAAGAATCGCTAAATTTCTACTGACCTACCCCTTAACCTGCTTTTAAGGTTGTAGTGAAAGGGGCACTCATACACATGTTTGGTGGACATACCCAGTTGTGCAGCAGTTTTGGGCTGAGATATATAGAATCCTCTCTACCTTGATGGGTAAGCCACTCACTCCCGACCCTGCTTTTGCATTACTGAATTACTGCCCTCCAGACCTTATGAAAGCACATTCAAATCTTGACAGCTTCAAAGCAAATTATAACAAAGACCTGGAAATCCCCGTCACTCTGCCTCTTGGAGACTAAGAATATGGTTACCCAAGCCATGATCCGTATTAAAATTGAGGTGACTATATTAGACAAGATCCCAACCCATTTGAAAATTTGGCAACCTTGGGAGGATCATTTTCTCCTTCCAAACTTTGACTGCTCACTCCCGGAGCCCTAGTATTGCAAACCTTGGTGTAGCAGACGAATAAGCCCCTACACCCATGTGGAGTGGGCGAATCCCTCCCCACTTCCTGTCCATCTCCTCTTTTTCCTTTCTCTTTCTACATGCTGTTTTACATGCTTTTCTCTTTCCTCATTTTCCTTTTGCACCGGCGCCGCCCCCATCCGTGCATCTGACCCCCTGATCTACATACAGGGACGCCATATGCATGGATTCCAATGGGTGGTGCTTTTTTGAAGCATGTCATTAGAGACAGAGGCTCTAATAGGCTTCAAAAAAGGGTGGGCTTCGGGCGCAGAGCACTGAACCCAAAGCCCACCCAGTTGTGTGACGATAACGAATGAGTATTTGTTATCGCCACACAGATCCTCCTCCGGGCCAATTAGAAAGCGGGTCTGAGACCCATTACCCGATCGCCTGAAAGGATAGGCAATCCTATTGGACGCCTAGCAGGAGGAGAGAAGAGATGCACGATGGAAACCACTGTTATCTAGGAGAAGACACAGTAACACCTGCCTGACCCACAGCTTTCCACCAGTCACCCGCTGCCTGACCCACAGCTCACCACTGTCACCCACTGCCTGACCCGCTGCCTGCCGCCCATCACCTAGAAGGGGTAAGTGCTGGACAGACCGGCAGACAGCGAACGAGCGTGCAGGGGAAGAGGGGTAGCTGGTTAAATGCCGCCAGCTGCCCGGGGGGTTGTGGTTCACCCAAAAAAAATCCACCAGCCGCTACTGCTCAACCCTGTCCTCAAGTACCCCCAACAGGCCATGTTTTGGGAATTTCTCTTAGATAAAATAGCTGTCCAAAATACCAAGCCATTGACCCTGATTTAAAGCCCCTGTGCTTGATCCAAATTAACTATTTAAAGTGAAATAAAACTTGGCATTAGGCTTTAACTGGACTTCTGTAATGCTGACAATGTTTCACTGTTCATTCAACTGACATCCTCAGTTTTAACTAATCATTAAATGATAAGTTCACCAGTTACAGAAAAAATAATAAATGCATATCTTTTTGAATTTTATTATTTTTTCTGTAAGGTATTGCACCCGTGATCAGCAGATGCCTGGATCCTGTAGACACTAAGTAGGCTGTCTGCCCATACATCATATGGGCAGGCAGCTACTGAATGGTAGGATCAATCAATGGACTGCAAAAGCACTAACCAGCATCCTCACAATTCATTGAGAATTAAAAGACATCAGCCATGGTGGAAACATTCATTCACAGGAAACTGTGAATGAATGATGCGGCCTTATGGGTGGAGCCCTGCACGGCCGCGCTATTTTTAAATTGTGACCACGGGTTCATCCACTATCACAGGGGGTGGTGTCAATGGGTAAAAGAGGCAGAAGCTGGAAAATGTTAATGTGTGTATATATATTTTATATATATATATATATATATATATATATATATATATACACACACACACACACTATATTACCAAAAGTATTAGGACACCTGCCTTTACATGCACATGAACTTTAATGGCATCCCAGTCTTATTCCTTAGGGTTCAATATTGAGTTGGCCCACCCTTAGCAGCTTCAACTCTTCTAGGAAGGCAGTCCACAAGGTTTAGGAGTGTGTCTATGGGAATGTTTGACCATTCTCCCAGAAGTGCATTTGTGAGGTCAGGCACTAATGTGCCTGACTTGCAGTCTCCGCTCAAATTCATCCCAAAGGTGTTCTATTGGACTCTGTGCAAGCCATGTCTTTATGGACCTTGCTTTGTGCACAGGTCCAAATCATTTGGCAGGGGGGAATTATATGTGGGGTTGTTTTTCAGGAATTGGGCATGGCCCCTTAGTTCCATTGAAGGGAACTCTTAAGCCGTCAGCATACCAAGACATTTTGGACAATTTTATGCCCCCAACTTTGTGGGAACAGTTTGGGGATGGCCCCTTCCTGTTGCAACATGACTGCACACCAGTACACAAAGCAAGGTCCATAAAGACATGGATGAGCGAGTTTGGGGTGGAGGAACTTGACTGGCCTGCATAGAATTTCAGAGAACAATGGGGTGGCCCCTAAAAGCCGCACATCTAGGTGTCCTGAAGTGGTGAGTAGAGTGGCAACCTCAGCCTGGAATTCCAACCAGGCCACACCCCAGCATGTTTCACTCCACCCCAGAGCTTAGTCATGCACAGAGTCCTGGCCTCAACTCCATAGAACACCTTTCGGTTGCATTAGAGCGGAGACTGCAAGCTAGGCCTTCTTATTCAAGAATGGTCAAATATTCCCCTAGACACACTCCTAAACCTTGTGGACAGCCTTCTCAGAAGAGTTGAAGCTGTTATAGCTGAAAAGGTTGGGTCAACTCAATATTGAACCCTACGGACGTGCCTTTAAAGTTCATGTGCGTGTAAAGGCAGGCATCCCAATACTTTTGGTAATATAGTGTATATTAGTAAACACACAGTTCAATGAAGGTGGACTTTGTATAGCAAGTTCATATCATAAAACAAACAAAAATATCATCTTAGAAATGGGACACCTCCTCATGGGTTTCCAAAACAAACAGACAGCATGCATAACTTGAGTGAGAAAGCCCAGAGAATCAGTCAGCTCACATATATAAAGGTCTATGCACAGCTAAGACTAAAAATGAGATCTAGCTAACAGGTAGGATGTGGACCTAGGTAGAGAGGCTTAATCCCATCCAAAGCTCTACAAAGCCCATGATGAGCTCCAGGGTGAAGACCAGACCTTATTAGGATTCTGAGTAAACCAAATATTTTTCTCCACATCAACCATCTACCTGGGAACTACTCACCATGCATGTGTAGGTGAGAAACCTGGGTGACACATACAGACCATCCACAGTCATGCCAACCAATGCCTCCAAAGTTGTGTGAATGTTTGTGTGTGTGTGTGTGTGTGTATATATATATATATATATATATATATATATATATATATACACGCACACATTTCTTTAATTACATATCTTGAAGAGTGAAGAACAATTTGTCCTTGATACATTCAGCAGAAAATACTGAGCTGTGAAAGAGTTAAACATAGCAAACACCTTTCCCTACCAGAATTGAGGAGTTTTTTTTTTATGGCCATTTTCCCTGTGTTTACCAATTACCAGTCCACACTGTCAGAGGAGCAATTCACACAGCTATTTACTGTAATGGTTTGGGGATAAAATAATCCTAAATCTTACGCTCTTTGACTACATTTTTCACACTGAGCTGTTCCATGAATTCTTTTTGCCGTTGACACAGCCATTTGCAAGGACCCTGTTATGTATTTTGCTGAGTTGCATTGTATGCTCGAGTTGACAACCATTACTGTATCGTACGTGGAAGTAAGACAGACTTTTATGCACTCTTCAATCCACATTGTAATGCTGTTTGTATTCTGGGTGTAACAAGTCACTGACGCCAGTCTATATATTGCTGGACAACCCTAATGTAGAAAGCTGCAGTGTTGACCCAGCAAATTGGTGAGACACAGCAGGATTGCCAGTAAAAACAACAGATTTAGTATAACAGGGTGTGATGATGTTCCAAGGCTCTGATGTATGATCCTTAAAAATGTAAGTGACAAAAGAAGAAAAAAATAATGCGCCCCTAGCCAATTATATTGCCTCATAGGATGTTTGTTGTTTTATATTAAATTGTCATTAAAGTAAATTGCCTGGCTTTGCTGAATAGGATGTTTTGAGCATTGATGTTTTTTCAAGGTATCTTTATCTGTATTCTGAGGTAAGGCAGTAGTAGTTGTCAACAAACAAGTTGACTAAGCCTTCCTGCCTGACAATTCCATTTACTACCTGTTCTATTAAAGTAAATGCATGTAAAGGATATTTGTATTTTTATTCATATTCTATTTATTTACTTTTTTTAAATATAAACTTAAACCCAAGATATGTAATTCTCCCCCTCCAAGACTCTGTGGGTGATCTACCTAGTCCTTTATGTCTAGTCTTTATGCCAGGTGAGACCACAACTTTACAGTCAGACCCATCTTCAGACTGCACTGTCACTGGCCAAGCCAGACAACAAGAAGTGCCTTTTTGCATATGCTTACTGCTTATTTTTTTTGCAGAGGTTTGAGTCAAGGAAGTTACACAGTACTTTATTTTTGTTAAAAGCTGAACTCAATATACTCGTACTGCATTCAATATGTTCTGCTGCAATGCACTGCATGTGCTAAGTGGAAATATAATGAAAGAGCAGAATGAGTAGTATCCTGCTGGTCCCTTATTATCCAATAGCAGTCTAGGGAAGTATTGCAGAGCCAATGATCAGTGATGTGGCTCTGGGGTTTAATTTTGCTTTTGCTCAAGCCTGGCTTGAGCACTTAAAAAAATAAGTGGAACATGGAACTGTTCCATAAAAGTATTGGAACTCTGCTTTGACATTTATATCTGGAATTCAAATTTTAATAGCTATTAAAAATTACAAATATGTGCTAAAAACATATGTTTGTATGAAAACATGTTTTTTTGAACAACTACCAATGATCCTTCTGCAATCAGACCACAAGGGGAATGCCTGCATTGGGTGATGAAATTATGTTTCAGCAGGAAAAAGTTGAAAATGCAAACTAAAGGAAAACTCCACTAAGACAAATATACAGGTGTCCTGAAAATGCTAACTACGTGGCTATCTCTGGATTCATTGCTTTCTAAATCACTATGCCAAAAAGTGTTGGAACAGGTGAAGAGAAAGAGTAATCTATATTATTAATACAGAAATTATTGTGGCCGGAGGGTTGTTGGGCCAGCCAGGTATTTAGCCACCATATTTATCTTAACATCAGTTTCAGGAACAGTTACTTTGACAGGCTCGTGTTTCAGACACTGAAGGGTGGTAGAGAAGATGTGTTAAGGCAACTAAATAATTTCAGACAGACTTCAGATAGGGGTCAACTGGCAGTGCAAAGACCACATACAGAGAAAACTGCAGGGTAAGAAATTGTGCTCTGTAATATCAAGTAAAGCAGCCTCATAGCATGAAAGTCACTGACAAAGCCACAGATTGACAGCACTAAAAATCACATTTACTGCTATGCACTGACTGTTATTAGCGTTTCAGCTTCCTTTATTTTTTCTGAAATTCCGTTTGCACAACAGTGTACTGTTTATTTGTTTAAAACACGTTTTTGTATATTAGCAATACAGGTTAAGTTGTCTAAAGCAATATAAATCCTACTAAGAATAGCAAGCCATGCAGAATGGACCCTAGCTAGAAACACGTCTTTGCCCACTGATTTATTCAGATTGCAGCAGAGTATGACTAGATTATAGAGAGTAAACAACACACCAAGTGTTGTAGGTGAGGACGAGTACGAACAATAATAATAAATGGCATGAAAATTGAATTTTCAGAGATGATGCTGCAGTGGCAAGAAGAGGTTGTCATTTTTCAAAAATCGCTAGCAAAAAAAAATGTACACCAAAATTGATTAAATATTTCAAGGAAGACTTGAGAAAACAAAATTGGATATAGTAGAATTAGTGTTACAAAATGATATGAAAGAAGTAGTAGAGCTAAAAGGACTTCAGGTTTAAGTCCCTCTTGTAAGTCACACTCTTAAAGTCAGGATGCGTGTGGCAAAAAAAAATAAAAAGAGTGAGGTTATCAAGTGGACACTCTTCTCTTTTGAATTTTCCCTGATGAGCCCTCTACATTTCCAGATGGCTCAATGGTGATATCTGGCATCACAGGTGCACTCTCTAACTTCCATGTCATCTGCTCATCTTGTAGTCCAGTTGTTGTCTTTCCTTTTAAACCAAATTCACTTTCAGCTTTTTCTGATGCATTTGATAAGGACTTGATTGTTTATTGCTGATTGGAGGGAATAACCCCTCACTCCAGGAGGTTTGCTGTATATGTATCTATAAAACCTCTCTATCCAAGCTGTAATTTCAGTCTGTAGGATACTTGTAACATTTGATCTTATTTGGTGCTCTTGGGGTAGGCCTGCTGGTACAAATTATGTGATATGGACATCCTGTACTGATGTTTGTGGGAGAACATGTGTGTTGTTGGTTCACTTTTGTTCCAAGATGCCAGCTGTCTAAAAACCTGGTTATACCACCAAGTGTAAAGTTCTTAGGTGAGGCTCACACGGCATTCTGTTAGAATGTTTCTGAATGATGCAGGTGCTTGAAAAAGTGAGCAAACAAGCTCTTCCCCACCACTGCTTCATGTTCTGAGGTGTGGGTATGAGGTGGCTCCGTTGACATAACTTAGCCCAGATCTCTCCATTTCCCGGATGTCACTGTAGCTGCGTTTCCTCCCTTCCAGACTCTCCCAGTCAGACTATTGTCCCTGATTGACCACTGAAATGGTCTTCGAATGTGCTCTGCCTCCTCCTGTTATCTCACTTCCTCTACCACAAACTGTCCCTTCTGCACTTATGTTGCCTTTTGCCATTGAGGAACTTTTGGGACAAGTCCAACACCAACTCTACCACGTTTACCTTGGCCAATCAAGTTGCTCGAAATGAACATTAAACGTAGCACTCTAAACAGCTTTAGATGGGAGGTTAATGTTGAAATAACAGTATTTTCAGATTCAGTGAGGATTCTGACTAACTGAGCTTTGATGCATTTGAGATCCTCCACAATACTTGTTAGATGCCAGATATTGGTAACTGAAATTAGCCATTCCTATACAGTCTGACAGGGATTAATCATTAAAGAAGTCCAAGTCACTGTTATAAATAATTGCTTATTACTTTTTCTAACTGTTTAACTTTATTGATGAAAATGTCATACACTTTTAGAGTCAACATAAGTCTTACCAATCACCACAGCAAGTTTTCCTGGCAGAAGGGTCTTATTGATGCAATCTACAGTACTTTATAAGATGGTATCCTTTTAAGTTGTTCAAATTGCTCAGTGTCCTTGAGCTTTGCAACGTACCATTGGTCTAAGCTATTCAGTGGCATTGCTAACACAGTTGGGACAGGTTTTTCACTCCTTAACTTGACCTTTTGACAATGGAGATACCTCTGCACTTACTAGGTTTGATCTTCATCCTCACCAATGTGATTTTTTTAAGCAGTTCCAGAAGTCTCTTGTGTAGGGACAGTTGTTATATTATCCATATAGTCTTGTTTTGGTGGTAACTGCTGAAAAAAATGTAGTTATTCTGTTCCAAGCATCTATCTAGGTTCTCATAATTAGTTCTATTACCATAGTGATACCACTATCCCACTATACCATAGTGGGATAGTGCACCCCACCAAAATACCCACCTTCAGCGGTTGCTGAACTGTAGTTAAATCTGATGTTGCATGCCAAAGATGTATATCCTTGTAGTAGTGTTCTACCACATTTGTCATTACTACAATCATCTGAAAGAATTCAAAGGCAGTCCACAGTAAGGAATGAGGAACTGATCCATAGGCATAAGCCAAGTCAAGGAAAAAGGTGTTTAGATCATTTTCTTTCATTCTTAGTTGTCTGGATTTTATGCTATATAATGCTGGTATTTTCAAAATATACAAAGAAGCCTGCTACACCAGCTTTTTGGATGGACATATCAATGAAATTCATTTTTATACTTTATAATTCCTTGTGCCAACACGCTGAAAAAGATCCTGCCATCTGTATTCAAAAGGTTTATCTGGTGAAACTGTTCAATGGTGACTGAGCTCAAAACTTCCTGTGATTTCTGCCTGCGCTGACTGATATAATTTATATTATTGCTAGTTCTCTTTGTAGACTGAAAAACACCTCTCTTCTGTAATGGGGTCAATAGAGGGAGGTGTTGTACAGTTCTTTCCCAGGATGACAACATTGCTCTTCCATACATACAGCATGGTGAGTGAGCATTGTCCTTTTAGTTTAGTATGGCGGTACTTGTAAAAGAGATAGTGGGTGCGATTGGGAGCGTGCCTGCGGGTGGGGCGGACTTGATGTCCTCTGGTGACCCGTGATCGCTTACTACAGAGGCAGAATGGGGATATGCCAATTTTTTCAGGGACTCAGGTGAAATATCAGGGGTCTAAACAGAGAAATGGAGTGAGGACAGAGATTCCCCAGTCCCTTTATCCGCAGCCTTTGCAGTGCTCTGTGCTGAGCAGCTTCCTGTTCATTCACAAACCAAAGCATAGTAAACACAGTGTGCTCATTCAGAAAAGAAAGGGGTCAGTAAATTACACATTTACTGGCCTCTTCTCTGCTCTCCATCCTAAAATGATGGGGACAGGGGGGGTCCAGGGGAGCACACAGGGGGACCTGGGCAGCAGAAAGAAGAGGAACAGGGACAGGAGGGGTAGCATATATTGGTACCAATCCCATGCATTTTTCTCCAGGAGGAAAATACAGATTGGTTTAATTAAATACCCCTCCTGTCTAGATTATGGGGGTTGGCAAGTAAGGATCACAGTTTACTTGTCACCAAACTGATTGACCTGTAAATTGTGATTGACCGGTTGCCAGCCCCAGGATTAGGATGTGCCCAGGCACATCTGGCACACCACTTGCGCATGCTTGCACACCCCTTATGCACTGCGTGGGTGCATACTAGCACATTGTAACATGAGCCTGAGGGGGGAAAAGTTTGTTTTTACTTAACACAATTTACTACGGCTATAAGGGAAAAAGGAAATAAAAATCACTTTAAAGTGGCGTTAAACCCTGAATTTTTTTTTATTTTTTGGCATCCACTCTTTCAATACTAAATAGATGTACTGTAACCTTTTGTTTCCTTACTGGTGGGTAACCATCATGCACGCCTCGATCTCGGTCCGCCTTAAATCGTCTCATTTCCTGTCTGGAAATAACACGATTTTACCGTACAGGGAAGCCCACTGACTCCTGGGAAATGATGAGTCACACCTCCCAGGAGGCCAGGGGAAGCAGGAAGTGAGGAGAAGAGCCTAGGACCTAATAAGGGCAGATTACAGAGACCACCTAGCAACAAGCGACTTAAGGTGAGTATAAAAATGTTTTTCCTTCAAAGGTAAGTCTGTATAGGCAAAGGACTTGAATGATGTAAAAAAAAATTCTGGGTGGAACTCCGCTTTAAGGATTAAGCTATGCATTCAAAGCAACTAGAAGAAAATAATTGTTTTGGCAGACCAGGGAAGTATATACAGTACCTAAAAGTAAAGGTGCTGACAATACTCTGTTGTTATTATGGTGACATACGACTGACACTATGGAAGCAATGCAGCACATACACCCGTACCTGGAATGTTATTACTTGTAGATACTACTGTTCATTAAATAAAGTAATCTTTAAAATCAACAATTCATTTGAATAAAGCACGCTGCATATTGCTTTGCCGTTCTTTGATGGCTAGCGACGTGTAGTTGCTAATCTTCTAGTTATCCAGCTTGGTACCATGGATTTCTAAAGCCCACTGCTGTCTAATAATGTAAGCGGGAATGTCACATGGCTCGCACTCTGTTTTGTCCATGAATAATGCAAAGTATTACATTCACTTCCGTGGTTCACATGTAATTATTTTACAATGTGGCTGTTTGATCTCAAGATCAAATGAGGTGTCAATAGATGTAGGTTGTTAAGGTGATAATGAGTTATGGTAGCAGCAACCTTAATTAAAGCTTAACTGTTACAACAGCTAAGATAATACAGTTTTGTGATAGCTGTAATTAGCCTAGAAGCATCTGATGTAATTCTTCATGTTTAATAGTTTCTGAGCATTAACATGTACATTGCAGGTGTTTAATACCCATACAATGTTAAAGCATTATGTCATAAAAATGCTAATTAGGCAGCGTATCTCAACTTAGTCAACAGAATTTTAATATTGCATTATTACTTTTGTCTGAATTCTGCTATTATTAATTTGTATCCACATTTATGCATTATTTTATGAAACATAAACTCTTGATTATCCTTTAAAAACAATTGTAAAATATTGGGCTTGCATAGTAACTCTTCTAAAATTCTTGCTAAGTTTCCAGTAAATAGAGGGAAGAGACAAATTACAATAAAAGAAAAGGTGATACTGATAGCCAGTGTGGGCCCGTAATGCAGGGCGCAGGGGCGCTGCCCCCCTAATGCATGCGTTTGGCCCCCTAATCTACGCATGGATTCCAATGGGGTTTTTTTTTTTTTTAGAAGCACGTGATTAGAGCCAGAGACTCTAATAGGCTTCAAAAAAGTGTGGGCTCTGTGTTCTGCACCCTGAGCGCACCCAGTTGTGTGACAAAAGCAAATTAATATTCACAGACCCCCGATCAGTGGCTCTCCTGACAGGGGGGGTCTGTGCTGATTGTTTATCAGTGCAGCCCCCCCCCCCCCCCAGGTCGCCACCCAGGACCACCAGGGAGCCCAGCCAGGACTGCCAGGGAGCCCAACCAGGGACCACCAGGGAAGCCCACCCAGGACCATCAGGGAAGCCCACCCAGGACCACCAGGTATGGCAAAAAAACTGCCAGTAGGGATGGTACTCAGTGCACATCTGTGATGCCCACCAGTGCCTCCCTAATAATGCTGCCTAACAGTGCCATCTATCAGTGCCACCCATCAGTGCCCACTAGTGCCACCTATCAGTGTCCACCAGTGCCACGTATCAGTGCTATCTATCAGTGCCCATCAGTGCCACCTATCAGTGCCAATCGGTGCCACCTATTAGTGCCCAATTCCGCCTATCAGTGCCCATCAGTGCCACCTATGAGTGACCATCAGTGCCACTTATCAGTGCCCATCACTGCTGCATGTCAGTGCCATCTATCTATGCCTGTCAGTGCTGCTTATCAGTGCCGCCTATCAGTGCTGCATATAAGTGCCTCCTCATCAGTTCCAATCAGTGCCACCTCATCAGTGCCAATAAGTACTGCCTCATCAGAGCCCATTAGTGTAGCCTCATCAGTGCCCAACAGTGAATGAGAAAAATACTTAAAGTTCTGTAACAGAAACAAAGAAAAATTGTATTTTTTTCAAAATCTTCAGCCTTTTTTTATTTGTAGCACAAAAAATAAAAACCCCAGAGGTGATTAAATACCCCCAAAAGAAAGCTCTATTTGTGGGAAAAATATGACACGTTTTGTTTGGGTACAGTGTCGCATGACCGTGCAATTGTCATTCAAAATGCGATAGTGCTGAAAATTGGTCTGGGCGGAAAGGGGGGTAAGTGCCTGGTATTGAAGTGGTTAATGACTGACTGCCAAATAATTATCGTATTTTTGAGATGGGGCATAGACTTGTATGCTTTTCCCGGCTGAACTGTACATGGCTGCTCTGGGATGACAATACTTGAACTAGACAATGCTAAAACTAGCCTGAAATAGAATGATGTTCACAAGTTGCAGGTAGGATCAAACTCAACCAACTTGGCAAGCAATGTCTTTTGTGAACTGAGCATGACAATACACAAATCTTAGGGAATTAACTCATGGAATGCTGTGATACAAAAGTAAACTCATTTTGCTTTTTTATGACCCTACAGCTTTTATAGCAATAATTATTTTCATTGTAATATTTATTGCAATATACAATGGCCTTTCGGCAGCAAGAATGGATTTTTCCTCTCCAGTTTGGTCCTGAAGTCTTCTTCTAAGTGTTTGAAGAGTGTAGTTGAACATTTTTATGATCCTCTGCTATTTTTTTGCTTTTTTATCACCAGATATTCCATAGTTCTGGCTATTTCAGTGGCTTCCCATTGCTAGACCTTATGATCATTGGCAAGGGTTGCCACATGGATACCCAAGACACTTGTACAACTTTCACACTTGTCAGGTTTCCTTCTGCAATGCATTGTACAGACTCTATCATTTATATTTTATATCTTTTTATCGATTTTTGTATTCCTTTTTATATTGTTTTTTTTCCAGTTTCCCACATGGCTGTAAAGTTGTAAGTGTTATTAATAATAGAACACATTTTAGATACAGTACTATTCTGCCCCTGCCAGGTTCTCAGATGTTACTGTCTGAACAGATTCCAAATATCCTGAGTTCTATAAAAGCTGAGATCATCCTTATACGTTCTTGCAGAAACAATACATGATTAATAAACCAGAGATGTTCCAAACTGTGATAATGTTTGTGCTTGCTGTTGATGTGTGTACATTATCTGAGTATCCACAGCTATAATGATTGGTGTTCACCAGGCAGGTTTTCTCTTTTCTTGAGGTCAATACAATTGTACTTAAAGTGTAACTAAAGACTAAACTTTTCTTTTGTTAGAGTGGAAAAGAATAAGAACCTTTCCCATTTTTAACTGATTATGTGCTGTTGGAGAGATTTCTTGTCACTTCTATGTGCTCTCTTCAGCCCAAGAAGTTAGAGGAAACCTGCCCATCTTGAGACACAGACAACAGTAAAAGCAGTTTTACAATGGACTAGAAAAGAGTCAGGACCGCTGTCAATTTCACCACACTTCCTGTTTGGTCAATTGCCTAAAAGTTAAGATAAATTTTCCCAGTGCCAGTGGGGATGACAGTAAGGTCTCATACACACGGGCATATCTTTAAAAATAAAGAAAACGTCGGGTCCGACGTCAAGGAAAAAAAATTGGCGTTTTCCGGCGTTATGCATCAGCGTTAGTGAGCGTAAGTGAGCGTCGGCGTCAATAGGCGTTTTTAAAAAAAAAATCATCCCTCTACTATTTTTCAACCTAAAAACGTTGGCGTCAAAAAACGCCGGAAAACGCCGGTACAATATTAGTTGGCGTTTGTTGGCGTTAGTTGGCGTTTGTTGGCGTTTTGCGGCGTCTGCGTCAAAAAATGCCAAAACGTTACAGCCTCAGAACACGATGGCCGTGGGTTCTACTTTCAGCTCACTAACACCATCTACAGCTCAAAAATGCCAACATTTTTATGGGGCCATTGACTAACATGGAGAGCTGCAAAAAACGCCAGAAAACGCCGGCATCAAAAAACGTCGGTGTGTATGAGGCCTAAGACTTACAGTATTGCACAAACGTGAGAACACCCCTTACATTTTTGTAACTATTTTATTATATATTTTCATGTGACAACACTGAAGAAATCACACTTTGCTACAATGTAAAGTAGTGAGTGTATAGTTTGTATAACAGTGTAAGTTTGCTGTCCCCTCCAAATAACTCAACACACAGCCATTAATGTCTAAACTGCTGGCAAAAAAAGTGATTTTAATAATGCTTAAAGTGAAACAATAAAAATTAAATATTCCTTTAAATATCATGCCTGGGGGGTCCCTTAGTCTGCCTGTAAAAGGGCGCACCTCTGTGATGTTTAGAACATAGCCAGAGAAAAATGACATTTGTGAAGGAAAAATTGTCATTTAAAATTGCGGCTGTAATGTATTGCCGGCTCCCGGGCATTATACATAGAAATCACTGAAAACATTTGCGTAGGGTCCCCCCAGTCCAAACCAGACCCAAAGGAGTGTATTTTAAGGGGAACCTCGCGCCAACATTTAAAAAAAAATTGACGTCGGGTCCCCCTACAATCCAAACCAGACCCTAATCCGAGTATGCAGCCTGGCCAGCCAGGATAGGGGGGGGGGATGAGCGAGTGCCCCCTCCTGAACCATACCAGGCTACATACCCTCAACATGGCGAGTATGGGTGCTTTGAGGTGGGGGGCTCTGCGCCCTCTACCCCAAAGCACCTTGTCCCCATGTTGATGGGGACAAGAGCCTCTTCCCCACAAGCCTGGGCTGTGGTTGTGGGGGGTCTGTGGGCGGGGGGCTTATCAGAAACTGGAAGCCCCCTTTAATATGGGGGCCCCCAAATCCCGACCCTCCCCTATGTGAATTAGTATCCCTACTAATTCACCAAAAATGTCATAAAAGAAAAAAACATAGGAACCAATTAGGGACAAGTCCTTTATTAAAAAATAAAAAATAAAAATAAGTGTCCCCGTTGTAATCCATCGTCAATCACGGCGAGCAACGGACCCGAAACCCCCCAAAAAAAAATGAACAGCTCCTCCTCCATGGGAGGTCTCCCGCCAACTGAGCTCTGTGAAGGGTGGGACCACCCAGTGACATAATTGAGCGATCAAAGCCAGCACAGACGGTGGCAGCCCTCACATGGAGGAGGAGCTGTGCGCGCCGTCTGCACGCAATGCATTATGGGGCGCTCCGCAGCGGCGAAGTCGTTGCAAATGCCCCATAATGTTCTAAATTCAACGACTTACATTCGTCTCGAACCATGGGCCCATCCCTATTAAAAAGTCTTGGTTCCCTGGTGTGGTTAAATCTTTTATATGGCTGCATCTTGTAAAGGGGGTTGCTTTCTAAAAAAAAATGCAAAGCTTGACCTCTGCAAGAAAAGATGCCAAATACATATCTCTCTTCATCTTCATTCAAGTAGTACAGTCTTCGGCACACTTCCTAGACTCTCTAATGCCTGCTTCCCCCACTGAATGCTGTGGTTCCTGCTGTTGCACCTTACATCATTGCTGAGTCCTGTGGTGACATAAAGGACAGTGCGATCAAACATTGTGCACAGTTGGGATGCAGGCATGCCATGCTCCTGTAAGTGCCAAATGTTAAAGACAGGAGAGCTTTGGCTTCCCACCCTCTGTCAAGGTAAGTTTTCGGTGTCTTGCAGAAGCCAGGTTTTGCTTTTTTTTCAACCAAATGAGTTACATTTAAAAGCTATCCTAGTCATGGGTTATATGCCTCATGGTTATTAGTAGGGCCCATATAAACCACTAAACCAGTGACTGGAATATCATATATAGACAGAGTCATGCTGACAATTGACAGTTTTGTGAACCAGTGGTATATTCTTTTATTTATATGATACAATAAGTATTATTTTTTCTTTAGTTTCATTTAACAATTTCTTTAGTTTCATTTAACAATACATATTCCATGGATGGTAATTTTCTCTTTTTCTTTTCTCTGTAGTGCCTTATATGATACTATATGCCTTTTCCTAGGGTAAGGTCAAGCAAATATCACATTGCATGATCTATGCATTAAAGTAATTTCCTTCTCTTTGAATACAAAACAAATAAGTAATTTTGCCCCTCTTGTCCTTGCCTTTCTCTACCAAAGAGATCTGCAAAGTGTTTACATTAGATTCGGTCTGTGTTGCTCATTATAAGGAGATAATATGTCACAGCCACTGATTCATCAAATTATTGTGCAGCTCCAAATCTATAAGATTTTAATTGAAATAAGTACCCAGTCTACTGAGTGGATGAAACAATGGATAAATTCTATCCTTGCACGAATAATTAGCTTCCCCATGCAAATATAGAGGTCTCTTCACCTTCTACACCTTTTACCTCTTGATAATTGTGCCGGAAACAATTCTATGATGTGGATTTTAATTTTGTTGTTTCCGCGTAACAAGGTTTGAATTATCGGAAATGCCAAGTGCATTTGGTTATGGATTTGGCTAGATTAAAAAAATCATAGAAAAATAACAACCCCGAAGGATGTTATTCTTAAATCCTTTCATTTGTTTTGTTGGATCTGTACCCTAGTGGCATTTCTAGGCACAGGCATCAATATCATTTGTCTTGGTTCTCAGCAATACAACACTCAGATATACAATATTACATTGTGCTTACTCCTTACTGGATAAAGACAAGTAGTTTGGCAGTTCACCTTCCTCAAGTCTTGGGCATTATACTGTATGTTCTTGCTTAATAACGCAATCAACCAATCAGGCGGAGTAACCATATAGCACAACTGCTTGTTGAATATAACTGCTGAAAGAGGTAGTTACTGAAGAGTATATGAAATACAGCTTGGCAAGACTTAATGTGTGCCCTTGCACAAACTATTGTCATGAAAGTATTTACTGCAAACGGCTGAAGTTCCTCCTTCAACCCTACTTTTTTCTTTCTAATCATTTACTCTCATGTTGTTTGTTCTTTTTTTTTTGCAGACAATTTTTAAAAACCTTCTATTTTATTTGTAAATAGTGTTGAGCGAACCCGGACTGTAACGTTCGGGTCCGTACCGAACTTTCGGGTGTCCGTGGCACGGACCCGGACCCGGACATTTCAAAAATCGTTCGGGTTCTCGTGACACTGAGATCGAATATTTCTCCGACCCAGTGTACTACGTGGCCGGTTAGTGTCGGTACGGTAATCATCCGTACCGACACTACCGAAGATTCCCGTTTGGTCACTTTGTGAACAACTAACCGACGGGACGTCGAAGAGTTGTGCACCTCATTTTATCGTCTTGGGGCCTGGCTTGGGCTTGCTAAAAACTTTACAGGCCCAGGCCCAGGCACGGTGCCTGTGGGCTTTCAAGCCATGCCTGGGCTTGCAATGTCAGGCCCAAGCGAGTTGTGATAAATGTTTATTTTATCTTCCAAAAATTTTTAACAGACGTTTTTTTTTTCTTGTTTGTTGTACTCTCATT
>BLSH010010404.1:1190024-1222886 GCA_018402905.1 Glandirana rugosa | reverse complement strand
TGAGGATTATATTGTTGCTAGGTGATAAACAAGGAAACCTAATGCACGTTGTTACATTCAGGAGATATGCATTGCAAGGCTGAGAAAGTGTAATCACACTGTGGAAATGCAGAACTGCCATGTTATTGATTTGATAGTGTTTCATTATTTGACTTTTCATGATTATGAAGTACATTACAGGCTGTTACTTCGAGTGTAACCCATGTTCTAATAATAACTAGTAATGGCATTGCATGTTCAATGAGCTCTGCAAACATTTGTATTTGACTTTGTTGAAAAAAAAAATACTAGTAAAATTAATAATAAAATACAATATTGTTTTGGTGTAATCGTCTCATAAATAATGCCATAACATAATACATATTGTATTAAACAGTGTGAAACACTGTGCGTGCTGTTTATTAAGATATATTTTGTGCTTACAACAGATGACAAGTCTATTTTTTAGGATATGACGGTGTTTGAAATCCTCTCTGGGAAAGATCACTTACTGTTCAAGCAATGAATATTTCTGGCTTCATAGTAAATTTTTCATGGGGCTGCACTTTGTAGCAGCTTAAAATGTTTTAATCATCAGTCAGCATATTATTGCATGGCGTTGTGGAACCTTTGTTTTTATTTCAATGTATTTAATTTTCTCAGCAAGGCTGCTCTGTTCTTTTTGGTATGTTCACAATGGCGGTAGAATTGCCAATCATCCAGAAAAGTACAGACAGTCTATGTAAAATTAAACCGTTGGGAATCTTCTCAATGCCACTAACTCTACAGTATAATGCAAACTTGCATGAGTATTGTTCTTATCACATTTAATAGCTAAAATAATATAATATAATATTGATAATAAAAGCTGGACTCTAGGCAGATAGGACAGACATATATTGTATATATACAGTGTATGTGTATAAATATCTATCTCTCTCTCTCTATATATATATATATATATATATATATATATATATACGCACGTGTTGAGGGGCACCTACACGTTAAAACGTTGATTCCGATACACATTACATATCCCCGCTCACACTGGAGTGAGAGCAATAATTCTAGCACAAGACCTCCTTTGTAGCACTAAACAAATGACCTATAGGGGCCTTTTGATGCTTCTTCTAAAATATAGGGTATTGAGTTTGTCGATGTTTCATGGGCGCACACGCATTTAAGGTATCTATTTACTTGGTGCAACCTCTGCTTTTATATTTGAACAAAAATGTGGGTAGTTTCTTGCATTTGTTTGCCCTAAAGTGTGTTTTTTACTGAAATTGTGCAAATCCTAGACCAACCTTTCTCAACCTTTTCAACACAGAGAAACCCTTGAAATAATTCTCTGGTCTCGGGGAACCCCTGCTAAAAATTAAAAATCTACAACTCACGAAACATTAGTGTGATGGTGAAAGGGAAGAATGCGCCTTACACTTGTGGTCATTGGGAATAATTACTCCCTTACAGATAGCTAAAAAGATCAATGATGTCATTGGGAATTTTTCTGAGAGGTAGAAATTGACCACAGCTCAAGGAACCCCTAGCAACCTCTGGAGGAACCCTGGTTGAGAAACCCTGTCCTAAACCTTTGCGGTAATATCAAGTGACATAAAAAATTGGAACTACCACTGTTGTATTTTCTAGGGTGTCTGCTGTCAAAAAATATAAAATTTTGGGGATTTTATGTAATTTTCAGGCCTAAAATGATTTTTTAATCTTGTGTGCAAAAAAAATGTAAAAATGGCTCTGGCAGCAAAAGGGGTAAAGCTGCATGTGTTGCTGTGGAACAGTACAATTTGCAAGCCAGCTTGTCCCAATGTTGAGAGAAGAGGGCCTCTTCCCTAGCATTGGTACCCCAAGAAGGACTCCTAGATATCTGCTTCCTCCCAAGGCCACCCGCATACAAGCAGACATGGAAGCCAGAGAGAATTGCAGTACCTTCTGTAAAACTAACCTGTTGAAGTCAATGGTGCCCCAAGAATTTGGCTTGTATTTGCAATGCAATGTTTCAATAAAAAGTTCATGTTTGGCTAAAATTTTTTTAAAAAGACAGGCATTCAAGAGCTGGCAGGGCCACCTCCTGAATGCCTTAAACTTGCTGTTCTGATGCCCTCTAAAAAGTGATCCCCTCAAATTGCTTTTCAGATGGTGTAAGAATGTGCTGCCATTGTGAAACAGGCCTATAAATCCTTTAACTAAAATAAAACACACACACACGGATAATTTTTCATGTCCCCCCATTGTAATTCCACATCTATTACAATGTTCAACAATATAATCTACATCAATCATAATGTCCAGCAATTTTTATTTTTTGCACTACAAATAAAAAAAGACTGAATATTTTGAAAAAAAAAGTTTTTCTGTTACAAAACTTTGTAAATAAGTATGTTTTCTCCTTCACTGGTGGGCACTGATGAGGCTGTACTGATGGGCACTGATGAATAAGTACTGATTGGCACTAATGAGGCGGCACTGATGAGGTGGCACTGATGGGCACTGATGAAGAGGCACTTATATGCAGCACTGATTGGGCACTGATAGGCGACACTGATAAGCAACACTGATGGGCACTGATAAGTGGCACTGATATGCAGCACTGATGGACACTCATAGGTGGCACTGGTGGGCACTTATAGGTGACACTGGTGAGCACTGATAGGTGACACTGGTGAGCACTGATGGGCACTGATAGGCGGCACTGATAGATGGCACTGTTTGGCAGCACTGATCAGGAGGCACTGGCAGGGATCACTGCCATCCCTGGTGGGCTCTAGTGGGCTTACCTGGTGGTCATCCTTGCTGCCATGGCTGGGCACCCCTAGTGACCATGGTGGCCATGGGTGGGCATCCCTGGTGATCCTAGTGTGGCATCTTCAGGGGTCCTGGTGTGACATCCTTGGGGGGGCTACACTGATAATCAATCAGTGCAAACCCCCCCGTCAGGAGAGCCCCCGATCGGCTCTCCTCTACTCTCGTCTGTCAGTGTGAGTAGAGGAAAAGCTGATACACGGCTTCTCCTGTTTACACTATGATCAGCTGTGATTGGACAGAGGCTCTTTACTAAGATCAGACATGCAGTGTTTCAGACGGACACACCACACCACCGATCTCCACGCTGTGTGCCCCGCGCTGGTGCTTTCTGGCTTGTTATCCTGAAAGACATCTTAGTCAGAATAAAGGAACCCCTGCCCAGCCGTCAATCTGCTTTATAGGCCAGGCAGGAAGTGGTTAATGTCAGTTATTGACAGTGAGTTAATGGGCCAATGTGACAGCCAAGCAACTAGCATTTGCAGAATACTTCATACTTCTCCCAGGAAAGAGTTATTTAATATTAATAATCTGCTAGATGAAGATGAGATACCATATTAATAATTTAGTTTCTTAAAGATTCACAATAAACTACTGCTCGCCATGCATTGTCTGTTTCAAAGTCACATGTGCATAATACTAATTGAATACATTATGTAGTAGAATACACATAAACTTCTGAATATATCAATAAATAGACAAAAAAATTGTATGGCAAGTAGCTGCTATGATTTGATGCTTCAGTATACGTGGATTGTGTTCTTAATAACACTCCATGCAAACCAATAGTGTTGCTAGAATTAGACCTTACTTTGCACAAACCTATGTGAGAATGGATGGCACGGACATATATTTGCAGCTGGCATGCTTAGACAGCTACTGTCTCTATAATAATGACACTCAGCATTGCTCTCATATTGAACAAGACTTCTCTGAGAACATTGATGGTATAATTAATTGACTTTCCAGCTGACCTTGAAGAAGGCACAATGTAAATATTAACGTGTTAGATAGTTACAGTACATGCAAATCCAACCATGCACAGTATTATGCATACTGTGTACTTGCCCTCAGACTTTTTTTATAATTATTTTAATAGCCTGTATTTGAAAAATGGTAAATAGGATATAAGATTAAACTCTAACCCGGCATTTCACAGACTCCATTGCTCTTAAATAGAAATGAAAGCTAAATAAGGCTTTTACCCCATAAACACACATATACTTTAGGCACCAGTAAATACATATTATGTGGTGTACAGTAATGTGAAAAAGCATGTACATCCCATGGAAATTAGGATCCGGATGACCACACTCCGTATAATTATTCTTTATTCTTGTAAGATATCCATGCAGTTTAAACAGATGCAGCTAACACGTTTCACAACCCTTCTTTATGGGTGCTTACTCATAGCTGGTTGCGCATAGTGGTTGAGCTATGAGTAAGCACCCGTAAAGAAGGGTTACAAAACGCGTTAGCTTGCATTGCTGCATCTGTTTGTACTGCATGGATATCTTACAAGAATAAAGAATAATTATCAGGAGTGCGGCCATCCGGATCCTTCTTTCCTTCATAGACAGTGCTCATACTGGGCCGGCACCCATGGGGACACCAGAAGGTACCACAATTGGCTGGAGGTTGGGATATCGCTGAGCGGCATTTCACACCCCATGGAAATTGTTATCTATTTTATAATTTTTTTTTTACAATTTAAATTGGCAAATATTAAATCCTAATCCAAACAGTGTCTACAAATGAATATGTTCATGATCTGAATTACCAAAATGCAGATTTGTTGGTAAATACACTCACACATTTTTTTTGTTTCATAAAGTCTTATTAAGCAATCAAAATATCAAGATACATATGAACATTTCGAAGAGGAACTTGGCATATACACATCAGACAGAAGTATTAAATGGATCCAATATTTACCATGACATTAAATAAATCAGTATACATATTATTAGCATATTTTGATCATATGTTGAGTGCTAAAGAACTAATTTAAAGAAAGAGAGATGAGATACATTCAGTCCAATAAAAGAAAAAAAAAGAAGGAAATCTATGCTTACCATAAATTCAAATATTCCTTACTATTGCTGTGGCAAAGATAATTTGTCCTTTGTGAATAGTGTGCTTGAGTGGACCGTCAGAGGGGCCCCTTCTGGATATAAAGGCATGACCTGTTGATGTCTATTCTGGAGGTTAGTGGTGGTGGTGGTGGTGGTGGGGAGGGGGGGGGATAAAAAACAAAAAAAAACAGAAACAAAAAATAAAAAAAACAGGAGATTTGAGGGTTTCCCTCTTATTCGTCTCAGTCCACCTCCCTCTCTCTCCTCCTCCTCCCCCCTCTCTCTGTGAATGGGGGTAGGGAAAGAGCATATGAAATAGGCAAGGGGGAGGGATGCAATATTGTTGAGAGTGCAATGTTTGTGGGAAACTTGAATTAGGAAGTGGATGGAGTTTGAGATTTATTAGGAGTATTTATTTGTTTCACAACCACCCTCCTATTTTTCACAACCACTGCAACCTCATTGATTCCTGTGGCTAGAGCCAAGCTTCTCCAAATTACTAGGTCTGCCATGAGTAAGGACCAGCAATAAGAAAGAATGAGACCATGGTGTGCATGCAGGTGCAGTAGGTGCTAGGTCCACCCGGGAACTTTTTGGAATAAAGGGTCACACAGTGACTATGGAGTTAAAGGTGGATATATTGCTATGATGAGGGTTACAGTGAGAGGAGATTAGTGTGTTGTAATGAACAACATCAGTTAAGGTGAATATATGACCAGAAACTTGACTTAAAATATACAGCATCTGTTCCTGTGTTGCAATTCCTATCAACCCACTGAACTTTAACCTCCAGCAGGTTTCCAAAGACCATTGTAACTCTAGTTAAAATCTGCTTTAATGTACATGCTCCACCCCTGGCTATTAGATTGCATGTTTTATATCAGGAGAAGGTTCCTTGTGCTCTAGCTTGTCACATTTGACTAACATACCTAGCTTTCATTTCTTTCATTACTTTCACATGAAACTAGCTAATTGATCCAATTTGTGTTTCAGGAAAATGCATATAATTACGCACATTTAGCAGCATCTGACTGGAGAACTGACATTGTGAAGGCCTGCAGAAAGCAATAATCTTTTACTTAACCCTATACTTCTCATAACTTCTCCCATTGGTTGGCATTTATTTAGAATCCATGTACTTGCAGGCTGCCATTTCTTGGTATTTGCTTTTTAAGATTTTTTTCCTGGAAAGGTCTCTGATTTTCAGCACTGAATAACTTACATATTACATAAATTCAGTTACACTGAACTCATGTCTATTTTATATATTTTTATGGTAATACAGCAACTATTACTATCACTATATTACTATCACAACATACTGTATATATAAAAGGAAAAGTGCAGCGCTGTGAATAAATTAAATGTCAAATTATTGCTGAAAAAAGAAATAAGTACATCAAATTAAAAAATAAATAAATAGTAATATCACATAAACTAGTCCCCATATAAGTCCATAGAAGTAACGTGATGTAAGTGATCTTCTCTTATTAAGTAATAAACACCCAAGTGCTCGGAAGACCTCTGTGTGACAGCTGATTCTGTGCATAATGCACCCAATCCAAGAAAGCTCACACTCCAGTCGCCTAACAGATCGCCATCGCCCCTGTATTAATCAGTGGTTATTCAGCACTTTAAGGCAGGGGTAGGCGACCTCGGCACTCCAGTGTGGTAAAACTACAAATCCCATCATGCCTCTAGGAGTCATGCCTGTGATTGTCAGGGTCTTGCAATGTCTCATGGGACTTGTAGTTTCACCACAGCTTAAGAACGCAGACGCCATCTACTGCTCAAAAACATCAACGTGTATATGAGACCATAGGATAAAATGGTGTGGTGTTCTTAAGCTGTAAAAACAGCTCAAAAACGTGGTGTTAATAACGCTCGTGTATATGAGCCCTAAATGTGATAGCCTTCAAGCGGTCTGTGTGTCTCCACAATTCAATTAATACGGAATATGCAGCCACAGTTCTCAGGAATAAAACATAAAATATGAACCCATAGCGTAAAATCGTCAAGTTTAATGAATAAAAAATGGATAGGAAATGCACTAATTTAGTCTCCATGGTAAAAAGGCATTTAGGGCATAAATCACACAATTAGTGTTTCTAAGGGCTGTGCAGTGTAAATCTGGCCTCCAATCAGATTTCGCATGCATGAGGACATCACTGGCATAGATCCCACCCTACGCATTTTCCCACAGATGATGTTGTCGGTGGGGGGGGGGCAGACCAATAGATTTATCACGCACCTAGGCTTTATATAGCATTCCGCTGATATAACATTTTCTAGCCACTCGCCCTTAGTGCAAAAGTGTATCAGCTGTCACAAAAGTCACAGCGACACCACAGGAGGGGAGGCCCCAATTGCTCAGAAATTATTAACTGCAGTACAGTGGATGAGGTATAGGAAGACAATGGGACTGATTTACTAAAGGCAAATAGACTGTGCTCTGTGCAAGTGCAGGTGCTCCAGAACATAGTAAATGAGATGAAGCCTTATTTGGCAAAGAATACCCAATCACATGAAAGGAAAATAGATAAAAACATAACATTTTTATGCACATGATTGGATGATGGAAGTCAGCAGAGCTTATGTATATTTCCTCTGGAGCAACTGCACTTGCAAAGTGCACAGTCTATTTGCCTTTGGTAGATCCACCCCTGACTTTTCCAAGCACTTTTATGAGGTGTATAAACCAAGACAGTAACTCAATGCATCCAGCCGACAAAGCTTGCCAGCAGAGCATTGGGGGACAATTGTAGAGAGTTGAACAATCTTATGCATGCTGACCATAAGCAGAGAAAATTATTATTTTTTAAATCTGTAATTGTATCTGAGAAATACAGTACTAAACAGATGAACACATTTACCTTCAGCACCATCTGCAGTCTGAAGGCTTTTTTTGTTATTTAAACCTCCAGCCAATATGTGATCTTTATATCAAAATTGACATTGTGGTCACACGATCAGTAAGCATACTGATTGGTTCCCAATTTAAGTGGGGGCCAGAGCTATTAGTGACATCTAGAAACAACATACATCAGCCACACTAAGAGCTGTCTATTGGCTTTTAATGTGAGAGTGTTTAATAATGTACAGATTACAAGTGGGGTCATTCAAATGTATATAGTTTGTAAAAATAATGCTGAATTAGTCAATTTGTTCTTAATATATATTAACACGTAACCTTCATGTATGACATTAACAATGCTTGGGCTTATACTAAATAACATAAAGAGAACTAACCACTGTGACTATATGTTGTATTTCATGTTTATATATTACATTAATTTATACATAAAGAATGCATTTCTAGTATTCTAATAATTAAAATACTCTGGTTGTCAGCCTGGCTGATTCTCTGTGTGTTGCTGTGACCTTCTTCCTGTACCTGTCTTTTCATGCCACTGACTGAGTTAAAGTTTGCATACCACTTTATCATCATTTATCCAAAGAGTAAATAATAGGTTCAGCCGAAGCGATCAAAATTTGTATGACATTTATAGTCCTTGCAAAAATTGAAGCAGTTACATTAATCCAGTGGGCTGACTTAGCAATTCTCTGAAATATTACTTTCAAGGGCTTATGGAAAACCTAATTTATGGAATCAGTGCCAAAGGAGGCCTGCAACTGCAAATGACATTATTATTTTAAGTATTGTCAGGGTTATGGGATGTACTGTGACTAGATGCAATAGAAATTTACATTGCAATGTAATTTTTCAGTTTATTATGTTAGCAGCAATGCATTTCATTTTTGAACTATCTCTTTTTTATCTCTTCCATGCTGCCAAGACAGTAACACTGAAGAGACAGGTTTAGCACACAAAGTTCTTGTACGCTAAAAGGCACTTTGTAGAGAGAAGTCATTATCTTATTGGGACTAGCCATGTTATTGAGAATGGAGAGAAGGGTCATTATAACCAGAGGTGGCTGTATTATCCAAATATGCCTAGTGCTCTAGGAGGGGCTGTTATGCAAAAAAGATGTCTTTACACCAGTGCACACACAGGTAAGTTGCCCTAGGGCTTATACACGACTGTTTAAAAATGGCCCTAGGTTGTAGCATTATTCTTCAATAAGTTTGCAGAAAGCTAAATTACAATTAAGTCTATACTGTATATGAGGTGTGTCTTAAAAGTATGGTGAATGGTATCAGAAAACAAACAAAACAGAAGATACAAACAAATTACCTTTCAAAATAATATCCATCCTTTACAACACGCTTTTGGCAACGTTCATAAAGCTTCTGAAAACTGTCAGCAAAGGCCTTGTTACGAATTGATTGCAGAACTGCTGTCACACATTCTTGGATTGCTGCCATGTCCACAAAACCTGCGCCTTTCATGACACCCTTCAGGTGGGGAAACTTAAGTCCTCAGGCACCAGATCAGGGGAGTATGGTGGATGAAAGAGAACAGGTATGCCACACTGAGCCAAGAATTGGCACACACAGACCGCACCAGGCAACCGGCCGGGATGCACACACTGACATGCCAATAGCTGTGGGACTTACCATCCTGGATCACCTCCTAGGATCCACATACTAACACTAGCGCCCCATTGTGGTATTGAGCACTAGAGCTCAAATTGTACTCACATGTGAATCCTTACTCCGCCGCTTAAAGGTAGTATAGCAGCAGAACTTGTATTTTTGATGCCAGCCAATATATCTCTTTTATGATTTTGGGATACACTACCCTGAACACTTTGTTGCTTTTCTATTTAAACAACAGACTAAAGGGCTATTCCATCCACTTAATCCATAAATATATACTCTTTATCGATTTATACCATCTCAATATCTCTTTTCAATTGGATTTTGGCTGTCCTAAGCTTGTTTAAGAAGCCATGCTGCCTACATTGGGGGGTGTATATGTCGCCCCTTTGTCCCCTGAGCGCAAGGGCCACACAGCACCCATCCCCCGTCTTTGTCCTGAGGAAGCTCTTGAAAGTGTAACGCGTCGACAGACCAGCATGGAGGTAAAAACTCTCTACATTTGATACATACAGGAAAATTCTTCCAGAATACTATATCTTCTAATTTTGAATGACTCTACCTCCCTGTCTCCCTGGTTTTCGGGTGGTGCTCAACCTTGCTTAGCAGAGGGTGTCTAATGTAATATATGTCATTTAGGTTTAAGTTTTTAAATTTTGTAATAAAGTGTATTTTTTAATCTATCCTGCCTGTGTTGTGCCCATAAAGTCCTGCCCATTTTTTGAGCGGATTTATTTCTTTCTCAATCCTTCTTATCTAGTAATTGGATGGTGACATGGTGGGGGTCCTCCCTTCTCTACAGATTGCACCAGGTCTCATCCCCTGTGACGATGGTTCGCAGAAAGGATGGATCCTGGTTACACATGGTAATGAAATCTCCAGTAGTTTCCATATGTTTTGCTTTCTGTTCGTCTGTCAGCTTGTGCAGCACAAACCAGAAACAGATCTTCTGCTTACCCAAATATTCCCGGGAGATGGTGCGCACAATGTCCTTAATAATGCCCAATTTCTCTGCCATCAATCATAGAGTCAGTCACTGATCTCGTGCCATCATTTGTCGCACTTGCTCGATCATGTCTGGGGTTCTGCTTGTCGACGGCCAACCCAAATGTGACTCATCCTCAGTCGTTTTCTTCCCATCGCAAAAGCATTTCAACCAGTTGTAAACACATTTTCTGCTCACGGCTTCCATCCCCAACACTAGCACCAACATTTCATGCATCTCCGTCACTGTTTTCCCTAATTTGTAGCAGAACTTGATGTTCACTAGTTGCTCCATTGAACTGTGACCCTACCTCTCCAACTGACTATGTTTGACAGCCCACAGCGGGTTTACCCTGATTGACAGGTGTACTCTGCGGTAGGTGGCACTTCCTGACGTGACTCTGGATAGCCATGTGCATGTGTGCGTTGCCGTTGAGATGGCTATTGAGATGGCTGACATGTTGCTGTTGAGATATCGGACCAATCACCAAACTTTTTAGACACACCTTGTATATTTAATAAACAATTGCTACAGTTTCCTTACTGCTACCTGTAACTCTCTATCGACCTGTGCACACTATGGCTGCTGAATTGAAAAAGTCAAGGCAGGGCTTGGGTGGTAAAGAAAGGGAGTGTTTTAGTCTCTCCAACCTGTAGCTCCAGAAGTGTCATGTTGCCTATAGTCACCATGACAGCCAATCATGATCATATACAGCCTGGAGATGTTTTACAAACCTTTTTAAAAATTTAAAAATCATGATTAAAATGAACACATGAACAGTAACGTAAAAATCATTTTTAATTGTGAGCTTACAAAACAACACATGGGCATAACCCTTATTAATCCAGTGGGTAAGGGCTAAAATCTGTTACTTTTTGTTGCCATCTTTGTCCAATGAAAATGCTTGGTCACTGACTTAGAGATGTTCTCATGCTTCCTTCTGTGTCTATAGATCAGCAAGTGAAAATACATTTTCCTAATGAGATAAAAAAAAATAGACCAAAGTTGTATTATCCCTATTCTATCCAAATTTTTTTTTTTTAATTTTGGCTTTAGACGTTGTTTAAAGTGAGTGCAAATCTTTATTTTTTATTGAAATAAAAAAAAGAGGTTTATACTCACCTGTTCTGTGCAGTGGTATTGCACAGAGCAGCCCTTTACCAATTCATCTGGTGTGCCCCCTGGCGCTGTGCACTCCTCTACTGTGTGTGCCACCATAGCAAGCCTCTTGCTATGGGGACACACCTGCAGGCTTGCTCCTGTGCCAGGCTTTGTGTGTCCATAGACACACACATCACAGCTCAGCACCACTCTTTCTTTCCAGGATTTAAAGGACAGCAGAAGGAGCCAATGACTACCTTTGCTCTTAGCAAAGCCTGTGAAAGCAGGGAGAGGGGAGAGAAGACCTGCAGCCGGGCAGATCTTCTCTCTCCTGGAGGAGTCAAGTAAGTGTTAGGGATGGGGGACAAATATTGGAAGTTTTTTTTTTTTTACCTTAATGTAAAGAATGCATTAAGATAATAACCCTTTAGAGTTTAGAGCCACTTTCATACTACATAGGGAGGGGTGGGAACACACAAAATGCAGTAACATAGCTGCACATAAACTGTAAAATGAAAGGAAACTGCTTATAGACCTACAGTGCTATAAGGGCTTTAAGCTGGCACTGTAGCTGCGCCTCAACGGGGAATATGGAAAGCTCATATGTATCTATGTACTTGCGAACACTACCGAGAGGCCGTTGTAATCAGTTGAGTCACTGTAATCTGGACCCAACATATGAACGAGTGCAAATGGCATACTCTGCAGGACATTGACCCCAATCATGATAATCTTATTGAGCATTTAGACCCACACTACCGAAGATATATTCCTTGTTGGAAGCTAAATATGTCATATTTTTTTCTATTTTAGGTGTTTTATCTACAGCTTGCAGTTTTCCAAAGCTTTTTGTAACTAGAGCCGAATGCCTGCTGTTACATAACTCAAAATACCATTGACCACAGAGAACCAATATATCATACCTGCCTTGCTGTCATGCAGATGCTCTCTGCTTATCTGCTCTGTTAAAATGCATTGGTCTTGAGCTCTACTATGATTTGTGGAAAAGTATATTAATTGGTAGGCAACAGGCAGCTCTGTTTTGTCTCAGAGATTTGAAGCTGAAGTTGTCTCTACTTTTGTATCGAACGCTTCATTACTCCAGCAAAATGTTCCAGGCAAGGCGCAGCAGTTCTTCCAAAGACTAGTATTTAACTATATTTCATTGTCACATCCTATGACATCAGTCAAATTAATGAAGGAATGTCAGCTAATTAAGGCTGTTGGGTACTATATTTATGTGAAATATTACCTAAAGCATATAGTACCCCTTCAAAATGCTTTAACCGGCTGTCTTTGTACATATTTCCTGCAGCTGAGAGTTTTGCAACTTATGTCACTGAAATGACAGCAAATAAAACTCAGATGTACTGTTTTCTTCCACAGGTTGCTGACCTTTGCAGATGACATTAATATGCAAACAATCATGTTTTATTCTGTATGTAATAAATAATGCAGTTTTCTTTGTATTTTAGTACTAAAAGTACACAGGCAACAAAGGAAATGGTTATATGTCTGACAGAAGGATGGTCTGCCTTGTTTACATAGGCAGACTGCTGTTCTGTCTCTCCAGTGAATGATCGCGGGTGGCCGGTGGCCATTTAAAATAGTGGAAATCAGTAGTTTTCACAACCAAAACTGTGATATTGTGAAATTAGTTCAGACTGATGTTACTGAATATGCTAGAAAATGAGAATTTTCCACCTGCTAATTGGGCATGTCTTCACACAATGAAGGCCTCTTGAACCCCCTCTTCAGGAAAGGGAACATTGACTGTTGTAAGCATGGCATATTTGTTGGTGTTAACCATCTTCTTCTGTGTGCCGGTCTTTGGCCATCTTCATTTGCCAGCATGGAATGATGTCACGGAACACAGGGACCGGCCCAGTTCTGTAAGTTGAGCTGTGCATGCGCAGATCAGTTTACATTCTAGAGATTGCAGGCAGGGACATTGCATGCTCATAATATGTCATAACCAAGACATCAGTTCATCTTTAAGTGGTTCCATTAAGATTGGCTACTAAGACCTGAGGTGGCTGGGTTGAACCTGAAATCTACAAAAAGGATACTCTCTTCCATGTTATTAATTCTCTGATGAGATTCAGCTGTCACAAGAGACTGTCAAAAAGTGGAGGATCTGAAGGCAAAATGAGCTGGTCTAAGCATGACATTTACATGAAAAGTATGCTCAATAAAAGAGCAGCAGCAGACTGATCAGGATACCTGTGCTCCCTCTACTCTCAGCTCCTCTGAGCTTGTTCATGGTCAGCATATTCTCAGATAGCAAGGATAACTTGCTACACATTTGCTAACTTGCTGCACATTTTCCCTGGCGAGTTGTATACTTGCAGAGCACTTGAAGCACAAGTTCAGCAGGGAGCAAAGATAAAAATTCAGCCACAGTGACCCCTGTGGTGGGATGACTATTGCACAACATAAGAAGGTGAATACTGGCATAATATAAGGACTGTGTGAAAAATGTTGCTACCAGTCTTTGTTGGTGAACAGTAAAAACTTGCAGCTTTCTTTTGTTATTTTAAGTTTTTTTAAGATATTTTTTACAAAAAATGTACCATTTTTATGACAATGACAATAATCACAAATCCAAAAACTGTACTTTCAGAACAATACCCATTTAACTAAACCTTCTTTTGTTAACAGATTACTCTCTGATAGGTGGTGGGTTTATGGATTTGCAGTTGGTCTTTGTTCTTTAGGATAAGGAACAGGATTAAATCCTCCTTTAATCTGATTAGCTCCATGTCCTTATAATTTATACACGAGCCTGCAAACTCTCTCTATGACCCCTCTATGAGACCTCATTATGTTCTTTGCCTTAATCTGCTTTACTGCCTGCATTTTACAAAACCCTAAACCTTTTTAACCTAAGTTTCTCTTTTTATTAAGTTTAATATATTTTTCTTCAACATGTACCAACAGTGAGATACTTGCTATGGAACAATATACACATGGCAACTAACCGCTACGCTGCACATATCATAAGACTTATGAACAGTTGTTCACATTTGAGTCTTTCTTTGACAGAATTTAAGATTGCAACTTTAGATGGCTCCTGCTGAGATGTGTATACGCATAGGTGAAACATTGTTACACAGACCTGACCTACTGTTTTGCAGGATCTAACTGAACATGCAATTATAGCAGATTTGACACTCACCTTTGCTACCGCTGGGAGTACGTAGAAACCTAGTCATTAAAGAGCAAGCGCTTAAAGCTAAAGGGTTGAGGTACAGACCTCAACTGCATATTTACAGAAATAAACTTTACAGACTTTTTCTTAGATAAAAAAATATTCCTGACATCAATGCATCTTGTAGAAAGGCAGCAGGAATAGTACCTGGAATATAAAACAAAGATTTTTAGTGGAAATGTATTCATTTTCAGTGCTTTATTAACCACTTAAAGACCGCCCCATGTGCAATTACTGCTGCAGGGTGGCCCTGAAGTGCAAAATCATGTGCCTGTACATGATTTCTCCTTGGCTCTGGGGCGTGTGTGTGCGCCGGTGTAGCTATGCTCCCGCTGTGATTGGACACTGGACAGCGGGTCCAGTGGCTGCGATGGCCACCAACCACCTGCGATCGTTCACTGGAGAGACAGAACAGCAGTCTGCCTATGTAAACAAGGCAGACCATCCTTCTGTAAGACATAAATAGAAAGATCTTGTGGTTCTGCTAATCAGGAACACAGATGTCTCTTCCTCGAGTCAGTCCATCCCCAACACAATTAGAAAGCATTCCTATCAGGGCTGGGCTCAGCCCTCCCTTCACAGAGCTCAGGCTGCTCAGCTGTCAGTTAATTGCCAGTACTCATCATTCCACAGTGACTCGCCTGATGATCATATTCTGCTTGTCAGCCAGCTCTGCTGGCTATTTAAACTGCCTGGATCAGATCTCTTGTGACTTCGCCTTGGTCAACATATCCAGATACTCTCTGATATGTTTTCCTTTTAAAGACTTTTGCCTGGCTGACTTCCCTTCTGGTTCCTGATCCTGTTTGCTGCTTCTGACTATGTGGATCTCTGGAATCCTGTTTTACTGGCTTGTTCTGACTACCCGCTATGGTTACCGAACCCTGGCTATGTTTTGACCATGTTTTTTCTGTACTATTTTACAATTTTATTAAAAAGTATGATTTTTATTGAACTTCTGTCTCAGTCTGATTCATGGTTTCTGACAGTAGGCAAAAGCCATGAATTCAGAAGATGCAGGCAATCGACTTGCTGGTAATATTTTTCCAGATTGGATGAGCAGGATCACCGCATGGATCAGTTTTCCATAGTGTTACAGACACTGCTTATTCACACCCCTCACCTGGATCCTTCCACTATGGCTGTTCCAGTACAACCTATGTTGCAGGCCATCCCTGCTGCTGCTCCAATCTCTGTGCAGGCACCCACCTCGAATATTACCTCTATAAGAGGTATATCTGATTCTGCTCTGCTTCCTCAGCAATTTGGGGATGATCCAGTTCAATTCAGAGTGTTTCTTAACCAGGTTGGGATATTATTTGAGATGCTGCCCCAGGCATTTCCCATGGACTGAAGCAAAGTAGGCTTTGTGATTTCTTTGCTTTCTGATAGAGCCTTGGCCTGGACAAACCCTCTATGGGAGACACAAAAAACCATTGTCCTGAGTTATCCAGAGTTTGTGGCTTCCTTTAAAAGGGTATTTGATGTTCCGGCACACTCCAATTCTGCTGCCAAGAGCCTCATGTCCATCAAACAGAGTACAAGAACTGTTGCCTATTATACCATTGAATTCCGTACTCTGGCAGCAGAGGTAGCTTGGAACAATGAGGCCCTCGTGGCTTTTTCTCTTGGTCTCTTGGATAACATTAAAGATGAGATATCAGCCCGAGACATACCCACTGAGCTGGAGAAGTTGATCACGTTCGCCACTCTCATTGACTCCAGACTCCGAGAGAGACCTTCCTTCAAAGAGCGCTTACGGAAGCCTCTTGTACATTTGGCTCCGGGCTTTGCAGTTCCATCCTTGCCTCACTCACCTCCCATACCTCCTGGTACAGAGTCTGCCAGTGAAGTAAAACCCATGCAGTTGGGCCTCACACATTTCTCTGCAGATGAGAGGGCCTTTAGGAGGAGGGAGAGATTTTGCCTGCATTGTGGCCAGGCAGGTCATTTTTTGAAGTCTTGTCCTACGCATCCGGGAAACGCTTGCACCCGAGGTCCTGTAGGGAACAGACCTTAGGTGGCGTTGTTACATCCCCAGTTATCCTGAAGGATAAGCCCCTGGTTCTGGTTACCCTTTCTTGGTCTAAGTCGTCCATCGAGATACAGGTTCTAATCGACTCTGGAGTTGCAGGCCTGTTCATATATTGTGCCTTTGTGTCTAAACACTCGATTCCACTGCAGCTTCGTGCCACTCCACTTGCCATTGAGGCTATTGATGGGAGACCTCTACAGCCAGCTTATGTGACTCATGAGACTGCTCCATTGACCATGGCCATAGGGGCTCTTCACCATGAGATAATCCAATTCCAAGTCATTTCCTCGCCTCATTTCCCAGTGGTTATTGGCTATCCTTGGTTACAGAGGCACAACCCCTCTTTTGATTGGCTTTGTGCTGAGGTTTTTTCCTGGTTGCCAAAATGCAGTAAGACATGTTTTCAGAAAGTGGCTAAGGTCCTGTGCACCTCCATACTCTTCTCCTTGCCTGAGGAGTACTGCAAATTTAGCAATGTCTTTGACAAGGGTCAAGCCAGTAGTTTGCCTCCACACTGGTCGTATGATTGTGCAATTGACCTTCAACCTGGTGCCATACCCCCTCGTGGCTGGGTTTACCATTTGTCTGTCTCGGAGGATAAAGCCATGGATGATGCCGACGCACTTTCTTGAGGATTCATCTGCAAATCCTCCTCTCCTGCTGGTGCTGGCTTCTTCTTTGTGAAAAAGAAGAGTGGTGAACTGAGACCTTGTATTGATTATAGGGGTCTCAATCGCTTCACGATTAAGCACCTCAAGGGAGCAACGGTTTTCACAAAGCTTGATCTGAGAGGGGCATACAATCTCCTGAGGATCAAGGAGGGCAATGAATGGAAAACTGTGTTTAATACCAGGACGGGCCATTACAAATGCCTCATAAGGCTGTTGGTCTTTGCAATGCTCCAGCAGTTTTTCAGGAATTCATCAACGATGTCCTTCGAGATTTGTTGCAACAATGTGTGGTGGTTTATGTCAATGATATCCTCATATATTCCAAGTCCCTAGAGACCCACCACACAAATGTCTGCCGTGTTCTTCAGAGACCTAGAGATAATAACCTGTATTGTAAATTGGAGAAGTGAAAGTTCCATCATGAACAGGTTACATTTCTGGGTTATGTCATTTCCACTGCTGGTTTTTCGATGGACCCAGAGAAACCATCAAACCATCAGCAGTTCTACAGTGGTCCCGACCCATGGGTTTATGTCTATTACAACATTTTCTTGGCTTTGCCAACTATTATCGGAAGTTTATTCGTAACTTCTCATCTCTGGTCAAACCCCTGACTGATATGACCAGAAAGGATGGTAACCCACAGAATTGAACTCTAGATTCCATTAAAGCCTTTGAGTCTCTCAAGGCTGCCTTTGTTTCAGCTCCTGTGTTGGCCTCCTTGAGGTTGATGCATCTGAGACTGAAGTTGGTGCTCTTCTGTCTCAACATCCTACCTCTGAGAGTGGCTACTCCTTGTGGCTACTTTTCCAAGAAGTTTTCACCTGCTCTTAAAGAAAAGAGGCATCTCCTTGAGGGTACCACTGTGCCGGTTCTCATTTTGACTGACCATAAGAAACTCACATTCTTGTCTGAGGCTAAACGCTTCTCTCTCAGAAGGGCGCGATGGGCTCTTTTTTGTCAAGCTTCAATTACATTCTCACATTCTTCAAGTCTCATTCTTACCTGGTAATAATGTAAGGGCTGATGCATTGTCACAACAGTTTTCCTCCGCTTCCAAGATGGAGTTGGTTCCTGCTCCTGTGATACCTTCGAATTGTATTCTGGCTACCATTCGTACCAGTCTCACTTCACCTTTGGGTGACAGAATTCTAGCTGCTCAGATCCATTCTCCTACCGAGAAACCTTGTGACCGCTGCTTTGTCCCTGAGAGTCTCCGCACTGCTGTGCTCCAGACTTACCATTCTCCCAAGGCTGCTGGCCACCCACGGAAGAATCAACTCATTTGGGCTATTTCCCAAAAATTCTGGTGGCCTAGTCTCTGCGCTGATGTAGCTGCTTTCGTAGCTGCTTGTTCCATGTGTGCTCAGAGTAAGACACCACAACACCTTCCAGTGGGACTCCTACAACCCATACCCAATGGAGAGAGGCCTTGGACCCAACTGTCTATGGATTTTATTGTGGAGTTACCCAACTCCTAGGGCAACACAATTATCCTTATGGTGGTTGACCAGTTCTTAAAAATGTCACATTGTATTCCACTTAAGATGTTGCCCACGTCCAAAGAACTGGCATCCATTTTTGGTTGGGAGATCTTTCACTTACATGGGCTACCCAAGGTTATCATCTTGAACAGGGGTAGCCTTTTGTGCATAGTTGAGAATTCAGCTATCCTTCTCTTCTGCATATCACCCGCAGTCCAATGGGGCTGCATAATGAGCCAACCAGTCCTTGGAACAGTTTCTATGTTGCTATATTTCTGACCACCATAACTGGTCAGACCTCTTACTTTGGGCGGAGTTTGCTCACAATAGTGCCGTTAATACCGCTTCCCGAATGTGTCCATTTATGGCGAATTATGGTTTCCAACAATCCATGTTTAATCACTCATTTGTTCCTGAGAGCATTCCTGCTTTAGAGAATCATCTCTGTGGTCTTTATTCCACTTGGGTACAGGTCCAAGAGTCCTTGTGACATGCCAATGATAGGTACAGACTCCATTCTGACTGCAGACACCTACCTGCACTTTTCACCAAGTTGGGGGAGGGTCTGGCTGTCATCTTGCAAACTCCGACTCGTGTTCCCTTACTGAAGCTGTCACCACAGTTTATTGGGCCTTTCCGTATTCTCCATAAGATCAACCCAGTGGCTTACGTTTTAGACCTTTCTTCTAATATGCATATTTCAAATGTATTCCATGTCTCCTTAATAAAACCTTTGTTATGCAACAACTTCACCACCTCTGTACCACGTCCTCTTGGGTCTCATCCTCGGACGTACATGCTCCTGTCCTCCTCCGTGCTTTCCATAGATGTTTTCTCCTCAAAGCTCTATTTGTGGAAAAAAAAAGATATCAATTGTATTTGGGTACTGCATTGCATGACCGCGCAATTGTCAGTTAAAGCAACGCAGTGCCGTATCGCAAAAAATGGCTTGGTCAGGAAGGGGTAAAACCTTCCTGAGCTGAAGTGGTTAACCACTTGCCGACCGCCCGCCGCAGCGTGATGGCGACAAGGTGGTTCGTTATCGCGAACTGCCTTCACAGGACGGCGGCCGCGATAAAGAGCATTGTGAGCACGCGCGTGCCGCCGAAGGCACGCCCGCGCGCTCACTGTGTTGGGGGGGAGCCAGGGAGCGGGTGCGACGGACTCGATCGCTGCCGGCTACCCGCGATGGCCCCCCCGCACTGAAAGAACGGAGGTCCGTGTAAGTAAACACGGACCTCCGTTCTGTGAGAGGGGGAAGGGCTGTGATCACAGCCTTCCTCTACATGGAAACAAAAAAGCACACAAGGGCGCACTGGCATAGCGCATTATCCTTGATAAATTTTAATTGATAAAAATCATAAAAACATACTCACAAACAACTCATGTAACAGGCATTCACAGTCCTGGAGTGGGTAACATCCATACAACCGTCTCCTGCTGGTAACCTGGATGGACTAGCTGACGCGTTTCAAGGCCGTAGCCCCTTCATCAGACCCTCTACATGGAAGCTGTGATCACTTCCTTTCCCCAGCCAGGGCAGCCCCCATACAGTTAGAACATGCCCAGGGAACACAGTTAACCCTTAAAGCGCCCCCTGCAGGTTAACCCCTTCACTACCAATGGCATTTACACAGTAATCAGCGCATATTTACTGATCGCTGTATAAATGCCAATGGTCCCAAAAAAGTGTCAAAATGGTCCGACATGTCCGCTGAAATATCGCAGTACCGCTAAAAATCGCAGATCGCCGCCATTACTAGTAAAAAATAAAAAAAAAATAAAAACCCCAGAAATGAATTCTCATCATCCGTAAACGCGGCAACTTTTGCGCAAACCAATCAATAAACGCTGATTGTGATTTTTTTTTACCAAAAATATGAGGAAGAATATAAATCGGCCAAAACCAATGAAAAAAAATGTTTTTTTATATTTTTTTTGGATTTGTATTTTATCAAAAAGTAATAAATTTGGGTCTTTTTGTAAAATTGTCGCCCTTCTTTTGTTTATAGCGGCAATCAGAAATGACGCAGAGGTTATCAAATACCACCAAAAGAAAGCTCTATTTGTGGGGAAAAAAGGAAGCAAATTTTGTTTGGGTACAATGTCGCACGACAGCGCAATTGTCAGTTAAAGCGACGCAGTGCCGAATCGCAAAAAGTGCTCTGGTCCTAAAGTGTGAAATCCTTCCGGAGTTGAAGTGGTTAAAGGCTACCACAAACTTTGTTTTTAGCTTTGTATAGAGTAGGGGAACGATGGAATCCTCATTATGTTTTTGATGCTGTCTGTGTCCTCACTCAAGAGATTCAGTCTCTCTATTTATCTTAGTGACCACTGTCACCAGCATAGGAACTGAGAAAAAATTGAGAAAAAGAAGAAATGGGGAGACTTGTTCTGGTGACAAGTGTTTAACCATTTCAGGTCCGCCCTACAGCAGTTTTACTGCTACAGGGCAGTACCTGTGCACTGGATCACGTATATATGCCTGATCTGACTCATCTGGGTAGGGAGTGCACATGCACGCCGCCAGTGGCTCGCTTCCGCTGTGATTACACAGTGGAAGCCAATCAGCGGGTGCACGGTACCCGATGTCTGCCAGCACCCGCCAATCTTTAGGCAGAAAAGCAGAACGTCAAAAAAACACAATGAAACCTGACAAGTATTTTAACCCTACCCAACTAAAAAGTTTTAGCTGTAGATACAGAGGGGTTGCAATAGATACATGGCCAAACTCTGACCTTGATTCATTTAAACATTGTGGCTATCTTCCTGCTTGTACACCAATGGAATTATTAAGGTGTGCATAAAGCTACAAGCCACTTTTATTCTCCCAAGTAAAATATGTAAGGCACTTGCATACATAATGGGTTTAATTAATAAGAACGTTACCTAAGTATCTATTCTCTTCCTACTCTATCCAAAACTGAAAAAAAAAATGGACTTACAGTTTCTTCTTTCTTCAATGTTGTAAATATACAACATCCCTGTAAAAATATGTGGATATCTTACTTTATTTAAAGGGCTAGTTCACCTCTACCCAAAGACTGCGTATGCAGGTAAGGGGTGTCTGTTGATAAAACCAAACTGTGCAGCTTGATTAATGCTATAAGTGTAGGTCTCTTTACGTACCTCCTAAAGCCTGGCTGTAATGCTCCCTGGACAAGTGAGGCCTAGTCATTATTGCTCACCTCCCCCATCACAGGAGAGAACTCTCAAACACAAAGCTTAAGGCTACTGCATCAGAGGAGAGATAGAGAATGTGAAGGGGTTTAAATTTAGAGAGTAAACCAACTCCTGTGATGGTGGAGGTGAGCAGTAATGACTAGGCCTCAGCAACATCCTAGCAATGTCCTGGGAGTTTTCCAGTCAGGCTTCAGGAGGTGTGTAAATGGCCTTCTCCTATAGCAAGGGCATTAGGCACATTTAGTCAGAGCTGCACAGTTTGTTTTAATCTACAGACAGCTCTTACCTGCATAGGCAGTTTTTTTTGTAAAGATGAACTAACCACTTAATAGTGGTTGTGGAGGGCAAAGAGTTACATCTAAGCTCATCTTTAGATGAGATGTCTGCTACCTGCATTTTGGTTAATATTTCAATTGCTGTCATGATCATGGCATCATGGCATACTTGTTAGATAAACTCAAAAAGAATACTCAGCCCTAGGAAAAAAAGAGAATATATATGAAGCTGTCAAGTAAGGTAAGGCAGTCTCCCATCCAAATATTCACAAGGCTTGACCTTGCTTAGCTTCCAAAGTCAAATACAGTATCTCACAAAAGTGAGATATATAGCCACCAAGTACTCTCTTCCGCATTGACTATTTTCCCAGGTTACAATAGTCCAGAAATGTTTGTTGAACTTTTCCCCTCCTGATTTTCTGGCCCCAAAGGGCTGAGCAAAAATCACATTGCTTAACCTTAAGCAGCTGCTTGCAGAACTAGTGAAAATCAATGTAAGCAACTCCTGGGAGTGAGCAGCTGCACATTTTCAAGGCACATGACTATCATCAGACTAGCACATTCTTCTTATTAACATCAATTTTCTTTATAGCGCTTTGTAAATGAAATGAAAAAGCTTATGCTTAAGAAGGAAGAGAAGTCTGAAAGTCAGAAGGCCCTGTCTTATTTATGAAGGACCCTCTTATGGGATTTTTTGGGGCAAGGACTCCAACATAGGTAAAACTTTATAAAACATTAAATAATGTTATTAATACATGTTAAAAACAAGGATTCAAGTGCAAGACTAAAACAGTATATTGATGCAATTACAATGAGTATACATGATAGTTGCAAAAAGAATAACTACAGTTTTCTGTCAGTGCGACACACAAGGACAGAGTTATACTCAATGCGTTTTGAGAACTTAAGTTGTTCCTCTTCTTCCGGGGGAGGTGGTTATAGTACCAAACAAATCCTATGGATATAGCCTCATATCCTAGACAGCTGCATAAGTTAAAAACAGAGTTTTGCAGCTGTGTGTTACCAAGAGTCCAGTAGATGGGGGGCATAGGGGTCCACATAAAACCACCCACATGGGGCACGGGACCAAAAGATGCCACGGCATATGCAAGGGGTCAGATTAATTTAGCCAAGTAAATCCAGAGTAACAAAAGATAGAATATGTGCAAAATAGTTTATTGCAAAATCTTAGATCATTTTGTCCAAGAGAAGAGAAAAAGATATTTTCCCAGTAGGACCCAGACCTGTATGCTGTACTACTTCAGACAAGATATGCTGTTTTTGTCCACTCTGAGATCTTGCAGACTCCTTAATTAGAAGCCCTACTTGAAAAATGCTGCACTTTATTTGTCTATATTCTTCCTATAAATGTGATTTTTGAAGCGCTATAAAAGTAATGTATTTTATTAAGAATCCCATGGCCTGGATATGTAAAACATACTTCTGTGTGTCAGGGTAGGAGGCATTGCAGCACATCAAGTGAAATAAAGATATAAAAAAATCATCATGCACTTAGGGTAACACAATTTCACTAAAACAAGCAGCTGGCATACATTGTTGGTAACAATCAGCAAAAATAGAAAAATAAAATGCAACACTTTTAAATATACAGGAATCCTTCAGAGTGATCCATATACATTCAAGGAGAACACCCCACAGCCATCTTGCTGGTTAGAAACCTACACTGGATGTTAATGACATTTGAATTGTTTAGACAGCTTGTAAGTATACTGGAATTGTTTTAATAAATATTTAAAAGCTCATAAATACTACACCATGAGTGGGTTTCTGTTCTACATTTGACACACATGTATGGCGATCTAACCTTTGGAGCGACAAGTCTAGAGGGAACTGGACCAGGACTGGACTTCTATCTTGTGTTGTCAGGAACCTGACCAGAACAGGTGGAGGAAATATGCAAGTGTGGTCACATTATGACAACTGATATCTTCAATGTTGTGACATCTCAATATGCACTAAGAAGTGCATATCAAAAATGTTGTATTGTGAAACTGCCATGCGTAAACAGATTGGGGTACATGTATCTATAATGAATCATATATTTCACCATTTAGTAAAGAAAGATGCATTTACTTATATTACTAGTAGCTCATAAAACAAGGTATATACTGATGACTCCATACAGAACAAGTGACAAAGGGCAGAGGCAAAATTACCAGGCACATAGGGGAAAAAACTGTATCAGCTGCAATATTTTGTAGCTATCTGTGTTCATTTTAATGAGTCCACCTAATTATTACACGACACGAGTCATGAAATTGGCTCACTGCACAGCTCCTTTCCTGTATAACAAGCTCTGACTTTTCAACTAATCTTTCATGAGAGGTCACTGGCACTATTCTGCTCTTTCTGTAAACTCTCTGTTCAGTATTATTATTTTATTTTTTCTGCTTTCCCATTTTTTTGCTTCAAAGAGTTAATGTTGCAGTAAAAGGTACATTTCCATCTTGTTACACATGACTGAACTTACTCTTTGCTGAGTTGCTTTGGCTTCGCAACTCTGTAAAATATGATCAATAAAAAGTTGTAAAATGAGCTGTCTAGGATTTTGATTCAGCTTTACAGAAATATATGTTTCATTGGGAGGGCTGCTATGAATCAGTGCATTCATTTAGGAGTATATTTATTCCCATTTGCACTGCACCTTTCTTTCACAGCCTTGTGTGACTTGAGCTGTATTTGCTTTACTTTTGAAAGCATTTTCTGCTTACATACAATAGTTAAAATAGTTTAGCTCTGTATGAAACTAGGTATAAAAAAAAACCACATGAAGTTGTGAAAGGTACCGATTACAAATAATACAGACCTGATCATGGAAATACTGGCAACTTAGGAAACAGCGACTATGGGTCTATTAGATTCAGTATAAAGCACAGAAATAAGAAGCACAAGCTTAATATAAGGACACTGAATTTCAAAAGAGAAAACTTTCCTAAATTGTGTTCCTTGCTAGATGATAGGAACAAGGAACACTGAGGAAAATGTGAGTGCTTTATAAGCATACTAAATAAAGGTATTGGCCAGTGCATTCAAATAGGAAATAAGTTTAACAGAGCTAAAATAAATCCTGGATGGCTAAACTCTAACGTAAAAATGCATTTAAAAGCAAAAGGTAAGGCTTTTAAAAAATACAAGGCTGAGGGGTCATTGTCAGCATTCCAACAATACAAAGAATACAATAAGAAATTTAAGAGCTCAATCAGGGCAGCTAAAATAGACCAGGAAAGGCACATAGCGGAGGAGAGTAAAAAATAAATTCTTTAAAAAATATAAACAGTAAGAAAGTGAGGCCAGAACATATTGGCCCCATAAAAGATGATGAAGGGAATTTGGTTACAAAAGACAAAGAGAATGCAAAAGTTTTAAATGCATTCTTCCCCTCAGTTTTCACAAAGGAAATTAAGTAACCAAGAACGTAATGTTAACAACACGTCACAGAATGTACCCTCATGGCTAACAGAAGACAGTATCAGAAATAGACTTGAAAAACTTAACATACATAAGTCACCAGTAACCGATGGTTTACACCTGAGGGTCCTTAAGGAACTCAGTCAGTCATGGCTAGATCATTGTTCCTAATTTTATGGACAGTTTACTGACAGGGATGGTACCAGCTGATTGGGGAAAAGCCAATGTGGTACCAATAAAAAAAGGCCAAAATATATATTCCTGGGAACTACAGGCCAGTTAGCCTAGCATAAATAGTCTGCAAGCTATTGGAGGGGATGATAAGGACTATATCCAAGATTTAAGTAATGAAAATTGTATCATTAGTGATAATCAGCAAGGATTCATGATTAATCATTCTTGCTAGACCAATTTACTAACGTTCTGTGAAGAAGTGAACTGCCATCTAGATAAAGTAAAAACACTGCTAAAAGTGTCAAGTTGTTTATAAGGAAATTGTATGTGAATTAGAGCAGAACTCCAGTCAAAAATGAAAGAAAATCCCTTTAGGCCCTTTTCACACAGGGTGGGCTCCATTTAGTTCATCAGGGGATCTGTCTGCTGATCCCCTGCTGATCAAAGCAGAGCAAGCAGGTGACAGGTCTGTGCCCACTCCGTTTATGCAGAGCAGACATGCACAGAGGCCACTCTGCTCTATGGGAGGACGGGTGTAAATGAACACCACTTGTCCATTTACACCCGGACTCCCATAGAGTGCTCTGCATACACTGAGTGGGCATGGACCTGTCACCTGATCCATTCCAATCTGCCTAGACTAAGGGGAACAGATCCCCTTCCATTTTATTTATGTTTTAGCAAACTGGATTGGATTGGAGGTAGGCAGATGTAAACGGACACAAGCTTATTTACACCCACCAGTCCATAGTGGTGAAAGTAGAGCCTGATATCAAGTCCACCTGAAAAACTGACAGGCAGACCTGACTGAACCCTTCTTTCAAAAGGGGCCTCAAATATAAAATATAAATATTTACCTTCAATCTGTAGCTGTTCCTTGCAGTACTTTTCCATTAAAAGATGTCCTTAGTTCTCTAGAATGAAGGCCAGCATCATTCATCCAACTTTCTGTTTATCCAAACTGTATCCTGTAGCTGGCCTGTGAAGGAGAAGAACCACAGCAAAGAGCTCTTCTCTGTGTCTCTCTGTTTTCTTTCTCTATCAGCATGCTCTTTGTCAGCACATGAACTGATTGGCTCCTTGCGCTGCTATACAGGGACTGCAAGAAGGTGATACATAGTCAAAGCTTCTGCTTGCACTTAAAAAAATGTTATTGGTGCATTAATAAATACAAAACTACAGGTATGTCTGACCTTTATATCATATTAGAGTCCATATTTATCTAAGAGCAAAACTCTTATATTGGATAAAGTGGGTGAGGGTTAAAACACTTTCACCTTTTTGTTTTTTGTTTTTTGCCATTTGTGACTCATTATTATTATTCCAATTCACTTCCTGACCTGTATACGCAACAGGAGGTGAAATGATATCTTTTTAATATGTGGGGTACAACTCCTCCTCCATAGCAATTGTATCTGGGCAAATGAGTCAATGAATACAAGGCTTCCTCTGAATGGTTGAGGTGTAGATTGTGAGAAAGCACTCAATTTTGTTCCAGCAGTAAGTGGGGAATCTCTGTACTTCTGTTGGTTACTACATACAATTTATGCAGTGCTGACAGTGGCTGCAGCAATTAGTAAAAGAAATAGTTTAAGAAAAATAGGTCTCGCTGCTCACAGGTTATTATCCCAAGGCTGTGTCCAGGTAAGACTGCAAAGCATTTGCTGAAGGGTGGAGTGCATGCCCTGCTGCTGCAGCAGATGTATGGAAACAATGAAGAAAGAATAGGCAGCAACTCTACATGCAGTATGACTTTATTGTATCCAAAATGATAAAAGCAACAGATGGGTACAGACAGGGGAGAGACAGGCTGGGTTGACGCGTTTCACTGCTGCCTATCCTTTCTCCATTGTTTCCAAAGGAAATTGTTTATTTGAGTCGGCTTGGCCCAAACAAACTATTTAAAGTGAAAGGAAAGATGGAGTTAGGCTTTAACCACTTAAGGACCAAGCCTTTTCTTGAGATTCGGTGTTAACAAGTTAAAGTCAGGTTTTTTGCTATAAAATGACTTAGAACCCCCAAAAACTACATATATATATTTTTTTTTTCTAACACCCTAGAGAATAAAATGGCAGTCATTGCAATAATTTATGTAACACCGTATTTGAGCAGTGGTCTTACAAGCGCAATTTTTTTGGGAAAAAATTCAATTTTTTGAATTAAAAAATAAGACAACAGTAAAGCCCAATTTTTTTCTATATTGTGAAAGATAATGTTACGCCGATTAAATTGATAACCAACATGTCATGCTTCAAAATTGCGCCGCTTGTGGAATGGCGACAAACTTTGGCACTTAAAAATCTCCATCAGCGACGTTTAAACATTTCTACAGGTTACCAGTTTTGAGCTACAGAGGAGGTCTAGTGCTAGAATCATTGGTCTTGCTCTAATGATCGTGGCAATACCTCACATGTGTGGTTTGAACACTATTTTCATATGCAGGCGCGACTTCCGTATGCATTTGCTTCTGCAGCGAGCTCAGCGGGACGGGGCGCTTTCAATTTTTTCTTTTCTTATTTATTTTACTTTTTCTTTTTTTATTTTTACACTGTCCATTTAAAAAAAATGGGTCACTTTTATTCCTACAAGGAATGTAAACATAATGAAGGTGGGCGGTCCGTAAGTGCTTAAAGAGTCATTGATAAGAACAGTTACTTGTTGTTTTGCTGGATCTCTTACTCGCTTCCATTTGTTATCAATCGTATTGTCTTTTTGAGGTTGCCATGTTTTTGTTCCAACTTACTGTGTATTTAATCAGTCATACAGTTTTCACTCCCTTGTTTTTACACTTCAAATGTGCCAGGTGGTTCATGATGACTTGCAGCTAGGAAAATGAAAACCCCATAGGTAATATCTATGAAACATGTATGGAAGAGGGTAATTTTAGAAGCCAAAGGGAATCATCTGAGCTAAGATTCCCAACTATATTTGCCCAATTCGCAATTAATTGTATCATAAGGGGCTATAGCTGGCCTTAATAGCATCGATAAGTAATGAAGACAGCCTTTTAAAGCTCCAATATGAACTCTAAATCAGTGTTTTTCAATTCCAGTCCTCAAGGCACACCAACAGGTCATGTTTTTAGGATTTCCATGAGTTTGCACAGGTGATTTGATCAGTTTCACTGCCTTAGTAATTACCACAGCTGTTTCATCTGAGGGAAATCCTGAAAACATGACCTGTTGGTGTGCCTTGAGGACTGGAGTTGAAAAACACTGCTCTAAATTACCAATAAATAAGGTTTGAGGTTTGATTATAGAAAAATGATGGGTGAAGGATTCAAAATGAGCTTGTATGAAGCATGTAATGAACGCTATAGCAAGAATGAGAGGTACACTATATAACCAAAAGATTGTAAACACCTTACTATCACATCCACACTATATGGGAAAAATTATTCTCTGGTATTCCAGTGTAGGGTATTGTCAGTGTTACAACTTGTTTCTGCCATCTGTATGACTGTTCCCCACTGCACAAATAAAGGCATGGTTTGAGGAGTTCTGTGTGGAGGAACTCTAGTGGCCTGCACAAAGCCCAAACCTCAACCCTATTAAACATCTTAGAAATTAACTGGGATTCCAATCACAAGTCAAGTCTTCTCATCATCAATACCTAAAATCAAAAATGCTCTTTTGGTTGAGTAGGCCCATCCAGTATTTTAACAGGCATGGAACACCTTTCCACAACTCCCAGTTAATGCCCATGGTTTTGGACTGAGATATCAAACACGTTAGAGATTTTCTGATGGCTTGAACTATATTAGCCAAGTCAAACTATATAAAATTCTTGAGAGCACCTTACATAGTTTACTCTTTTTTTCCATAATAGGTTTAATTACCTCCATTTGTTTAGCAAGTCATGTAAATGTTTCTAGGTAAGAGGTAATAGATGTCTCTATAAAAAAAAATTCAGAATACACTAACTACTTCATACAACTGATAAACCCAAGCATGTAAATGAAACATAGAAACCTTTTTATTCCACTAGATTAGAAAGCTAGTCTCTGCAGGGGGAATATATATTTCAAAAAGACAAACTAATTAGATAAGGGCCATGCTGAAGAATGTAGTCTGAGGAATATGCACAATTATTAACATAGCTATGTATAAATCATAGGCTTTGATATTGGCCTTGAGACACAAAAATGGGCCAACAATTCTAAAGACTGGGGCTAAAGATCATCAAAGGGCATTCTGTATTGCAGAATTGTACTGTGGCATGCCCTGGGGGTTATCTTATACCGCTAAGTTTTAAATTGGCATCTGGCCTTAATAAAATAAAATTATTAGAACATATTTCAACCTCAAAACAAACATTTATTACATTGCAGCTTACCAGCCCTTTCATCTTGTGGCTGCATTTGTTTTCTTTTTTTTCATGCCCCTGTCCCTGATATTTGCTGTTCTTTCGTGTCTATACATTTATTTATGGAGGCAATGGCTGTCACACACGATGGCCTTCAAATATGTCTGCCTTTTTTCATCTCCATTGCATGATGTATTGATAAGACTATTAATTAACACAACAAAGTTAAGGTTGTTTGTGCTTTCTTTTAAGCTTAAAGGAAGTGACATGGACAGGTATTTTCTGTACTTGCTGAAAATGTTGTTAGCCTGAAAAATGAAAACTAATGCAACCAGCACATCTAAGGACCGAAAAGCTGCAATATGTAAAATTTTAGTTTTTTTGCATTTAGATATATTATAACTCATTCCCGCCCAGCCTATTGTAATATGATGGCTGGGCGGGAGCCCTATTATCCTGGGAGGGTGCCATCCATATGACTTTCTACCAGGATCACGCAGCATGGGCCATGCTCCGAGTGATCTGTCACCCGATGTGTCCACCAGACTCGGCCAATTACAGATCACAGTACCGGCCTACTGCTCTGTTATTGGTCACAGTGATCACATGGTACAGACAGAACCAATCACAGCCCATATGTACCATGTGATTAGCTGTGGCCAGTCACAGCTAATCACAATAGGAAACACGGAATGGATAGTTTTCATTCATAAAAATGGTTGCTTATAACTGTAAAATTCACAGTTATAAGCAATCATAGTATTTTTTTAAAAAATGCCTGATTACAGACTATGGCAACATTGTATTTCTCTGGTCACTGTAAAAAAAAGAATAATTTTATTAAAAAAAAATATATGTATCAGTCAGTGTCCCTGATCACCAGTTATATGATAATGCTGTGTTGCACTGGTGACAGTATGAAAAATGATTAAAAACATTGTGAGAAAAAAAAACTTCTTAAGTTTCCAAAAAATTGTGACAAAAAATTACAACTTCAAAAGACTCGCCACGAAATACCTTGGAATGACTACTTTCAAAATAGGAGTAATTTTGGGGTTATTTGTACTGTCCTGGCATTTTCAGGCCTGAAAAATTGAGGTCGTCAGTACATCAGCAGTGATTGATTTTCAGATATACACATATACCATAGTTTGTGGACTCTATAACTTTTCTACAGACTAAATAATATACATTGGTTTGGGTTATTTTCACTAAAGACATATAGCAGAATACATTTTGGCCTAAATTTATGAAGAAAGATTATTTATTTGAAAAACATTATAACAGAAACAAAAGGTCTTTTTTCATTTATTTAGCAAAAAAATAAAAAAAATAGTGGTGATTAAATATCACTAAAAGAAAGCTCCATTTGTGTGAAAAAAATGATAAAAATGATCTATGGGTACAGTGTTGGATGACCGTGCAATTGTCATTGACAGCGCTGGAAGCTGAAGATTGGCTTGGGAAGGAAGGGGGTAAAAGTGTCTGGTATTGAATTGGTTAACGGACTACATCTGAAAACATAATGTAAATTATTGGTAGTGATTGAATGTCCAACATTTAAAAAAAAAAATTCCCTTGGCTAAATGATGCTGTAAATGAGCATTGCAGTGTTCATAATTACATGCCCTGTGTTTTTTTAAGTGAAATGATAATTTTGTGTTTCATAATAAGGCTCTTATGTCTTTGGTTATTATAGGCTAGTGTAACATATTCCTGTAAAATATTAATGTTGTTTGTACACTCCTATGGGAAAAGTGGAAACTTTCTAGTGCCAATAGTAAAACTGTATGTAGTTCTAGTTTGTTTGCTCATATTTTCAGCCTGAAAGATTTCTTAGCATGTAAACATCTTTTTCTAAGTCTCAGAATAATTCTGCAACACTCTTGAGAATTAACTTCATTGCACGATACATGTTAATTGCAATTTTTAAACTGTTGGATTAAGTATTATGTGATTTTTTTTTCTCTGCTAATTAAACTGATTATCTATGGCTTACAAACATTTGAGCAGATAGTGTAACAGCTGCTGGTAGGCCTTTTGTTTTAGGACAGACACTTTACCTTACCTATGATTTTTAGATTTTTTTATCTGTATGGTTCCAACAGAAATACTGTATATTCAGACTTCATTACTGAAATAATTTCATTATATATTTTATATAGACTGATAGGAGTTCTTGGGTAAGCAGTGATGTGTTTTCCTTTTTCTAATAATTTTTATATTATAACAAATATGGTAACCTTGTATGAAAAGTGCTACCATTTGTATATCGTAACAAACACATATTTAGAGTAAATAGCATTTATGAGACTGATGCCTTCTAGTTTTGAAATGATAATCTTATCCTGTTATCAATCCAGTGGGAAAATGTGAAAAAATCATTAAAACACAATTATGAGTGGCAATAAAGGCATAATAGTAGACACGTTATAAAAGTAAGGAATAAGGACTTAGTATATTTAAAGCGGACCTTCACCCTCTATATCAAGTTCCCCTATCTCCACCCCTCCTACCCTCCTTTACACAAATCAGGCAGTGTTTTCTTTTTAAATTTACCGCTTTTTGTGGCAAACAGCATTGCCCCCCCCCCTTGTGATGACCTTAATGGGAATAACTCAACACCAAGTTCACTATA
>BLSH010010404.1:1176610-1187381 GCA_018402905.1 Glandirana rugosa | reverse complement strand
TATGCCACCCCAAACTGCCCTGTACCACCCCAAACTGCCCTATACCACTTCAACCTGCCCTGTGCCACCCCACACTTCCCTATACCACCTAAACCTGCCCTATGCCACCCCAAATTATCCTATGCCAACCCAACCTGCCCTATGTCACCCCAAACTGCCATATGCCACCCCAACCTGCCATATACCACCTCAACCTGCCCTATGCCACCCCAAACTGCCCTATACCACCTAAACCTGCCCTATACCACCTCAACCTACCCTATGCCACCCCAAACTGCCCTGTGCCACTGCAAACTGCCCTATACCCCCTCAAACTGCCCTATATCACCCCAACCTGCCCTATACCACCTCAACCTGCCCTATACCATCTCAACCTGCCCTATGCCACCCTAAACTGCCCTATACCACCCCAACCTGCCCTATGCCACCCCAAACTGCCCTATACCACCTCAACCCTCAACCTGCCCTATGCCACTCAAACTGACATATACCACCCCAAACTGCCCTATACCAATCTAACCTGCCCTATACCACCCGAACCTGCCCTATACCATTTTAACCTGCCCTATACCACCCCAAACTGCCCTATATTACCTCAACCTACCCTATACCACCACAACCTGCCCTATACCACCCCAAACTTCCCTATATCACCCAAAACTGCCACTATACCACCCCAAACTGTCATTATATCACCCAAATCTGCCCTATACCACCCTACAGTGCCACTATACCTCCACAATCTGACACTATTCTACCCTAAACTGCCAATATACCAGCCTACATTATAATTTACAGGGGCCGGTTAGGGATGCGCCCTGTGATTGTGCGCTGCCTGCAGGGCACTGGGCATTCTAGGCAGGAGGGGGTGACACCATGCTTTACTGCACCAGATGACACCAACCCTAGTGACGTCACTGGCTACCAGCGCTTGCGCAAGCCACCATTCATAGACGTGATTTGCGAAACAGCGCCACTCTGCAACAGTAAATATACGCTATGTGGTCGTGAACCGATTTAAGCACATCCTATACCTAATCGGCCACTGGGAAAACTGAAAATCACAGTGGTATTCAGCACTATTACAGTGATAGCTGGAATATTTTAGGTCCTTCTCAGATTCTGTGCAAACAGCTTTTCCTCTGCGCACTGACAACAGGAGGTCATTCATTTAGCATTTCCACCTTTTACAGAATGCTTTGTATTTTGTTCAGTGAATACAAGGCATACTCTGATTGGAGGCAGTGGAGATCATGATGTCAACACTCCTCATCTTCATCTCAGTATCTGAGTATGTCTCATATTTTCTGAAAAAGTTGTTCTATAAATGGTAGCAATGGCAAGCAAGTGATTAGGCTTTGTGGTTAGGTTCCGTTCACATCTAGGTCTCCCGAATTGCGGGTGGAATTGCTGTGATTCTGCTTGCGATCCCCATCACTTCCAATGACACTCCAATCGCGGTGAGATTTTGCAGATGAATCTCAGTAAAATCGAGCAAACAGAATGTATGCCTGTCGCCTAAAAGAAGTCACAGGATGCCTAGATGTAAACGGAGCCTAAGTGTGCAATGGGGAAGTTGCTGTCACAGAAGTGGAGCAGGTCTTGGAAGATTGTGGCTATTGCTGTAGTTGTGCCGACTACTACAGTGATTTCCAGCTTCCCTAGTGGCCTATAAGGTATGAGATATGCATGCCTACATTGGTCCAAGCTGGACCAATATAAGCATGCAATACAGCTTTTTTCTGTAGTTTTAAATTTAAAATTCAAAGTATTTTGTTTTATGTTTGCTTAAAAGGTTTTAAAAAAATATATACCTGTTGATATAGCCATAAATCTCATGAGCTGATAACTGTCTGTGCTCTCTGCCAGTGCTAACGTTTACTAGTTATATTGTTCTTAGCTCTATGGACAACAGAACCATGCCTCTCTATGTTATGGACAATATGAGAAAAACAGGGTTCTGTGGTCCTTTCTTGTAATTGTTTTACAATATGGACCTAGGACTGGAAGGTTGTTGTTGGCAGAATCACCAGATGAAATAAAGAAAAAATGGTTGAAATAGGATCTAATGCAGCCACCCCAACTAAGAACTGGTACAGTACATTGCAATCTATTTTTGGTGAGTGCTTCAGCACACAGAAGATGATTGACATCCTCAGATGTGCATATTTCCCTATAAGACTGTGTAGAAGGGATGTGTCCTTTCCCTCCACTCAAGTCTCAGATTACACTCAGCTTTCTTCTGTATTCTGTGCAGTGCGTGACATCAAATCCTCGCTTCCTGCTTTCTAGAGATTAGAAATGCCATGTAGACATGTGCTTCTGGTACCATTTATGTAGGATGATTTGCTTAATCTCTATTTATCACCTGGGTCTAGCCATTTTAGTGGGTATATATAAGGGTTTACAACTACTTTAAATTAACACTTTAGGTTGATTCATGCAAGCAGAGGGCATTTGAGGCTAAAAGAGGTACACTATATTACCAAAAGTATTGGTACACCTGCTTTTACACGCACACAAACTTTAATGGCATCCCAGTCTTAGTCCGTAAGGTTCAAAATTGAGTTGACCCCCCTTTGCAGCTATAACAGCTTCAACTCTTCTGGGAAGGCCATTAGGTTTAGGAGTGTGTCTAAGGGAATGTTTGACCATTCTTCCAGAAGCGCATTTGTGAGGTCAGGTACTGATGTTGGATGAGAAGGCCTGGCTCGCAGTCTGTACACTAATTCATCCCAAAGATGTTCTATTGGGTTGAGGTCAAGACTATGTGCAGGCCAGTCAAGTTCTTCCACCCCAAACTCGCTCATCCATGTCTTTATGAACCTTGCTGTGTGCACTGGGGCACAGTCATGTTGGCATAGGAAGGGGTCATCCTCAAACTGTTCTTACAAAGTTGGGAGCATGAAATTGTCCAAAATGTCTTGGTAGCTGACACCTTAAGAGTTCCCTTCACAGGAACTAAGGGGCCAAGCCCAACCCCTTAAAAGCAACCCTGCGGCCTGCACAGAGTCCTAACCTCAACCTGATAGAACACCACCTTTGGGATGAATTGGAGTGAAGACTGCAAGCCAAGCCTTCTTGTCCACATCAGTGTCTGACCTCACAAATGCACTTCTGGAAGAATGGTCAAACATTCCCATAGACACACTCCCAAACCTTGTGGACAGCCTTCCCAGAAGAGTTGAATCTGTTATAGCTGCAAAGGGTGGGCCAACTCAATATTGAACCATGCGGACTAAGACTGGGATGCCAATAAAATTCATCTATGTGTAAAGGGAGGTGTCCCAATACTTTTGGTAATATAGTGCATCTTTGTGCCTGACTGAAGAGGGATTTGTATTATAATTATTATTGAAAAGATTAATGAGCAGGAACTCATCTCTTTTGCTAATTTGTTTTGCATTTGTTCTACAGGTACCTGTGTCTGGTAGGAAGCCTTAAACTATATTTTGGTTTCATGTATTGTACAAATAAAATTTCTCCTAATGCCATTAAATCGCATTCTATACTGCATTCTCTTCCTTTGATCTTTTACACGATATCATCATCTCATAATGTGATATTGTATTAGCTTTTGAAAACTTTCCTCTGTTTCCTTTCAGAGACATGATCTATGCTTTTATCGCTGGCTAATTGTTCCTCTAATTCGCTCCACCAAATTAAACAGAGGGAGTGTAATTGAAAACTCTTGAGCTGACTTTCACAGCTTAAAGGAAAACAGATGTTCATTTCAGGAGCTTTGCATTTAAATGATCACCCTCATTGTGCTCCCAGCAATAGCCAATTACAGTAGCCCGTGTTAGATTTAAAAAGAAAAAAATCAGACTGTTTACAAGAAGCATATTATTATTTTCAAAAATGTCTCTCTAATGACAATGCCTTTTTTACATGTGTTTCATACAAATTCATTTCTTACCCAGATAGCAAGTAATTGTGCTGCAAGTTAGAAAATGGCTTGCTAAGCTATTGCTTCACAATTTGTTACACAATTGCAGTGAGTCCACATTGTATGACTCCAGATCAACTTTCTTTGCAAACATTCTCCAAGTCTGCTGCAAGTTCTGGTTCAGTTATATTGTGTAATAGTCATCCCACCACAGAGGTCACTGTGACTGAATTTTCATGCTGTAGGCTTGCAGAGCTCTTGTTATAGACTCACCGTTGCAACTTTGCTCTTGCTAGAGAATTGCCATGCAAATTTGCTACAAATTGGAAAGGTGTCAACTAGAACTTGTGCTTCAAGTGCTCTGAAAGTGTATAACTTGCCAGTGAAAATGTGCAGCAAGTTAACAACACTTACAATTCAACACTGCCACAAATTTGTGGCAAGTTATCCTTGCTATCTGGGTAGTTAAATTCTATATAAAATTTTACTACTTCTCTTAACTGCTTGCCGACCATATACTGCATACCTGTATGTTATTCTGCACTCCCAGATTTGGGGAGCGCACTGCCAGCGACCCACTCCCGATGTTATTGGACACATCGGGAGCCAATCAGCAGGTCTGCCACACCCGATGTCCACCGGGACCCACCAGTCATTTCTGAGAGAAGCAGAACAGAGGTCTGCCTATTGTATGTAAACAAGGCAGATCACTGTTCTGTGAGGAGGGGAGGAAGTAATCCTGTCTTCGTGCTAAGCAGGAACACGGATCTCTGCCTTCTCACAGTACAAACACATCCCCCACAGTTAGTAAGCACTCCCTAGGCACACAGTTAACCCCTTTATCACCCCTGATGTTAACCCCTTCCCTGCCAGTGTCATTAGTACAGTGACAATGCATATTTTTAGCATATGCATATTTTTAGCACTGATAACTATATGAGTGTCACTGGTCCCCCAAAAAAAAATTCCTTAAATCTATCCCATGGAGACGCTATAACTTTCGCACAAACCAATCAATATACGTTCATTGGGATTTTTTTACCGAAAATATGTAGCAGAATACATATTGGCCTAAATTGATAAAGAATTTATATTTTCCCATTTTTTTTATTTTTTTTATTTGATTTGTTTTATAGTAGAAAGTAAGAAAGATTGCTTTTTTTTCAAAATTGCCGGTCTTTGTTTGTTTATAGCGCAAAAAATAAAAACCTCAGAGGCAATCAAATACCACCAAAAGAAAGCTCTATTTGTGGGGAAAAAAAAGGACATTGATTTTATTTGGGTACAATGTTGCACGACCGCGCAATTGTCAGTTAAAATAATGCAGTGCGGTATTGCAAAAAAAATGGCCTGGTCATGAGGGGGGGCAAACCTTCTGGAACTCAAGTGGTTAAAAAAACACATTTCATAGAAAGTTTATAAGGAGACATAGAAAAGCAAAAACAGACAAGTTTTGTCCTAATTTTACTGTGTGGCACACCCATCCAAGAAACCACATGTGCCTCTCTAAATCCATAATACTCTAGTTATGGTATTTTGTATGATATAATCATTTAAAATGGAAAATCCATCCAAAAATGTATATTCAAAACTATACAGGGTCCTAGTTGGGGATGGCAGATAAAACTACCCTTCACAATCCCTGCTAGGCCTATTATTGTGTTACAGTAGGGAAATACCTGCCTCAGCTACATGCCAAATAGTGGTGGCACTGAGTGCCTATGGCTTCTAAGGATCCAGCAGAGGGTGGATAACCATACTTAGGATAAATACCACATAGTAATGAGCTGAACATACCTGGCTTCGGTTTGGGGCTGGTTTAGTGAACATTACTAAAATTCGAATTCCGAACCACATAGAAGTCAAACCAAGCCAAATGGTATAAACCAGTAATGATGATTTTCTAGTCAAATAGGCAGGGGATTGTCAAACAAAAGGCAAGGGAGGCCGGATACTGCTAAAATCAAGTGCTTTTTTCAAAAAGTGTTAAAAACATTCCAACATTTTTAAAACATTTTGAAATTTTCCAGTCTTTATATAGTAAAAAAAAAAAAAAAAAAAAAACAGTGATGGTTAAATACCAGCAAAAGAAAGTTCTATCCGCCCCAAAAATGTTATACATTTCATTTGGGATACAGTGTTGCATTGCCGAGTAATTGTCAAAAATGGCTTGGACAGGAAGGGGGTTTAACATGCTGGTTTTCAAGTGGTTAAAAGCATAAACTAACATTAGGCAGGGTATAGAAATTAACCCTCCATCAACCTGTGTCGGGCTTTCTCATAAAGAAGCATGGATTAGTCTGCAGATGTGAAATCCATAATTTGTTTACTCTTATTTTAATTTAATGTGTTTAACTTTTTGAAAACTTACTGAAAAAAAGGTGGTCCTTCTAAAGATAGAAGTCCAGGCATAGGGTCTGCAAGGCTGAAGGGCCACAAGCATGCAGATCTCAGCATTAGGTAGGTATTTCAAGAGCTCCCCAGTCAAAAAAGGTGACCTTCAACTAATGATGTCCATCTGGTAACAACATATCTTCTTACTCTTAACCTTTACCAAACACTTTACACAGTATACCAAACCATGACCCTGCAAATTGTAATTAGAAATGTAATATGTATATGTTGCAAAGAGAGAAAGAGAAACAATTGTAGCTAAAGCAGGGTCAACAAAATTATCTTTGTTAGTGCTCTTACTTAAAGTGGAATTTAAGGCTAAATTACCTTTTTCAAAAAAATAATAAATGCCCATATTTTTGCAGGAAAAAACATGTGCATGTATTATTCTTTCCTGTGGTCCTTCTAAAGATAAAAGTCCAGGCATAGGGTTTGCGAGGCTGAAGGGCCACAAGCATGCAGATCTCAGCATTAGGTAGGTACTTCAAGAGCTCCCCAGTCAAAAAAAATGGGACCCTCTCCTAATGATGTACTTCTGGTAACAACATATCTTCTTTCTCTTAACCTTTACCAAACACTTTACACAGTATACCAAACCATGACCCTGCAAATTACAATTAGAAATGTAATATGTATATGTTCCAAAGAGAGAAAGAGAAACAATTGTAGCTAAAGCAGGGTCAGCACAATTATTTTTGTTAGTGCTCTTACTTAAAGTGGAATTAAAGGCTAAATGACCTTTTTTGAAAAAAATAATAAATGCCTGTATTTTTGCAGGAAAAAACATGTGCATGTATTATTCTTTCCTGCAGGAGCCTGAAAAGCATTGCACTTGTGATCAGTGGATCAGGGATGCAATATCAGGCTTCTGCATACAAGGCTTGCAGCTTTCAGCCCATACCTCAAAGTTCATTTAGCGCTACAAGCTGTCAGCCACAGCGGGTGATAGTGATAGTAGTTGTAGTTGATTCATTAACAGGAAACTGTAAATGAATGATGTGGCCGCGTGGGGCAGAGCCCCGAATCGCCTTTTGAATTGTGACAGTGGGTGCGGGGATCAGGTAAACTGGCTGTCAAAGCTGGAACATGTTACATGGTCCACACTAAACATGGGTGGAACATGTAACACGTTCCAAAAGGTGAACTTATCCTTTAAACCCATTGATTTAAGCTTCTCAAAACATGCCAAGAATTAACTGTTACAGTTGCTTGTGCTCGCAAGCAAACCGTCAAGTTAGCATATGTCTGTTGTCATACCTGATGACATGTGCAAGAACCATGGCAGCTGCAGATTAACCACTTCAATACCGGGCACTTTCACCCCCTTCCTGCCCGGGCCAATTTTCAGCTTTTTTGCGCTGTTGTACTTTAAATGACAATTGCGTGGTCATGCAACACTGCACCCATATTACATTTTTATCATTTTTTAAAACTCAAATAGAGCTTTCTTTGGTGGTTTTGATCACCATTGGGTTCTTTATTTTTTGCTAAATAAATAAAAAAAAATCCTGAGCAAAATGTGTTTTCTCTGTTTCTGTTATACAATTTTGCAAATAAATAATCTTTCTTCATACATTTAGTCCAAACTGTGTTCTGCTACATTTCTTTGGTGAAAATAACCAAAATCAGTGTTTAATATTTAATCTGTAGGAAAGTTGTAGAGTCCACAAACTATGGTATATACAGTATCTCACAAAAGTGAGTACACCCTCACATTTGTGTAAATATTTTATTCTATCTTTTTCTATCTTTTCATGTGACAACACTGAAGAAATGAAACTTTGCTACAATGTAAAGTGGTGAGAGTACAGCTTGTATAACAGTGTAAATTTGCTGTCCCCTCAACATAACCCAACACACAGCTATTAATGTCTAATGTCAACTGAATGAATTAAATCAATTCATTTGGTGTTTTCCATTGTGGATAGCTGTGACTGGTCACAGCTAATCCCATGTTACAAATGGGCTGCAATTGACCCTGTCTGTACCATGTGATCACTGTGACCAATCACAGAAATGAACACAATAGTTCACAATGGATGTCACGAAAGCCATCAATTGTGTACAATTGTCATGTGATCTGCTGTGATTGGCCACAGAGATCACATGGTAGTGACAGCGGGCCAATACACTGATAAGTCATCTGCTGTGTCCAGTGCACTCAGCGTGTGACAGATCGTGCTGTAGCCCAGCCCAAGAGGATGTCCTATGATGTCCTCCCAGAGCGGTGAATGTCCTGCCTGGCCGTCATTTGTCTATAGGCCAGATGGGAATCAGTTAAACACTACTACACTGGTAGACTTTCATTCAATATTTTTCATTGTAAGAAAGTTGTAAAAACATTCATTCATTTTTCTAACCATTAGTAGGGTAAAACTGACATTCATTTTCGATTGCAGTGATGGGAAAATTTGAAGCAAAAGTATGAAAATTTTTTCTTGAATTTTTATGTGTACAAATTTCTAACAGTGTATGTGGTTTTCAATTGGTAAAATCCATTGATTCCAAAATCAAATGTTAAAAGCAAACAAAACTTTCAAATGTTCGGAGAATTTTAGTACAAATTTTGCATTTTTGTACAAATTTTCATTTGTAATTCTACTAGTGTATACCCAGTTTTAGAAGGTATGTATAAAAACGGGTTTTATTTAAAAATGTCATTAGCATGTTAATGGAGGGAGGAAGTGTGACAAAATGAGGCAAAATGTAGGCAGATTCAATTTTCAAATTTAAGAAAAAATGGGAATAATGGTGGATACGATTGCTAAAATTATGTATGTACCTTTAAATATTTAACATATTACTAATGTATACCATAATAATGGAGCAAGATTTGTAAAATGCAATTGTCATTTGTATACCAGCTTGCTGCGGGTCAGTGAATATATACTCATCTTAAAACAGGGATGGGTTTTTAGCTCAAACTAAGCTCATCATTGTAATCATTATGTTCATTGTTATTGTTTTTTATCAAGGCTTTGCATAACATGCTCTATATAACATGGTCATTTTATGCAGAATATGGTAATTACATGCTATTGCATGGCACATAATTATAGTTTCTTTATGTTTAAAATGTATGTAAATTCTCTGAAATAATCATAAGTATATTATACACTTGTGTGCTGTAATTAGATGTGAGAACAGTTAACTGTGTAAATTACAATGGCTTATTACAGTGTTTAATGGATTAAAGTGATAACAATTATAGGTGTCTTTTACATTCTTATATACGTTCTTGAAATATGAATTTGTAACATTAATGACAGTCTAGGTGTATTTGTTTCCAATTTATTATATGCAGCAATGTGTAAACAGGTCCATTTCAAGTATTTAATGAATTTTGTGAAATATGTGGGAGGTGTTTTTTTAATCAAGGATCAGCGCATGTAAAGGTGTGAATGTATGTGTTGGTCTTCTGTATAAGCATGACTCTTTCCTTTATACAAGATATAATAAAAAGCATACAGTTCCTAAAGGAACTAATACTTAGGGTGTATAACAGACAAATGAAAGTGTGTCTGAAGACCTTTTTTTTAAATTTAGTGTTCTGCATAAAGTGAGAAAGAGTTAGAAATATTTTCAGGTGTTTAATATATGCACATTTCCCCATGGTTTATCACTTTAGAGATCCTGTAACTACAGAAACATACCTGTTGATTTTCCAGAAATGCAGCCCCTAAGTCATATTGTGAGTTGACAACACATGACAATTTTATGTATTTAATGGTGTCAGCCCTGTCCCATTGTATTTAGTTCAACTATTCCCACTGCCATCATTTATATGTAGTGCTACCCCAGCAGGAGCCACTGGATTTTGATTCCCCCTATTCCTGCCAGCTCTCACCTGGACACAAGAAATAAGTCCATGGGCTTGTTTTTGTAGGTTTATTGAGGGAAGAAACTTGGATAGGGTATAAGGACTATGGGATGCCCAACTTGACTTGAAACAACAGACGAGGACAAACTTACTTCTCTATATACACAAAAATGAAGATCCTGGACTGTACTCCCTCTGGAATAATCACAGTCTCTATGGATGAGTGACAAGGTTCTTTACTAACCAGGAGCTCTCAGCCCCTTTTAGTGAAATAGCACAACGTTTCAAACTGTATGCAGGAATAACATGTCTCCTCAGCAGAACCTCACACTGCAACACGATAAAGTGATTTTCCCCGACTCTCGAGGACCAATCATTTCTTGGAACAGTGAGTAGGTATCTCTGACACTAATAAGGTCTCCCTCATGTCAGGTCCTAGAAGTAAAAACACATATATCTCTTCATTCAAACAGGAGCAGACAACAAAGTTCAGTTCAACCCGTAGGGTATCAGGAATATGGGATAGGTTCAAAGAAGGGAGTTATTTGGATGTTTTTGTTCGGGTACCTGAATAAAGAACACAGGTCCACTCTCGACCGTCCTTATCCCCCTTAGTTTTAGGTCACCGAGGACGACCCCATCGTGATGTATATTTACTACCGTCACCC
>BLSH010010404.1:1139346-1153063 GCA_018402905.1 Glandirana rugosa | reverse complement strand
TTTTTTTTTTTTTGGGCTGTCATTTTTTTCATATTTTTTTGTTTTTTTTTTGCATTTTAGTGTAAATATGAGATCTGAGGACTTTTTGACCCCAGATCTCATATTTAAGAGGACCTGTCATGCTTTTTTCTATTACAAGGAATGTTTACATTACTTGTAATAGGAATAAAAGTGATCAATTTTTTTTTAAAAGAACAATTTAAAAATAAAAAGTAAAAAGCAAAATAAATAATTAAAAAAAAAAAATGTAAAGCGCCCCGTTACCGTGAGCTTGCGTGCAGAAGCAAACGCATACGTAAGTCCCGCCCACATATGAAAATGGTGTTCAAACCACACATGTGAGATATCGCCGTGATTGTTAGAGCGAGAGCAATCATTCTAGCACTAGGCCTCCTCTGTAATGCAAAACTGCTAACCTGAAGAATTTTTTAAACGTCGCCAATGGAGATTTTTAAGTTGCAAAGTTTGTCGCCATTCGAGTGGACGCAATTTTGAAGCATGACATGTTGGGTATCATTTTACTCAGCGTAACATTATCTTTCACAATATGAAAAAAATGGCCTAACTTTACTGTTTTCTTATTTTTTAACTAAAATAACGGAATTTATTTAAAAAAAAGCATGCTTGGAAGACCGCTGCGCAAATACGGTGTGACATAAAATTTTGCAATGACCGCCATTTTATTCTCTAGGGTGTTAGAAAAAAAATATATATAATGTTTGGGGGTTCTAAGTAATTTTACAGCAAAAAAAACATGTTTTTAACTCGTAACCACCGAATCCAAAAAACAGGCTCGGTTGGTAAGTGGTTAAGCATTATTAAAATCACTGCTCCTGAAAAAACGATTGATTTAAAAACTTTTTTTTGCATTGATACATGTCCCCTAGGGCAGGACCCGGATCCCCATATACTTTTTATGGTAATAACTTGCATATGAGCCTTTAAAATTATCACTTTTTATTTTTCATGTTTGGGTCCCATAGACTTTACCGGTGATCAAATGTTTGCACAAATTTTTTGCCTGTTCGCATGTTCTGGTGTTCTGGAGTTCTGTTCGGCCCATCCCTACTGATTACTACTAACGATACTATTTTCATTACTAAAATCTTGGATATAGTCCATTATTATCCCCTCCAATAGGTTGCAGACTATTTATGTTAGGTTAACTGGCCTGTTGTTTCCAGGGATATATTTCTGCCCTTTTTTAAATATTGGTACAACATTGGCTTTTCACCAATCAGCTGGTATCATTCCAGTCGGGAAACTGTCCGTAAAAATTAGGAACAATGGTCTAGCTATCATCTGACTGATTTCCTTAAGGACCCTCAGGTGTAAGCCATCTGGTCCTGGTGACTTATTTATGTTAATTTTTTCAAGTCTATTTCTGATACTGTCTTCTGTTAGCCATGAGGGTACATTCTGTGATGTGTTATTAACATTACGGTCTTGGTTACTATATCCCCCCATTCCTTTGTGAAAACTATGGAGAAGAATGCATTTAAACCCTTTGCCTTCTCTTTGTCTTTTGTAACCAAATTCCCTTCATAATCCTTTATGAGGCCATTATGCTCTGGCCCTCTGGTAATATATTTAAAAAATGTATTGTTTTTTTTTTTTTTACTCTCCTCCACTATGTGCCTTTTGTGGTCTATTTTAGCTGACCCGATTGTGCTCTTACGTTTCTTATTGCATTCCTTGTATTGTTGGAATGCTGACAATGACCCCCCAGCCTTATATTTTTTTGTTTTGCTTTTACATGTGTTTTTTTACATTAGAGTTTAGCCACCCAGGATTAATTTTAGCTCTTTTAAACTTATTTCCATCGGGATGCACTGGCCAATACTTTTATTTAGTATGCTCTTAAAGCACTCCCATTTTTCCTCCATGTTCTTTGTTCCTAGGATTTTATCCCATATAATATCGTCTAGCAAAGAGCGCAGTTTAGGGAAGTTGGCTTTTTTGGGAGTTCAGTGTATTTGTATTACCATGGGCTTCTTATCTCTGTGATTTATACTGAATCTAATTGACCTGTGGCCTCTTTTTTCTAAGTTGCCTGTATTTCTACATCCACTATTAGGACTGTATTGTCCAGTAGGTAAAGTAATGCGTTATCTCTTGTTGGTGCATTCACCAACTGACCCATGAAATTGTCCTGCAAGACATTTAGGAAATGGCAAGCCTTAGACGAATGTGCAATTCCTTCTGCCCAGTCAATATCTGGGTAATTAAAATCCCCCATTATAATGACATTGCACAGCTTTGCCACCATTCCAAGTTGTGATAGGAGATTTGCCTCCCCCTCATCTTTATGAGATAAATATGGGGCCTGCTGTAAATGATCTCCTTCATAAAATGTTAATTGCTTGGCTGTGATGTTGGCTCTCTTTCTTTAATTAATCTTTAACCCAGAAAAGGTACGCAGGTCAGAAGTTCTTAATTTCACTCTATTGTAATCTCTTAGTCCTGCAATAAGTAAACATTAATGCTTATGTGGGCTCTTACAATCATGAGTAGGTATGCATAACATACTTGCAGGCTATGGCAGATGTACCACCTAGTCTACTCTCCTCCAGCATTGACAGATCCACGCTCAATGTCATTACTTCCTCATTGCCTCCATCTTCACCAACAGTTTTCTGATGTCTTTATTTACTTTAGTTTTTGGTGACCACTGATACATTTTTTCCTGAAAATGCACATTGGAGTTGCATTATCCTATTACCTAGTTTTATGCTGAGCATATATAAATACAAGAATGGCCCAAAAGTGTCCACTGCATTGTGAATGCACTGCAAATAGTGTACAAATAAAAAAATAAAAAAAAACTGTTAAGAGAAAGTAGAACTATTTTTTTTGGGAGATGGGGAGAAAGGAGACATACAATGAGGGGAATTCATGACTCATGACAGATTTTTGGCTGCTGTTCCCTTAAGAACCACCTGCACCTAATTCAGATAAGCATTTGCTCCAATGTTGGTAACATTACCCACAAGTGTAGCAAATTGATGTAGTACTTACTACTACCTCTTTAAGAACCTGCCGCTATGGCTGTGACAAGTTCCTAAAGACTTACCACCAGTTCTCAAATTAGGAAACTGGCAGTAATTAAGACCAACTCTGAGCTAGCATACAGGAGATATGCCAGGATTCAAAGTGGGTCATGGCTGTGCTGGGAATCTGTCACTTATGTGATTTTGGCCCATAAGGTGTCAGCTGGAAAGTACCCCAGTCTGAAAGCTAAATGTAAGCAAAGTTGATTTGATTACCCAAATATGGCAATGTCCATATTTTGAAAGTGACTTGTCATTGAATGAGTGGAACCTGACTGGCAACTGAAAGACTAGTTCCCCATCAGGTCTCTTTTACCTTTGATGGCAGATTTGAAAGCTGTTATTGGCTCGAACAATGGTTATTGATCCACCCACTGCCATGCACTGTCATTCAAAAGCAAAGTGGACCTGATGGGGAACTAGTCTCTCAGTTCCTCTTCAGGCTCTGTTTACACCCAGTATGAAGCTCCTCAGCCACGTGCCTGTCAGTTTGTGATGTGTGCAGTGCCCCAAGGAGTGAGGGCCCAGTTCAGACATGCAAACCTCAGTGTAGACATGGACATATTCATCTACCTGTCCCTGACTGTGACAGTGCTGTGTCCTGACAGTATTTTAACCCCTTCCTTACTGGGCACTTAAACCTCCCTCCTGCCCAGACCAATTTTTGGCTTTCAGCGCTGTCGCATTTTGAATGACAATTGCGCGGTCGTGCGACGTTGTACCCAAATAAAATTTGCGTCCTTTTTTTCCCACAAATAGAGCTTTCTTTTGGTGGTATTTGATCACCTCTGCGTCATTTCTGATCGCCGCTATAAACAAAAAATGAGCGGCAATTTTGCAAAAAGAACAATATTTTTTACTTTTTGCTAAAGTACAAATCCATTAAAAAAAATATTCATCAGTTTTGGCCGATATATATTCTTCTACAAATTTTTGGTAAAAAAAAAAAATCGCAATCGGCGTATATTGATTGGTTTGTGCAAAAGTTATCACGTCTACAAACTGGGAATTGATTTATGTAGTTTTTATTATTTTATTTTATTTTACTAGTAATGGCGGCGATCTGCGATTTTTATCGGGGCTGCGATATTGCCGCAGAAATGACGGACATTTTTTACACATTTTTGGGACCAATGACATTTATACAGCGATCAGAAATTTAAATATCCACTGATTACTGTGTAAATGTCATTGGCATTGAAGGGGTTAACCTACAGGGGGCAGTGAAGGGGTTAAATATGTTCCCTGGGTGTGTTCTAACTGTGGGGGGGCAGGGCTGGCTGGGACATAACAGATCTAACTGATCCCAGTGACAGGGATCAGTAGATCTGTCATGTCCCCTGTCACAGAACGGGGAACCGCTGTGTTTACATCGGCGGTTCCCCGTTCTGAGGCTCCTAAAAGAGATCGGCGGGTCTCAATGTCCGCCCGAGCCACGGGCACGCTCGCGTGCGCGCCACCGCTGCCGCCAGGGGGCGCGCGAGAAGCGTGCACATGGGACGACGTCCATGGACGTTGTCCCGGCATTTCAGATCCGCGCTGGAGCCGTACTTCGGCAATAGCGCGGATCTGAAGTGGTTAAAGGGTGTCTACCACACCCTTTATGAGTTCCCCCGAATGTCTCTTTAGCTAAAAATCTTTACTATATAGCAATTTGTGTTTTGTTTTGTTGTCTGTTTTAATACTTCTCAGGCAAATGTCATACCACTCAAAGAACATATAAGCTTTGGACCCCCCTAGGCTAATTTACAAAATACACAGGAGTAATCTTTTTCTAAGTTCTAAGAATTGATAACTTTTCCACTGAAAAAGGATGTCTGTGCTCATACAACACTTGTGCAAACAGGTGTACAGCATCCAAAGAAAGAAATGACCTGGTGGATGCCAAAGTCAGATTTATCATTTAGTCCATGAATGCAGCTGTCTAGATTATATGTGGACTACCTTGCCTCTACTGTGATTCATACATTTATGAAATAAATGAAGGATCAAACACTTGAGTTTAAAGTACACCTAGTCATTACTTCCATCTGGGTTAAGATTTTATTATACAAATTTAGTGTCCCCTTGCATTATCATAAGCTCTGTAATTTGTTAATAGGGATAAGTGAAATTACGTTTTTTGCTTTGTTGAAATCTCAAAAAATCTGGTGCAAAGATATGTTCCATATAGCCAATGATAAAATAAAATGGGGTTTTGTTAGTTTTCCAAGTGTATATTGGTCTTTAAATGCCCCCCGATGGTTAAGAAGCTCTTTTTAAACAATCCTTGACCAGTTTACTTAAGAACAGTATTTCTTTCTAGGTGTGCACCAAGTTGTAATAAAATAGCTTTGTGATATGCAAAACCATGTGAGCACAATGTGGTCATGTCACAGACAACATTGAATTTGGGCATGACTTAGTTTGTAAACAAAGCCACATAAATAGGAATGAGTGAAATTGGTAGAATTTGCTATGTTGCTATGATGAAATTTCAGAAAAATCTGGAACACCACTAAATTCAGCCAGTGGGTAAGGCAAAATGAAGGTGGGTGTTTGTAGTTTTGTAAGGGCATGGCTTGCTCATGTAACAGGGAAAAATGTTAAGCTAATTTTACTTACCAGTGCTACATACTAAATTAGAGGTTGATATTGGTTAAATTGTAGCTTAGTTGAAGTATTGTTTCCATGGCAACATTGTCCTATTAACAAATAGTGATAATGGAATTTGAATTGCCATTTTATCAATTTTTGGTTAAATAAATATTTATTTTTAGCTTTGTCCAATTTGTGGAGAATGTACAGTTTGGAAATCCAGACAATCATGAATATGCATCTTATGATTCTCCTAAAATGGAGATGTCATGCATCTGTTTAGGAGAATAATATGCATTTTCTAAATCCCCTGGTTTCCCAACCATTTGCTGCTCGCTGCTCATGAATTCCATCAATTGGGATTTCTTACAGATCAGGTGGAGTGCATTGTCAGGAAAATTGAAGAATGACAGTTTGTTGAGAAAGTATCTGACTTATCTTTTCTACTCAATCTTGCCAGAAAAGTCAAACATTTTTACTCTGTAGCTGCATTAGACCTAGTTGCTTTTACGGCAAATAGCAACATGGGCTACTGTTAGTTACTGAAAGAAAATTTAAAGAAATTCAGACAAAAAAACAATCGAAATAGCTGTACATATACATTTTTTTCATATTAGAATGCAATTTTTTTCCATAAAAGATTACTTCTCTGCAAGTGTTCTGGCCTGTAGGAGAAGCCCAGTTCATTATTAAGTTTAAATCTACTAATTATACTGCAGGTGCATCAAAACAAAAGATATGCAACATAGTACATTTTGTTATTTTCATATATCAGCCATATGCAATGTAGAAAAACCCGTCTCTTGCCAGCATGCTGCATAAAAGCCAACTTACAAGCTGACCTCGATGCACTGTTTAATTGGGCAATTGTGGAAAATGAGGTTTAATGTTGATAAATGTAAAGTTACGTACTTGGGGACTAAGAATATGCATTAATCGTACAAACTAGGGGGAGTACAACCTGGGGAATCAATTGTGGAGAAAGAGCTGGGTGTTCTGGTAGATCATAAGCTTAATAATAGCATGCAATGCCAACTGGGGTTTCCAAAGTGAGAAAGTCCTTTTTTGTATTAAGAGAGGTATAGACTCCAGAGAGAAAGATGTCATTTTGCCCCTGTACAAATCATTAGTAAGATCTCATCTGGAATATGCAGTTCAGTTTTGGGCATCAAATCACAAAAATGATATTGGGGAACTGGAGAAAGTGCAGGGAAAAGCAACCAAACTGATAAGAGGCACAGAGGACCTCAGCTATGAGGAAAGATTAGAGGAACTGAATTTATTCTCTATTGAGAAGAGGAAATTGAGGGGGGATATTATCAACATGTATAAATAGAGAAGTGGTTCATAAGGTCATCACAGAGGACAAGGAAGCACTCTTTATGTTTGGAGGAAGAGAGATTTAATCTCCAAATATGGAAAGGTTTCTTCACAGTAAGAGCTGTGAAAAATATGGAATAGTCTCCCTCAAGAGCTGGTTCTGTCCAGCTCAGTAGATTGTTTTAACCACTTCCCGACTGCCCACCACAGATATATTGCGGCATGGTGGTTCTATTACGTGAAATGCCATACTGGTTTAGCGCTTCATGTAATAGATACAACGACCACACATGATCACTTCACAGAGAGTAAACAAGGCAGATCCCCGTTCTGACAGGGGAGTAGAGAGAGATTGTCTGTTCCTAGTGATCAGCAACAGAGATCTCTTTGTATTCCCAATCAGTCCACTCACCCTACAGTTATAAAGCACCTCCCTAGGACACCCTTAACCCTTTGATCAGCCCTGGTGTTAACTGCTCCCCTGCCAGTGTCATTTATACAGTAATCAGTGCATTTTTATAACACTGATCCCTGTATTGGTGTCAATTGTCACTTAGGGTCAGATTTATCCGCCGCAATGTCACAGTCCCGCTAAAAATCACATATCACTGCCATTACCAGTAAAAACAATAGAAACATTAAAAGTTCCTAAATCTATCCCCTATTTTGTGGATGCTATAACTTTAGCACAAACCAATAAATATACACTTATTGTAGAATATGTAGAAGAATAGAAATAGAAATAGAAATACAGTCAGGTCCATAAATATTGGGACATCAACACAATTCTAATCTTTTTGGCTCTATACACCACCACAATGGATTTGAAATGAAATGAACAAGATGTGCTTTAAATGCAGGCTTTCAGCTTTAATTTGAGGGTATTTACATCCAAATCAGGTGAACAGTGTAGGAATTACAACAGTTTGTATGTGTGCCTCCACACATACAACAGATTCCAAATGCAAATAGCACACTTGAAATTAACTCTGGACCTTTTATCTGCTCCTTGTAAATGGGATAATGAGGGAATAACACACACCTGGCCATGGAACAGCTGAGCAGTCAATTGTCCCATTACTTTTGGTCCCTTAAAAAGTGGGAGGGACATATACAAACTGTTGTAATTCCTACACCGTTCACCTGATTTGGATGTAAATACCCGCAAATTTAAGCTGAAGGTCTGCAGTTAAAGCACATGTTGCTTGTTTCATTTCAAATCCATTGTGGTGGTGTATAGAGCCAAAAAGATTATAATTGTGTTGATGTCCCAATATTTATGGACCTGATTGTATGTAGAAGAATACATATTGGCATAAATTGATGAATACATTTGTTCTTTTATATATATATTTTTTTTTTTGGAAATGTAGTATAGCAAAAAGTACAAAATATATTTTTTTTGTTTATAGCACAAACAATAAAATCCACAAAGGTGATTAAATACCACCAAAAGAAAGCTCTATTTGTGAGAGTAATGCAGTGCTGTATCACAAAAAAACGGCCTGGTCATTTAAGGGGGTAAAGCCTTTCGGGGCTGAAGTGGTTAAGAAAGGCCTTGATTCTTTCCTAAATGTTTGTAATATAACTAGATACTAACATTTATAGTTAACATAAATCCAGGGAATATCCAATTGCATCTTGAAGGATCAGAAAGGATTTTTTTCCCTGCTGGAGCAAATTGGATCATGCTTTGCTGGGATTTTTTGCCTTCCTCTGGATCAAATGTGGGTATAGGATCGTGTATATACGATTGTATGATTTTTTTCCCCTTTTATTAGTTGAACTAGATTGACCTGTGTCTATTTTCAACCAGACTAATTATGTAACTATATAAAACTCTTTGTGTAAAAGCAGTGGTCTCTATGCAGAGGGTCTCACATGTCCCTGGCTGAGTCAGAACTATAGCTCTGCAATCAGCAAATCCCATGCTCCCTTTTAATTGGAGACTTCTAGTGCTGACATAGCAGATGGGGCATGTTGGACCTTGACAGGAAGATGTATGCTTCCACACACAGAGCAACAGTTTATCTTTAGCATGCTAGAAGAGGATCTGTTTTTCTATTCAGATTGTGGCTGCGTTCTAAAGAAAACCGACTTTAAGTCTTTGCACACTTTTTTGTTTTGATGCATCAGGAATGTTTTTTGCTGTTTTAAGCTGAAAGTTCTGTATAGCTTTTAAGCCAGTTTACTGCACCAGTAAACTGATTTAGAACTTCCACACAGGCGTTTCACAACTAAAAATTTATTTTAACAATTTTACTCTGATTGAAGTGTTGCTTTACAAAACGAATGTTCCTGCAGCACATAGAAAAAGATGGTGTGATGCAACCACAGTTGATGTTTACTTCTGGACTTCTTTCCATTTAAAACCTTCTGGAATAGAGATTGAGCATGTTCATGCACATCACAGAATAACAATATGTTTCTAATCCTTAGCCTGAACATCTTTTTTTTTCTTTAGATACTGCTCTTCAGTTACCGCACTTGTATGATTTCTACTTTTAATTAAAGTCTGTGTAGTCTCAATCTTATAATTAAAATACTGCTACAATACTTATTTTAAATTCATGTTTTTACTTGTAATTCAACAGCAGCCATAAGAAATGAAAAAAGAAAAAAAAATATGAAAATACTAAATTACAAAAATAATAAAAAAAAATCATTAGACTGGAATTTTTATTGTGGTTAATCATTCGCACTGATCTTTCCTTTTATCCCATAATTGTTCAGTGCAGATGAACAATTTGCTTTAGAAATATATTCCTATTATATAAGGGATATGAGGCTCAAAAATATGCATCCTAACAGTTTTTTTACTCTCTTTTCTTATGAAAACACATCAGATTGATATATTACTTAGTGGATTTATTTATTGAATGTTATAAGTGTAGTGAGGAATTAATGTTCACGTTTTGTTTTTCATTGTTTTAACATATTTGCTATTCAGGCATCATTTTCTCAATTACGTTTAGTTACTTTTTTCTCCATATGTAAGCATCTTAAATTTTTGTCCTTTTAGCCCTTTCCATCTTTAGAATGCACTGCTTGCCATGGAGATCTGCACATGCATGGAACCCCTAGGTATACAGAACTAAATGACTGCTGGAAGTACCCCAACCTGAGTATCTGCTAGTTAAGAATAGTCATGAGCAGTGCAGTTGACGGTAGTTTTAGGAAAGAATCAATGTATGCACAGAATTAAAACATTTTCACTTACTTTAAAGAAACCCCCATTGACCAAGCTTGAAAACCAGATAAAATTTATGAGTGCAGGGAGCAGTGCAGTTTGGGTTGCTCCAGTGTTGTCTAGATGTTAACTTTAGTTCCTGAATATTTTTCTGGGGTCTAGTAAAACAAGTAATGTAGAAGATGGGTAAACATTCCTTTAGTTCGATCTCTAGGGGGAAGCCAATCCTGAAATCACAGAAGTTGTCACAGTAGTCCTATCCATTAGAGGCCTCGAATATGGTACCTCCTCTTGCTGCAAATTACAACACAGTCTTAATTAGTAACCTCAAGGAATATGTCCATGCTCTGGTTACCCACTGGTCAATACTGAGAATGCTAGTGTTCAGTGTGATTCTGCCATCATGACCCTCATGCAAGTGTCATCCACCCTCAATAATCTGGTCTCCATGCAATGCTGCAAGATGGGTCTGGATAGTTAAGGTAGACACTTTCAAATGAAAAAGTCCTGCCAGAAATTAAGTTATGTACACCTTAAATAACTAGAAAAAAAACAACAAAAGCAACCACCATATCTGTGGGACAGGCAGGTACCTATACAATACCTTTTTTATTATTGTGTTAGATATACTTTAAGCATAGCTGCCTCCCCAGATTTTCATCTAGCTCAGGATTCTCTCCACAATACTTTGGTCTCTCCTGAGAACGATAACAATCTAACTGGGATGAATCCTTGTTGGGCTGCTACTGTATTATAAACATATTTGCCAAGAATGGGATGTCTAACCATATAGGTGTGATGATCAGGTGTCCACAAACCTTTGAACCTATAGGGTATCCTGATGTCAAAACCCTTTTGATTTGCATATTTCAGACTACTGCTTCTGGTGCCTGTGACCAGAATACAGTTGCGCTCATAAGTTTACACACCCTGTCCGAATTTATGATTTCTTGGCCATTTTTCAGAGAATATGAATGAGAACACAAAAAAATTCTTTCACTTATGGTTAGTGTTTGGCTGAAGCCATTTATTATCAATCAACTGTGTTTACTCTTTTTAAATCATAATGTCAACAGGAACTACCCAAATTACCCTAATCAAAAGTTTACATACCCCAGTTCTTAATACTGTGTATTGCCCCCTTTAACATCAATGACAGCTTGAAGTCTTTTGTACTTGTGGATGAGGCTCTTTATCTTCTCAGATGGTAAAGCTGCCCATTCCTCTTGGCAAAAGGCCTCCAGTTCCTGGAAATTCTTGGACTGTTTTGCATGAACTGCACATTTGAGATCTCCCCAGAGTAGCTCAATGATATTGAGGTCAGGAGAGTGAGATGGCCACTCCAGAACCTTCACTTTTTTCTGCTGTAGCCAATGGCAGGTTGACTTAGCCTTGTGTTTTGGATCATTGTTATTTTGGAATAACCAAGTACGTCTCATGCGCAGCTTCCTGGCTGATGAATGCAAATGTTCCTCCAGTAGTTTTTGATAACATATTGCATTCATCTTGCCATCACTTTGGACCAAATTTCCTGTGCCTTTGTAGCTCACACATCCCCAAAACCTCAGCGATCCTCCTCCATCTTTCACAGGCCTTGTTGACTCCTCTCCAAATGTATCATTTATGGTTGTGGCCAAAAAGCTCAATTTGGTCTCATCATTTCAAATGACTTTGTATCAGAAGGTTTGAGGCTTGTCTCTGTGGTGTTTGGCATATTGTAAGCAGGATGCTTTTTGGCATTTGCGTAGTAATGGCTTTCTTCTGGCATCTCGACCATGCAGCCCATCTTTCTTCAAGTGCCTCCTTATTGTGCATCTTCAAACAGCCACACCACATGTTTTCAAAAGTCCTGAAGTTATTTGTGAGTTTTTCTTTGCATCCTTAACAATTTTCCTGCCAGTTGTGGCTGAAATCTCAGTTGGTCTACCTGACCGTGGTTTGGTTTCAACAGAACCCCTCATTTTCCACTTGTTGATTAGAGTTTGAAAACTGCTAATTGGCATTCTCAATTCCTTGGATATCTTTTTACATCTCTTTCCTGTTTTATACAGTTCAACTACCTTTTGCCACAGATCCTTTGACAATTCTTTCGCTTTCCCCATGACTCAGAATCTAGAAATGTCAGTGCAGCACCGGATGAAAGATGTCACATGGAATGAGTTTGCGCGATCTAAAACACATGTGTCATAATCGATCAGCAGCGTGCACCATTTGTTGATCACCAAATAGTCCAATACAAAAGTCCTTGTGCCGCGCTAAAATTTTCAGTGATTAAACAAACATAGTCTCTTGGCTTCTATGATAGGAAAGACCAACACCAGTTAGTTTGTGACGATGGAATGACACACTACACCCCATTCTCTCTCAATCTTCTTACCAGATAGCAGGGAATCATGAGCCTGTTTAGTCACATTATCCAAAAGTCAGGAACACTCTTCAGGTATATGAAAAATGACAGCCACCCTGCAGCGATCGTTCTCACAACCAAGGTTCACTGAACAATTGTACCAACGGATAAAAGATAACAGAGGGAGCACAGATAGTGAAGCCCGTATAAAAAAGTTTAATGATTAAAAAGGAATTGCACTTACAAGCTTCCAAAGGGTTTCACAGCATATAGTGTCATCACAAAAAACAATCCACACATGGATGAAAGATGCAAGGGTCTGTCAGGAGTCCAGAAACTCACTGACCTTTTATACACACACACCAATTACAAGCAAACAGATCTCAGGTGAGGATGGTTACCTTTAATAGCCATTCAAACCCCTTTGTGTCAACTTGTGTGCATGTTATCAAGCCAAAATCACCGGGGTATGTAAACTTTTGATCAGGGTCATTTGGATAGTTTCTGTTGTCATTATGATTTAACCACTTAACAACCGCCCTATAGACAAATGACGTCTACAGAGCGGTTGCTTAATTCTGGGAGGATGTCTATTGACGTCCTCCCAGAATCGCGCTTCCCGCACGCCCCCTGGGGCGCGCACACGGGAACATCCGTGACCGTCGGGTCCGGGGGACCCGACTGATCACGGATCGTGGTGAATGGCCGCTGTGAGCAGCCTTTTATCACATGATCGGACCGGCGTGATCACATGTAAACAAGCCGGTGGAAGCACCGGCTTTTCTCTCCTCTCCGAGCCGATCGGTGCAGTGTGAGAGGAGAGAGGGGGGAGAGAGGACGTGCTGCAGCGCTGTGGGTAATGTGTAATGCCCACAGCGCTGCCAGGTGACACTTAGCAACCACCCCACCATCCATTTACCATCCACCCAGCCATCCACCACCCACCCAGCCATCATCAGCCACCCACCACCCACCCAGCCATCATCAGCCACCACCTACCGACCCACCTACCATTTACCTACCACCCCACCAACGATTCACAGTGGACCGTCGCGACACCCGTAATGTGTAATGGGTGTCGCGACGTCGTGCAGGAGAGAGGGGGGAGAGAGGAGAGTGTGACGTGGCTAGCCGAGCCTCTCCTCTCTTTTCGGCCACGAAGGTGGCCGAACAAATGTACACTAGTGCGGCCAGGCTAGTACACTATTTTCCGACGAGTGTCGCCGGTAAGTG
>BLSH010010404.1:1124313-1136343 GCA_018402905.1 Glandirana rugosa | reverse complement strand
TATATATATATATATATATATATATATATATATATATATATATATCTATATATATCTATATCTATATATATATATATTTTTTTTTTTTTTGTTTTTTTTGGCTGCACGACTGTTTTGGCCTTGTACCATTCAAAATAGTTGTATTAAAACACTGTGTTTTTTATGGGCACTTTTGCAGCATAGTCCCAAAGTATCCAGACAATTGCAGGGAACAAGTTGACTTTTTTTAAATTATTTTAATATAATGAATTGCTACCATAAAGGAAACACAATTTAACTTCCAGTTTATTTTTGTCCCAATACAAACATCGCATGCAGATGTCAAGTATTAAATGTGACTTGGAGATGTGAGGTGTAAGGCTCCTGTTCACACTGTTGTACACACGTTAATATTAGTGTTGAGCGAACCCGGACTGTAACGTTTGGGTCCGTACTGAACTTTGGGGTGTCCGGGACCCGGACCCGAACATGGACGTTTCAAAAAACGTTCGGGTTCTGGGTTCTGGTAGTTGATCACGCATGTTGAATAGCTGAAGGGCAGCCAATCAACAAGCATTTCACTGGCTTGCCCTTAGAAGCCATCACAGCCATGCCTACTAATGGCATGGCTGTGATTGACCAGTGCATCATGTGACCCAGCCTCTATATGAGGCTGGAGTCACAGTGCTGCATGTCACATGCTCTTGGGTTAGTGTAGGGAGAGGAAGCTGCCGGCGTTTTTGTGAGGGACAGATTGCAGACATTTTAACATCTGATCCTGCATCCTGAGATTACTACTACTGTTGCTCTGAGGGACAGATTGCAGAAATTTGAGATTTCACATACTGCTGCTTTGAGTGACAGATTGCAGATCAAACCCTTCATAACACAACGATCGTTACGATCATACACAAGATCAGATTGTGGGATCGTACACAACGATCAGATTGTGGGAGTAATTTGAGATTTCACATACTGCTGCTTTGAGCGATCTGACTGCACTAGGTAGAGGCTTCTGCTTAGAGGGACAGATTATTGTTCAAAAATCATCTCCTAGTTCTAAAGGGAGAGGTTCTAGCTGCAGCTGTAAGTGACACATTATTGTTCAAAAATCATCTCCTAGTTTATTTGATTTTAATTTATTTTCCCTATCCCCATTTTTTTGTAGGGCACTTGCCCTACTCTTACCCCCATTTTACTTCCTTTTGCAGCCCTCTAGCACTTGCCAGGACTTTGTTACAGCCATTTTTGACCCCACCCTCGACTCTGTCCTTGGCCCGTCCCCTGACCCCACCTTGAAACAGAATGCAGCGTTGTCTTCAAGTGATATACAATAACATAGTATAAGCATGTAAATATCAAGGTCAACAAATGTGAAAAATATTCCAGCCCAAAATTAATGTGAACAGATTTAATGTATACAAAATATATATGAAAGTCCAATATTGGGACCAACGAGTATGAATCAAAAATCCATATAGCCAAAATCAACAAAGTATGAAAATCAATATCATTATTATTTGATATTAATACTTTGTTGATTTTAGTTATATGGATTTTTAATTCATACTTTTTTGTCCCAATAAAGAACTTTCATGTACATATTGAATCTATTCACATTAATTTTTGCCTGGAATATTTTTCATTTTTCGTTTGGGGACCTTGATATTAATATGCTTATTCTATGTTATTTATTATACCGCTGCACTTCTTTTTTTGTGCAACTGTAAAATAGCATCTCACTATGTGTTATGATCATCAGCATTATGTTAATCACACAGCACAGCAGATGCTGTATGGCTCCGTCACAGTGTGCTGCATAGCTGTTGGGTTCTGACTTTATTATGGTTGCATTGTGCTAAAGGCTAACCTGTAACACACAGTACAGCCATAAGTTAACGAAGTCAGCACACAACAGCTATGTGACACACTTTGACAGAGCCATACAGCACTTGCTGTGCTGTGTGATTATCATAATGCTGATAATCATAACACACAGTGAGGATTTTATACAGATATTAGTGGTGGTTGTATGAATCCACCTGTGCAGAAAAAGAAAAATGTCTTTCTATCCTACAGTAACGTGGGCCCCTCTGGATGAATTGATGCACCCCCCCCACCCAGCCCTGGGAATATGATTTATTACCCGGGAGCCATGAGGGAACATAAGGCGCTCACATTATGTATGCACATGTGTACTACATTATATGGCTTCAAGCTGACGCTGCCCCCCCCCCGTTAAAGCGACTGGGCCCCAGGACCCCTACAGGAGGCCCAGTGGTACCTCCTTATTGGCAGCCCTGATGGCGCCACATCTCTCCAATGCACCTAACATATGTTACAATGCATTGGAATGAGAAAGTAAAAGGAAAGAGTTGTTTTTAGGCTGGTTCACAATGCTGTGCTTAGCCATGCACATCCATTGGCAAGATGCTTTGGGTGCCATTCAGAATGAATGGCCCTGCATCACCGTAATCTGTTTTATAGTATGTTAAGACATTCAAGAACAATCTGCCGTAGGAACATATAGGCAATGACACTCTTTTTCGAGACATTCATTTACAAAAGGGTGCATTGTGGTAACACATGCATTAATGAACACATGTAATATGCATTGATGTATTGAGGCCTCATTCATTTATAATGGCACCCTAATACAGTAAGGCAATACAAGAAAGAGGATGTGGGACAGGGGGACTTTAAGTGAGACCAATCATATAGCAAAACAGTGTAACACAGTTGATATACATAAAATATTCATAGGTTGTATTACATAAAAGAATCCATTGACAACATGATGAAACAGGGTTAAAAACAACAATCGATTGAGCTGAGGCTAAATAGCGAATTCATGATGGTACCATAAGGCTAAGTGGTGAAATTACATTTCATTGATGAAACAGCATGTAGATTCCATAACAGTGAGACAGACAACATTTCCTTAAGCATCCTATAACTCTACATATTTTGTGGATTGATCTCCACTTCCTCAGGAGTAGGTGCAGAAACGAACAGTCTAAAAAGTAATGGAAATATTCAGAATTCATATGATGTATATATAGTGGACATACTTAAAAAGGAGTATTAGGGGAGAATTCCCAAGTCTACATACCTGCTCAATGGGAAAGGGAAGAGAGAAATTTCTGGTACCCCATGTGCAGGAAGCATCAGTGAATGTCCCACCCGGGGGCTGAGGCAGAAGAACCCGGGTGGTCCCCACACATGGGGAGGGGGCCAGCAGACCAGACGTCCACATCCAAATGTGTCCCTGCAAGGTGTATAAAAAAGGGGTACCAAATCACCAAAGATGCAGTTAAATGAATGAAGTTAAACGAAAATGATGTGAAGTCTATGGGACTGATTCATTAAAGTATGTTTTGTTGAGAGTGCACAATACAATTAAGTGCAAACAATAGACAAGTGCAAAATTAGTGCCATGGTTTTTACATGTGCAGTTCCTATGTGGAAGTGATCTAGAAACCAATCCAGCCTAGGAGCAGGAGAGGGGACCTCCCTCCGCATCCCTCTATAAACGATGGGTGGGGGGGTTCCCGACAGTGCATCGACGATATGTCCAGCACCTTGGAAGCATGACTCCGGTCATTACTCCCAGGAGCTATCGATTACCAGCTCCACCATGCTGTATTGGGTGATGGACACTTCCTCCTGCACTAGGCACTTATGCTGGTGCCGGTTGAACACTATTCCTCCTCTCTCCGGCAATAGTGGTGTGTACATGGCGTTGGCGGTGATCCCAGCTGTACCGCATGCCTGGGATGCGAATTGTGGTCCTCAGGTTTTCCACGTACCCTCTCCTGCTCCTAGGCTGGATTGGTTACCAGATCACTTCCACATAGGAACTACATATGTAAGAACCATGGCACTAATTTAGCACTTCCCTATTGTTTGCACTTAATTGTATTGTGCACTCTCTCAACAACACATACTTTAATAAATCAGTCCCATAGACTTCACGGTATTTTCGTTTAACTTCAATCATTTAGCTGCATCTTTGGTGATTTGGTACCCCTTTTTTATACACCTTGCAGGGATACATTTGGACGTGGATGTTTGGTCCACTGGTCCCCTCCCCATGTGTGGGGACTACCTGGGTTTTTCTGCCTCAGCCCCCGGGTGGGACACTCACTGATGCTTCCCTCACATGCATGGTGGCAGAATTTCCCCTCTCCCCTTTCCCATTGAGCTGGTATGTAGAATTCTCCTCTAATACTCCTTTTTGAACATGTTCACTATACCATACTATACTATACTATATCATACTTAAACTCCTCCTGACCCACATCCTCTTTATTGCAATTTGGGATGGAGACCTTTCATATATGGTGATACCGACCACATTTCTTTTTTTCCTAATACAGTAAAGCACCACATCTCCAACCAACATGGTATTGCAGTGTATTGTGGTGTGCTGCATTGGGGAAAAAAGCTGCATGTCCCTATTTTGGTCTGATCCGGTGTGTTCATTTTGAATAGTTGCTTGACATAAACTGTAGTATCATGTAACCTCTCTCAAAATTGCCTGCACTCCCTTACCCTGCAAAATATTTTTGCTGTATTTTTCAATAAATGTCATTAGATGGCCCAGCAAGAGGAAAACATTAAAGCTGAACTCCAGCTTTTGCTACACTTTACATGCTGGCCCAAACAAACGATGTCCCTCGCTAACATGTGAGGCTGCTGGATGTGCTGTATACACTGTATGTAGCTGAGTTTACATACAGCATACCCCAGTGTTCCGGGTTGGAGTTGAGACTTTGTGTCTCATACGCGTTCCACACTAGAGTCTATCTAATCGGCGCTCAGTGATGTATTCCAGCAATGAATGCAAAGTGTCCTCTGATTGGATCCAGAGGTTGTGACATCATCAGCCTGCCTCTCTGACTGAGCCAATCAGAGGAAGCTGTGTATTCATTGCTGGAATACATTGCTTACTTTGATTGGTGATCAGATAGACTCTAGTGCGTTCCGGGTATGTGACACGAAGTCTGGCCAAAATGCAATATAAAATGTATCAAATGCTGGCGTTCATCTTTAAAGTGGTTATTAACCCATTAGTGCATGTTTACATAATCCTCTCTGTTTATTAATGTAATGGCCCCCTGTGACTGACCTTTATGAAAATAATGCTGTATATACCTTGTATACCGAGCGCTGATCTGCGCTGATTGAGCCGCCGCTTTTCTCCTCTCTCTTCCAGACAGATGCAGTGGGCGGGGCAGAGGAACCCCTGCTGACTTCAGTCAGGGGGGGAAAAGAGAGGAGGAGAGAGGCGGCCCCGCCCGCTGCATCTGTCTGGAATAGAAAGGAGAGAAGCGGCGTGTCAATCAGCGCACATCAGCGCTCAGTATACAATATATATACCGCGTTATTTTCATAAAGGGCAGTCACAGGGGCCAATACATTAATAAAGAGAGTGGATTGTAGTAAAGAAACATTGATTTCAGCAGCAGGACAGGAGGGGGTGGACCGGACACAGAGCTGTCAGCCAGAGAGGGGAGTTGGGAGAGGAGAGGGGGAGAGAGCACACAGGAGACACGGGAGAGTTGCAGATAAAGGAGACACGTACGCTGACTCCGGTGTCACAGCTTGGCAACCATGATATTTCAGAGTCAGCATATGGGGGGAGGGTAGAGCCAGGCAGGATCAGACAGGTATTACAGGTGATACAGGGGGCTGAATGACACAGCAAAAGCACTGTGCTGTATAACATGCTTTAAAGAAGCAGGATCTTTATTTTTTTGGGGGGTTAACAAACGCTTTAAAGACTAGCTAATTGTGATTTTTGAAATAGTTCATTTGCACCTAGCTGGTCCAAACAAACAATTTGCCTCACTAATAGAAGTGCCCACTGGGAGTGATGTATAAACTGTCTGTAACATCAGCTTGCTACAAACGAGCTATTTAACCACTTTCCGTCCGGCCTATAGACAAATGATGGCCGGGCGCTGGTTTTGTTATCCTGACTGGACATCCATTGACGTCCTCAGGATAACCTGCGATCGCACGCCCGCGGGGGCGTGCATCACGGCGATTGGTGGTGCGGTGTGTCAGTCTGACCCACCGCATTGCCGATCTTGGTAAAGAGCTTCAATCATGGTTGGTCACAGTGTAAACAGGAAGAGCTTTTTATTGGCTTTTCCTCTACTTGCGTCTGCAGATGTGAGTAGAGGAGAGCCGATTGGCGGCTTTCCTGACAGGGGGGTCTGTGCTGAATGTTTATCAGTGCAGCCCCCCCTAGGATTGCCACCCAGGACCACCAGGGAGACCACCAGGACCACCAGGGAATGCCCACTCAGGGAGATGACCAGGAAGCCAATCCCGACCATCAGGAAGCTGATCCTAGATTACCAGGGAGCCCACCATAGACCACCAGGTAAGGGACACAATGCCCAAAATGGATGGCACTCAGTGCCAATATCAGATGCCACCCAGTACCTCCAGTGAATGATAATCTGACAGTGAAATCTGTCATTGCCACCCACCAGTGCCCTCCAGTGCCACCTATCAGTGCCCATCAGTGCCACTTATTAGTGTCTAGTGCCACCTATCAGTGCCCATCAGTGCCACCTATCAGTGCCCATCAGTGCAACTTAACAGTGCCCATCAGTGCTGAATATCAGTGACACCTATCAGTGTCAGTCAGTGCTGCTTATCAGTGCCGCCTATCAGTGCCCATCAGTGCTGCATATAAGTGCCTCATCATCAGAACCCGTCAGTGCCACATCATCAGTGCCCATCAGTGTAGCCTGATCAGTGCCCATCAGTGATGAAGAAAATGTACTTATTTACAAAGTTTTATGACAGAAACAGAGAAAACTTTTTTTTTCAAATTCTCTGTGTTTTTTTATTTTTTAGCGCAAAAAATAAAAAACATAGAGGTGATCAAATACCACCAAAAGAAAGCTCAAAGTGATAAAATGTTGTTTGGGTACAGTGTTGCACGACCATGCAATTGTCATTCAAAATGCAACAGCACTGAAAGCTGAAAATTGGTCTGGGCGGGAAGGGGGGTAAGTGCCTGGTACTGAAGTGGTTAAGTGAAGAGTGAAGTACTATGGTGGCTTTTTGTTGGCCCCTAAAAACCTTGAGCAAGAGCTACATAGGGGATACTAAGAAGCTCAGTCATGCATCTAAAATTGCTACCGATTTATTTTCAAGAACAACAACTATGGAGTTAACTACCTAGGCAACATGTAGTTGTGTTCAATTGCATAGATTTGACATATTGTAGGGTAAATGTGTTTCATCTGTTTAGCCGATAACTACTCTTGTCCTTTAATTGCTTGGATTTTCAGTAGAAAGGCAACATAATATGATGGGACCTTTATGGTACCAAATTCATCAAACTTGTTTAAACTAACATTTTTTTCTTTTAAATTAACTTGAAAGACCAACTCCAGGAAATGTAAAAATTTTGCAGTGAGACTGTACCCACAGTGCAAGGGCTAACTGCTTGTTTAGTGTTGGGGAGAATTTTTGCACTTTAGCTTACCTGATGTTCCGCTCCCTTGGCAGACGGTGCTCCCCCACATTCCAGCAGTGGAGTGTACCTTGGCCTCATCTTGTCAAATGCAGGACTCTGCATTGATCTTGATGACGTCAAGACCTTAGACCACTGGAGCATGGGGAAGAAGATGCTGTGGGGACTATTCTAGCAACATGGAGGATTGGAGGACTTGGTAAAACCATCTTCTTTTCTATGTCCTCTAGACTTTAATGAGCACCCTTGAAATGTAGACTGCAAGAGAATATTTTTAGGGTTTCCCAGAGTTGAACTTTAAAACCATAAAACCTGATTTTAAATTAAACCCATGAATACATTTTAATTATACCAGTTTGAACAATGTGAACAGTGTAATGGATGTGCTACCCTAAAGCGGTAATAAATTCAGTTTTTTTTTTTTTTTTAATGGTTCTAAAGCCAGAAGGTTTTTTATGTATGAAGATAAAAAACCATCTGTGTGCAGCAGCCCCCCTAATACTTACCTGAGCCCCATCTTGATCCAGTTATGTTGTACAAGAGTCTCAGCTGTTTTTACTGGCTGAGACAGCAGCGGGAGTCAGTGAGCCAATGAGGAGAGAGAGGGCATGGGTCCGAGCCGTGGCTCAGTGTCTGAATGGACACACAGAGCAGCGGCTTGGCTTGGGTGCCCCCATAGCAAGCTGCTTGCTGTGGGGGCACTTGGCAAGAGGGAGGAGCCAGGAGTGCCGACAAGGGTCCTGAGAAGAGGAGGATCCGGGCTGCTCTGTGCAAAACCAACTGCACAGAGTTAGTAACTTTGACATGTTTGTTAATTTTAAACAACAAAACCCCCAAGACTTTAGTACCACTTTAATGTGCCCCCTGCAGGTTTTTGCCATAATGTGTTTGCATGCACTGCATATTAGCACATTATGGCAGACTAACCTGTCATAATGGGCACTCCAATGCTGCACTGTCACTGCTCCCACCTGTTTCAGAAGCTTCCATTTTCTCCTGGTATTTCTTCTGGGTTCCGTCTGTGCAGCCGCTTTTTCCAGGGCACGATTATATCATTCCTGTTCATGCACTTGAGAGTCACATCACCACGGCACAGATCGGGTGGCATAAATATACAATGAGCTACACATGCACGGCTCAGTGCCAGCTGACAGGCGGGGGGGGGGGGCATTTATGATAAGAAGAGACTGATAGGGTCTCTTGTTTCCTAAAATCCCTGTCTGTCAGCAAATTTCAAAATTGAAAGTTAGATATTCCTTCTGTTAGGTAGGTTAGGTTCTGTAATATGATGTTGTTTTTCTAGATAATTTGGGATCTTGGTAGTTTAAAATTAGATTTACTATATAATTCACACACGTCCTAAATATATGGGAGATTTTAATGTTTTTAGTAGCATGACTGAGCTACTAAAAATCACCCATGTAGCTCAGGTTTATAGTGGCTATTGTTTTCCAGTGTACATCTTTGAAAAATATAAATGAATAAAATTTTCCCTACTGTTTGGGTTTTGGAAACATTCTCTCCGCCAAAGAGAATAAAGCTTTCAAGCTTGTTAATGCATTACAAGAGAAGTAAATGGGACACAGCATACAGAGGGACTGATACATAAAACATGCGTTAAATAACTAAAACCCAAGTTATTCACTCGCTTCTTGCTGCAATGTGCTAATTTCCTCTCCACAAGGGTATAATGGAAAGCAAACTACATGCACATTGATTAATACCTGTCTAGAAAGACAGATCTTAAATGCCTTTCAGGGTGAATTTAGAAGCAGTGCTGGGAAGTTCATTTTTATATCCTCTGTTGATGTTTTGTAAGAGGAATACCTATAGTCATTCTTAAAAGGGTATTAGGGGGATGCTGTTGTGACAATGACATAGTTAAGTAGTTTTAATCATCAACGACTTTCTCCAGCACTGTGCTGTTTTAGTACATTATCAAGAAAACATAAATTTAATTCACTTGCATATAATTGCTTTGTTCCCAGGCCCCCATAAGGTAAATTGGTGAATGTTTGTTATTCCGCGCAGATGACTTAAAATGCATCTCACGCATCTCTGACAAAGTCTGCAGCCTTCAAGCAATCTACAATGGCAGAGACAACTACAAATGGTATCAGGGCTCAGAGGATTGGCTCCTGACCTCTGGGACATGTAGCAAGTCACAGCCTGATTAGAAAGAAAAAACAAGCTTCTTTATTTATATTTTACATCTCATTCCCTTACTAGCTATTCAGAAGTATCCCAATGGCATGGCAGAATAGGAGGTGACATATTAAGCGGGTTTGTGTTTGGATAGGTGAGTGCGCAGGTTATCTTGACCTGTTAAGAGATGTCTCTTATTCTGAACATGCCATATTGCAAAGGTGTTAATAGCAGTCATGCACTGTACAAAGAGAAAGATATGTTGCTATGTGAGGTCAGACACTGATGTTGGATGGGAAGGCCTGGCTCGCAGTCTCCACTCTAATTCATCCCAAAGTGTTCTATCAGGTTGAGGTCAGGACTCTGTACAGGCTAGTCAAGTTCCTCTACCCCAAACTCACTCATCCATGTTTTTATGGATCTTGCTTTGTGCACTGGTGCACAGTCATGTTGGAACAGGAAGGGGCCATCCCCAAACTGGTTTGTTAAAAACCTTGTGAGCTGCTATAAAATACACCTATTTAGCTGCTGGCACTCCTCGCATCCCCTAATGTGAACAAAATATAAAAAAGATCAAAACCTGAGTGCAGCGCTCCCCACTGTCTCCTTACTAATAATTATACATTCATATACAATTCAAAAATGCTCTAAGTTTGTGCAAATTAGTGCCTGTAAACAATATAACAAAGCGCTCCTGTGCTTCAATTATCCTATGAGTGCCACTAAGATTGATGACACTCTTATTGTATTATAGTGCCACAGTAGTGCAATAATATAATAATTCAATATAATGAAAAAAAAGTCAGATAAAGTGTCCTTGTGCTCATGAAGATGATATCAAAAAAATTCCAAAGTGCTCCAGAAGTCAAGAAATAAACTATATATTCTTCGATCCACCACCTTCACTTTGTGCTATAGAACACCTCCACCAAATGTGCCCTCACCGTATGGGCGTGCAAAACATGCCTGTAGTATGCAACCTCTCAGATGCAGCTCAGATAGTAACTCCTCATCTCCACTCCTCTTTACTATGGAAACCACAGTCACATCCACTGTTCAGCTGATAGCTCCTTCAAACTCCGTGGGTGACATATAGGGAAGCAATAATGCTAGACATAGTGCTTAACCAGTTTAAAACACTTTAATATATAATCAAAGCCAATGAAACACTCACATGTATAAAGATAAAAACATGCCTTGTACAGGATAAATGCTCCAGTGATATCACCTCTCCTGTGGGTCTGCAGCTCCCTGCAGGTCAGTGATAACCTCCTTCACACTGCTGTGCTGTGTAAAGTAATGTGTCCATCGACCGTGCCGGTCCCTCCAACTGTTCCCACGAAGTTGGATGCATGAAATTGTCCAAAATGTCTTGGTGTGCTGACACCTAAAGAGTTCCCTTCACTGGAACTAAGGGGCCAAGCCCAAGCCCCAAAGCAAGGTCCATATAGACATTGACAAGAAAGTTTGGGGTGGAGGAACTTGACTGGGCAGCACAGAGTGCTGACCCCAACTCTATAGAACACCTTTGGTATGAATTAGAGCGGAGACTGTGATTCAGGCCTTCTCGTTCACATCAGTGCCTGACCTCACAAATGCACTTCTGGAAGAATGATCATAGGGTTATTTTTCATGGGTGTCTCACATTTCTGCATAGAATATCCACCTTTATGTTACTTATCAACAAATTCAGCTTTGTACCATTCAGTCCATGGTTTCCATCTGCCAGGCAGGTTTTTATTCCTCTGTCCTTACATGAGAGATTCATTCACCAATGCCAATGAGGGATAAATCCAAATTTTTGAGTTTTCACCAGAGCAGGAATAATGGGGGAACTTTCAGCAGGAACACTTATTCTGATGACAGTTGTCTAAGAGGGGGGTTTACCTCACCTTTGAGAGATTAACTTTGGGCTCTTTCACACAGGCATTGAAGTCTAAAGAAACCTTTAACGTGCACTCATGCACCTATAATGTTGATGAATAGAGTTGAGCGAACCCGGACTGTAAAGTTCGGGTCCGTACCGAACTTTGGGGTGTCCGGGACCCGGACCCGAACCCAGACTTTTCAAAAAAAGTCCGGGTTCGGGTCCGGCCCAGGGCCTGTGGGGTTTCAAGCCATGCCTGGGCTTGAAATGTCAGGCCCAAGCGAGTTGAGATAAGTAGTTGTAATATCCACGTACTCACGTGCAATTTCCAAAGAAATCTGAAGTTACGGACACACTTTCTCGGGTTTCAATTAGAGAGTTTCCACTCCATTTGGGGGGAGAATCTGTTGACAGTAGTCTTATTCACAAGGACGACTTTCAAGGGGGTAATAAGGACGAGACCACTTTTGAGTTTTTAAACCTAAATAGGGAGTAACCGTAACCACTTACTTAGAGAGTACATTCCTGTCTCCTTATT
>BLSH010010404.1:1109635-1124283 GCA_018402905.1 Glandirana rugosa | reverse complement strand
ATCACTGTTCTGCAAACATCTGGAAACTGTGTGTGTCACTTTAAATATAACCAGGAATAACTGAACATCTGTTCTGCACACATCTGTAAAGTCTGTGTGTCACTTTTAATATAGCCGCTAATAACTGAACATCTGTTCTGCACACATCTGTAAAGTCTGTGTGTCACTTTAAATATAGCCGCTAATAACTGAACATCTGTTCTGCACACATCTGGAATCCAGATGTTTGCAGAACAGATGTTCAGTTATTCCCGGCTATATTTAAAGTGACACACAGACTTTACAGATGTGTGCAGAACAGATGTTCAGTTATTCCGGTTATATTTAAAGTGACACACACAGTTTGAACATGATCCACATTCACCTCCATTTTTGCTTTTTTTATGTTTTTATTTTTTAAAAAATATTTAAAGTTATTTCCCTGTCCCCATTTCTTTGTAGGTCACTTGTCCCACCATTACCCCCATTTCCTTCCTTTTGCAGACCTCTAGGACTTTCCAGGACTATTTTACAGCCATTTTTGTGCCTAAAAGTTCGGGTCCCCATTGATTTCAATGGGGTTCGGGGTCCGGGACAAAGTTCGGGTTCTGTCCGGACCCGAACCCGGACTTTGTCCCGAAGTTCGGCCGAACCAGCAGAACCCGGACTTCTAGAAGTTCGCTCAACTCTATTGATGAACATTTAGGACATGTTCCACGGGTGTTCAAGTCATCCTCCTCAAATGAACTGTGATTTTTTTTTTTTACAAAGCTAAAATGGGAAATTTAATCTTTGCAACTGCACCTTAAATGCGATGTAAATTTCATAGGTTTGTTTAGGGCCAATTAGCACTGACTTGCGCTAAAATGCATGTACATTTCCATCCATTTTAGTCACATTTCAATGTGTGCTGACATACGTTGACATATACTTCGACGTTCGTTGATATACATTTTGATGTTCGTTGACATACATTTTACATATTAGTACAACGTGACATTATGGTGTCAATAGAACCATAGGAAATTATTGTTTTTCAGGTGTCCTTCCATTGATCTGCATTTTGCAGCTGCTCTAAAATTCACTGGTGTGATTTGGCCCTAACAATGTGTTTATGGTGTGCTTATAGTGTGTTTCAAAAGAAGTGAATGGAGGCAGTTGCAAAGCATCAATGCCAGCCGAACTCTGCAGACAGTATTTTTGCCTTGCAATGATCCTATCCCTATCTAACGCTGAAGTATGTAAGCCTCCATCTACCACCTATTTGAAACATTTTGAGTGGCTTTGATAAGTGGTCAGGAAGTGGTAAAAAAACATGACCCAATTGCTTATTCTCAACACCTGAGTGAAAGAGCCCTTTCGGTTTGTGCATTGGATAGCAAGTGAAGGAACTTTTCTACAAGGGGACACAGATGACAAAAAATGGACAGGGATTTTAACCCTTCTCCGCTATTTCTAAAAGAAAAAAACAAAAAGTTTTGACTTTAGGTATACTTTAAAACTGCCCTTTAACTAAAAGGTTAAACCATATGCTGTATGAGTCATTGTATAATTGATCTTTTTTAAATGTTTCTTCCTTGCAGTGTTTGGTTGGGGAATTTTGTGCATTGTGTGCAAAATCTGTTGTTGAAATGTCTTCCTGCTTTTAACAAAAATCAGCACAGAACTGTGAAGCCAGGTTATACATGCTTCTTCTGCAATATACATTTGCTGACATACTTTCAAAGACTACTTTCAAGGAGATGAAGATGGTCATTGTTTTTCTGGGGGTAAATTTGATCCAGTGCATGAAGCTCTGGCATTTAGTGCTGGTGGAGGACACAGGTGCACCATCCAGTCCTTCTGCTCGGAGATTGTAAAACCCTGAGATGCTGACAGTCACTGTGGCTAGACAGGGCTGGACAATGCACTTGTTGGTCCTTATGTTTTTTGGCAGTATGTGCCCAATGATAAATGTCCACAATGCAGACTGCGTGCATTCTGGGAAATTGTCTCTAGGAGAATACTTCCCTAACAGTTAGTACTGTTAGGTATACCATTCAGCTCTGCCCAGCCATAGCAGCTGTCAGCCTTTCATAAATTTTGACAGGCTGCTGGCATGGTGCACCTATGCCTTCCTCTGGCACAAAATGCCAGAGCCTCATGCACCAGGGCTAAATGCTCAGTGTGCATGGATCTTTAGCTGTAAAATGCTTGTTCATAGAGCTCAATAACTTAAGTTGAAATATACACACACAAGAGAATGAGCAGTGACTTTCCCCCCTCCCTCCTGAATGTCTATCTATCAATATATATATTTTTTTTTCAATCTTTGGTTTGGAAATAAACGTTTATTACACGATAAATAAATCCTAGGAGTTAAGGGCTTTTTAAAGACAGCATTACTTATATCCTTTCAGACAATGTGGTCTCTCACTGAAACCTTATATATATATATATATATATATATATATATATATATATATATATATATATATAATGGTTTAAAAGCTTATGGAATGTTAAAAAAAATAAAACTGACCCTACCTAAAGCATCATAATCACTAGGGTGCCATCCAATTACTTATAATGAACCCAAAATATCACAGATATGCCTTGTGAATATTAAGTGAATGTTTTTCAGTAGGATAAATCTATTATGTCTTTTCAGTAGCACAATACTAATCAAGGAAGGCACATGTCTGCTAATTTCTAAACTTATTTATTTATTTTTTTAAGGCATCTTGTTGTCTTTTTTTACTTATTGGACAGTTAAATTGAAGGTGTCTAAAGAATAAATATTTGGTGTCTCCTGGTATTTAAGACCGACAGAAAAGCTATCAGAGAAGGGTGATGCTGCAGTGCAGTGAAGCATGTTCTATTACCTTTACTTCCTTTGCTGCTTGTCTCTCAAACACATGTAACAAGTACATAATAGAACAAACACTGCCTGACCTATACAGCTATATGTGGGTCCATTAACATGGGTTGTCATGTGTATACCTGCTGTCATTAGCAGATATGTGATGGTGGAGATCTGGCTCAGATGCACGTATAGCTCACTTAAAGAAAACAACTATGCAGCAGAGCTATACATGGAAGCTCTGAATGTTAAAAAAGAGATGATTTTTTTTTTTACAAGAAGTGTTGCAGACATATCCATAAATGTATCTCTCTTCTGTCCCTCAATATTTTGCTTTTATATACTAAGTTTAACGTTGACCTAAAACACAAACTTTTTTATTTTAAAGTAGGAGGTACATACTGTATGTGTGTAATTTGGGGTGATTTCCATTTATTTTCTGTTCTGTGTACCACAGAGGAAGAGAGAATATCTCTCCAAAATGGGAAACTGATTACTGAGGCTAGTGGTTACGAAAATAGGGGCCTCATCTGTGGCCCCTGAGATCACCAGTGTATGAAATGCTCCAGAGAACTGTCTGTGGACATACTGTAATACAAGATAATGCTACAGGTATGGATGGAGATTGGAGATATTCTACTGGACAGACTGGAGAATGTAGTAAGAGGCTGTAAGAGATCACTTACAGTCCCTTCACAAATAAATGCTCTCACTACTGACTGCTGGACATCGGGAGCTGCACAACTACAGATTGAGCATCTGGGTCTGGGTCTTAGACAGGTGTCTGCACAACTCATGTTCCCATTGGAAGAATGCCTCATTATTGCTATTCAGATGACAACTCAAAAGTTTGCATTTTTTTTTCACTTTAAGTGCCAATGGTAATGGTCACCAGGGCAAATTGAGAGGATGCATCTCACTAATGAGGATATAGACCACAATTAAAAGTTTAGGGCTCATTCACATGTGTGTTGATTATGAAGAACAAAACAAAGCTCATCAATGAGCCTATAGCATTTATGACATGTTTTTGATGTGTTTTACAGCACTGAAAAAACATCAAGAAAGCTTGTTAAATGCCCATGAAAATTATGTTTTTCTAGGGGGGAAGTGCTTAAAGGGGGAGTAATGCATATGACATTATCTGCTCTGAGGTATGTTTAGGTTGTAGTGGGATAGAAGACATTTTTTATTTCATTCTCCAGAAGATGGCTACATATACTTTGACCTCTTTGAAACTTGGCTTGGTTCAGCTCCAGATCTTTTTATATGAATCACCTTAGCTCAGGATCACAAATTTCTGGGTGCTGTTCCACCACTTTTATAAATAGTGATGCAATAATATCAGTCTTCATGACTCGACATGTAGTTACACTTGCTGGTGAGGTCTCTTGCTGGCATCAGCACTTTGCTGACATAAAAAGCTTTGCCACTGGCAATAATGCTCACTGGATCTGCTCTTGCCAGGCACTGTTAGTATTGCTGACTGTGTTGATGCTTTTACCCACACACAGCACCAAATTGTGTTAACACACATCTACTCTGTACAAAGGACAAGGAAGTGGCTCTGTCCTAGTTCTCTAATATTTTCCAATGCATTCTGGGATACAGGAACTTCCACTGTCTCTCTTCCAGCACCCAGCTAACACTGTATAAATGCTTTACAAATGCTTCTTTAGCATGCTGTAAATGCTATAGGCATGGTTAAAGCGGTTGTCTACCCAAAACAGTGTTTTTTACCTACAGGTAAGCCTATAATAAGGCTTACCTGTAGGTAAAATGAATATCTCCTTAACCTATATGGTTTAGAAGATAGTCCACTTGCAATGCAGCTGCTGACGTCACATCACATGCGCAGTGATTGCCCGGCGAAGGCCCAGCGCTTAGCGCCAGACCCTGCCGGAAAGTCCACCGGAAAGACGGGCTCCAGCAAACATGCGCGGGAGTGACGTCTCATGGCTCCGGCCACTCACAGTGCCGGAGCCGCAAACCCGGAAGGAGCCACACTGCGAAGATGTCCGCTCCCTCTGCAGCCCTGCAGGGGAGCTTTGTTCTAAGGTGAATATTCCATAATGGGCTAGTATGTGGTGCATACTAGCTCATTATGCCTTTGCCTTGCAGTTTATTGTTTTTTGTTTTTTTTCCCCTTCGGTAGACAACCGCTTTAAGGTGTGGTTACGGCACACGACCATTGTACTTCGTGGAAGCGGCTGATAAGGAGCAAGGCCTCCTGAAAGTGACATGCTGGTTAATATTTAACACAAAAAAAAAACACTAAATAATAATGCCCAATGAAATATTCATAGCAGACATTAAAGAGCAAATATGATGCTTTAAAAACTCTACCTAAATGCTGCTTAAACACAGGATATTGATGCACGTGGGAACAAGTCCTTACAAGGCTGCTAACCCTTTTCCAAATTGTAAAATAGTGTTTTGTTTACACAGACCTCAATGTACACAAATCATTGTTGGTGCTTTTACATGTAAGGGTTGCAGCCTAATATTATTAGTGTCATCCTATGCTTTTAGTAAAGGCATGTTTCAATTCCTAAATTTTTTTGTCCTTTCCATATCCACATAATGAAAAACATTGCCTGTTGGGCCTGAGCAGACCTAATCTGTACTTTGGATACCTTATTAAAAGTAGAAGATGTTCCTGCAATTTCCTAAAAAAAAAAAGTAATATTGAAAGAAAATTACTTACACTAGTTGGTCATTATAGCAAGGATGATTAATACCTGGCATTGTTGGGCAATGATAACATTTACATTAGTTCCAGCTGCCATCATAAAAATGAAATACAGCAAACTCGTCCAATTATGTGACCAGCACCCAGTGAGCATCCAATCTGTGTGTATAATCTGAATAATGAGCCTGTAGATGTAAAGGGTACCTAAATGCAATAAGATAATTTTCACATGTACCTAGACTGATGCAAAATGAATTATGAATTATAATGAAAAAATAATGGAGTAATTGAAGAACAAAAATTGGGAAGGGTCAAAAGAACATCAATTCTCTCAAAAAGTTGTCCAGTAAAAAAAAAAAAAAAAAGCATAACATTTACATGCACATTAAAAATTAGAAAAATGAGTGGGTATATCAGAAAAATACTTCCATATTACATGGAATGTGTTTGAAGCTCTGAAATCTGGAGTTATAAGATGACAAGCTACACATAATGTATTGCAGGAAAGAGTCACAAAATATACTGTATATCATCTTTGAATTTTAATCCAAACGAAAAGGTAGTTCCCTTCTCCCTCTCTTCCCTACCCCCCCTTTTTCCTTTTCTTTAACTTCTTCTTTTTCCTGGTGTGCTTCTCACAGTATTTTACTCTGGACTGTATCTGGTTAAGTATCTGTGGGCTTCAGACATACACCCCTACTCTGTATCGCAATGTTCTTACCCTCAGTTATAAACATGTTTTCACATAGCTCCAACTTGACATTGTTCTGCTTAGTTTGATTTAATTTGTTAAAAGTATCAAATATACACTTTGTCTTCAGTGCCATATACCCTAAGGCTGGATTCACACCAGTCCGGTGCGAATTCCAGCCTGTCTGCTGCCGGGAAGGGGCGGAGCCGCCGTTCGGCGGCTCCTGTCCGTTCCCACAGTGCAGCAGCTGTGGGGGGAGAGATGGGGGAGGGGCTACGAGCAGGGAAAATATCCCCGTTCAGTGCGGAGTGCATCTCCGTGTTAGATGCGCTCCCACTGGACTCAACAGGCTGGGAATTTGCACCGCATTGCACAAAAAACGTGTGCGTTTTTTGTGCAATGCGGAGTGCGAATGCACCGCACATATGTGAACCGGACACATTGAAAACAATGTATTTTCAAGTGTCCTGCAAATTGGATGCGGTTTAAGCCGCATCCAATTCGCATAGGTGTGAACCCAGCCTAAATGCTGCTGCCCCTTGTTGGGCAATTTAATACCCTTCATGTGAAATGCTATACTTTTAGCATTGCTCATTGATAGAACTCGCAGTGATATGAATGGCATTTTACCATCGAAATAAGCTAACTCTTGGGGAAAAAAATAAATGGAACACTGCATAGAGGAAACTTGCACACTTCGCGCTGGGATCATATCCCTTCCCATTTAATATGTGCTATTTATCTGACTTTAACATATCCTAAACCTTTCCATCAAGAACAGCAACAGATGATTTATATATAAATATATATGTTTAATGTTGTGTACATAAACATTAATTTTCTTTAATTTAATATAGTTTAATCACTGTGTCGTAGTTAATGATTTGAAAGCTTTACAGAAGAAAATTATGGGTTTTAGGCAAAAAGAAAAATTTAGCTAATGGAGAAATGATGGCTTACATCTGCAGCTAATGGCAGTGTTCACTACTGAAGTGGCACCTGCTGAAAGTTAAGTAAATCTTATGTTGACAATTCAGATGGCACAGCCAATGTTGTTCAGGGCTAAGTAATGTATGGAGCTTCAGCTGTTGTGCATGCACTAAGCACCATCTAGTGACCAGGTTTAACTTTTAAAATAGGAAAATGAATATATAACTTTTTGGTATACTACATTTAGGAGAAAAGGTTGGCAAATTATGCTACATGATTTTTTTCTAGTTTTCTAGCTCAGAGTAAATGCTTCAGTCGCATCTCTTAACTATGGGCAACAACAAAACTTTTTTTTCCCCCAGTTTTGTAAACTATCTCTTTAGCCTGCCCAAATCTTTTGATAGTAAGCTTACATTTTAAAAGACCCCTATGAGAAGAGAAAAGGCAGAACATCTGCACAGTCCTTTACCAGAGAAAGATGTGTGGTCTTATAGTTGTCAGGAAGTTGTTAAGTGCACTTGTGTGCACTGTGTTCCAGTTTAAATGAGTTGGGCTCAAATCCGAATCTAACTTTACAGCACCATCCACAACACTATAACTAGAGGTTTCTGCCTAACACAAACTAACAACCTATCTACTAACCCTAGGACATTGCACCCTAAAAACTTTAGTAGCTTATCAGTTTTTGCACATTTTTCCGCGTTTTTTCACGTTTTTAAAGGGCCAGCATTTTTTTTTTGTTTTATGTTTTTTTCCTCAATTGATCTAAAACGTCCAAAAACATTGGGGATCCTTACAACTACACCCTTAGATAATGTATCCTAACCAGCGGCTTATTTCAGCTATAGCATCACATGCGGTAACTATGGTGCCTGGGGGTGAAAAAGGTCACTAGTCACGAAGCTGCTGAGGCACATTAAACATGCAGGTGCATCTCAAAAAAATGTAAGCATCAAAAAGTTAATTTATTTCATAAATATAAATACTGTAGCATTTTCTTTGGTTAATTGATGTGATATCCTTTGGAAGGAGAATGACAGATAAGGGACATCATTGGAAGATCTCATGGTGAGGCTGTGATCAATTTGGAAAGGTCATTAAATATCCCAAAGCACTTATTGAACTTTATTCATTTAGAGGTCACTGGAATGACGGTAAGTGCACACTTCTCACAGTGGTGGTGGCATTTGGGATTTCATTAGAAGATGACTCACCAGAATATAAGATCACATTTTAAGGTGTGGGATATACCATGTTTATTTATAGACTTTTAGAGTTGATTATTCGAATGTATGTTATTAAGGTTGTATTTAGTGCCGTTTCCTGTTTTGGTTTAATGTTTTTTATAGTATTTCACTATAAGGAACGCAGCTTGATTCTTTACATCACAGGGGAGCAAGCACCTTTGTATGTTTATTAGATATCAAGGTTTTGTTTTGAAGCCCGATCTGTAGGCGTTCCCCTGATTCACTGTAATGACTGGACACAGCAATTTAATGCTAACACCATAGAAATTCAACCCTAATACCAACAAACACCGTAGAACTTTTCTTTTAAGCTATGGTCACCTCGAGTGTCCAGTAACTGGAAATATCATGGGAATAAAGAAAACTGATGATGGGTTTATACTATGACCAAGTGCCAAGTAGATGTATTTTATAAATGACAGACGATTCTCTGACGGATATTTGCCATGTTTGATTCAAAATAAACCACTGGCTTTTTATTTTGTAATAATACAATTACAAGGCGCAACATGCTAGATCATATATCAAGTTTTAATATTCTGGTGCTGTATTTTGGAAGAAACTAAGACTAGGTGCTGTAAGCATTGGCATAACTACTGCCATAGCAATTTACATGGTGCCATGAGGAGTAAGAGGGGTGAGATGTTCTTCCTGTCCTGGCCTTGCAACCCATATGCAGCAGTTCTGCGGCTATGCATTTTCACGACAGGTGGAGGCACAGACACTTTGGGGTCTATTTACTAAAGCTGAAAAGTGCAAAATCTGGTGCAGTTCTGCAAATAAACCAATCAGCTTCCAGGATTTGTTGTCAAAGCTTGATTGAACAAGCTCAAGTTAGAAGCTGATTGGCTACCATGTTCAGCTGCTCCAGATTTTGCACTCTCCAGTGTTAGTAAATCAACCCCTTTGGGCTCAGTGCGAGCAGCAACAAAGGTAGCCACTGTAAGAAGAATAGCTAAAGGGGACTTTTGACAGAGAGACACTAAGGAGTCTATTTATATATATATAAAAAAAAAATTGAAAAGCTATTTGTCCAGCAGAACTGCATGCTCATTTGTTCCTTGCAAATTAACCAGCGGTTGTGAAAATGGGGCAAATTCAAATGTTTTCAGGTTACATTGTCTTCTGGGGTTACATTGTCTTCTGGCAAAATGCTTTATGGCTATTTTTATAGGCTACTTCCTCTTCTGATCAAAACCGTTTAGGTTATTTTGTCTTTTGTAGTTAAATAATAGTACAAAGGAGACCTCTGTGGTCACTTGTGTGTAACTAAACATGCAGCGGAAAACAGTATTTGTAAAACTGCAATGTATCAAGGTAAAAATGCAGAGATTTGACCTTTTCACTGCCAAAGCTGTTTTTTTGAACATGTTAAAAAAAATGAGGCCTTAAGATTACTGAAAACCTACAAACGGTACACATTTTCAGAAAACAGAGACACTGTAGAAGAAAATGGTGTAGTTCCAATATTTTCAAAATTACTCTTTTTTTTTTTTTTGGGTAAAATAAAGAAGATGAGGTTATTCCAAGTAAGTAACGGCAGAAACTGGAAGTGACAAAGTCCTCTTCCCCTAGGAAAGATCAGAGAACAGACATTGGCTGGACTTCGCCCCCAGGTGGGATGAGGGACCCTGGGAAACATGGCTGAGGGATTGCACACTGAGGAAAGAAAAGGAAGGGAGGAGGGATGAATGTTGCAGGGGTCTGTACAGCTGTCTGATTCACCTGCACTTCCACCTGAAAGCTGACAAGGTGGCATCTCCTAACGTCATGAGATAAAGTAACTATGTATTCATTGCATACAATGTTTCTGGGGATGAATGACTGCCACAAATGTCAACAAACAGTGTGAGTATGAAGTTGGTTTGTATAAGTATGTTGACAGTTGTGGCAATCACTACTCCATGTGAGGATTTACTCTGCTCTGCATAGTTACCCTGTTGCCCTGCCAACCTTCTTACTCCTACTGACTACTTGCATATGGGTGCATTCTTCCTGCTATTTACCACCCATGTAAAGGGGCATTCCATTTCCTACTGATCACAAACACATAGAGAATTATTCCTTCCACAAACCAGAAACATAAGGGAGCACCCTTTATCCTACTGACCATCAATATAAAGTAGCATTCTTCCTCACACTAACCATCAACTCAAGGTAACCTTTTTTGTCCTACTGGCTACCAGTGTAAGGGGGCATTCAAAACAAAATAATATAATATATGCTGTAGCACAGGCCAGTGTTTTTCTTCTGTTTGGCAAAGGGACCTCATAAAAAGATTGCTATTGGGCCTTGTGAGTTCCAGCTATGTCAATGGTTGAAGCATTATTGTTGTTTGCTTTAGTATAAGAAACAAAGTCCATTTATGACCAAAGGGCTGCTAATGTATATAATTCTAATAACACTATAAGCTTTTTTTACAACGTTGTGATTATATCCAGAAATGTTTCTCATGCATTATCATTTTATAATGACATTTTTAACAAATCTAATCTTTCTGAAATGATGGAAAAAACATTCTATCTTGATCTTCAGATAAAAATGTGTATACTTACTTTAGCTTATATGAGACATTTCTGGTTTATTGTATGATGTGCTGTCAAATGAGCGCAAGCCCTTTGACTGATTTTCTCCTCTTCATTTCCTGTCTGTCCTTTCTACAATTGTATGCCATTTTTATTGCTGTTGTTCATATCTGGGGAAAACAGGAAGAGTTCCTATAAAAGGGAACAGCTTGTCAAAGTACAACAACACATTTTTTCCATCTTTCCAGTCCCAAAGCAAGTTCCAGGCTGCCTTTTATTCTTGACAAACTTCTCCCAGTAAAACAATAATACTAGAATGAATATTGAGGGAACATATTGTACAGCGTACAAGAAATACAGGAAGAATGAGGGTGAAAGTCAATAGCCATATAAAAAAGAAATTCTCGTATAAGTGTAAAGATTAAATGAACACATGTGCCAATAGCTCATGTTCATTAGATCCTCCAAGGGCCACTAAACCTAAAAGAAAAAAGGAACTTTGTTGAAGTACAACTAATAATATCCACAACCAAATATGTTGCTGTGTTCAGAAAATATTTTATATTTATGTATCTTTTGCTGTGTAATCTATCAGTCTGTGTTGGCTAGAATTTTAGACTAATTGGAAACTGCTAATTGACAGTTGGCAGAATTTGCCTGTGAGTTAACTGGAAAGCAAATCCAGTTTTAAACTATTGTCCTCAATAAACCTCCATGTGCATTTATCTCCGTTTTTCAATCTGGATAATCTCCTAGATGTTCACAAAATAAGTTTTTGTGTTATTTTTTGTTTATTGAGGGATTTTTCTGTAAGTTGTGATGTTAGTGTCTTTTGAATTAGCAAGACTTCTATACTTCCTAAAAAAAGACTGCCATGTCGATTTTCTACATTTCATGTCCAGAAAGATTGCTTGTAGACTTCCATGCTCTCCTGTAAAGATTTCTTTCAGATCTGTATTGTCCACAGAAAGAATTGCCTTTCACACGTACGGACTGTTCAGCTCCACCTGTCAGTTTTTCAGGCGGACCTGAATGGACGCTCCATTCTCCTCTATAGAGCAACGGATGTCAGTGATGACATGTCCGCTGACATCCGATCAGCTCCGATCTGCTGAATCCAGATGAATGGAAACCCTATTTTCCATCCATCTGTCAGATCGGATAAAAATGGACAGATGGACCGCTTTCATCCGATCCTCCATAGAGGAGAGCGGAGCTCTGACAGATCCGTCTCTGCTCAGTGGGGATCAAAGGATGGATCCCTGCTGAGCAGCGGAGTCCGTCAAAATGGACTCCGTGCGTGTGAAAGGACCCTAAGTAGTACTTGCAGACCAGGCAATAAACAGGCAGAGAGTGCAAATCAGTAGGCAATTATATATTTTTTCCTGTGTACTTTGCAATATTAGGACATTTCCACTTTTTGTTAGGAACAAGTGACCTTTTAGCAAGCTATGGGAATGTGAATACATGTATAATTTTGGCCCACATACGCTATGTTTGATTAGGATTAGAGAAGGGCTGAACACCCCCCTGGTTGTTTCGCAGGAGAACTCCCAAACAGGGGAAAAATTCTGACCCGAACGGTGAACCCCAAGTCTATGGGAGCTGAACAGTAAAAATAAAAAGTGCCCATTTTTAAAGGCTTATATGCAAGTAATTGGCCATAAAAGGGCCCCCCTGCTCCACAGCACCCACCCCCCTATGTTGAGGGCATGTGTCCAGGTATGGTTCAGGAGGGGGTAATCACTCCCCTCCTTTCCTGACCTGCCAGGCTGTATGCTCGGATAAGTGTTTGGTATGGATTTAGCAAATTTGGGTGTCCCCTGAATGGAGTGAACAGCTAACTCATGCTCGGACCGAACCGTTTGCCCAACTCTAATTAGGATATAGGCTGCTGAGCTCATACTGTTCTAGGATATTAAATAGAACAGTGAAATATAATAACTTAACAATGCCTTCTGGTCCATGAGACTCAACAACAGACTTGCATATTAAACCAGTCTGTAGGGGGAAAAGGGAATGGTTCCAGCTTGCTGTTCAAGTTGGGTGATACACTCAGTGTTAATAGAAATTAGACTTATGATATTTTCCCAGCGTAGCCCTAGGTTTACACCTCTTTAGGATACTGGTATGTTGTAGCTCCACTTGTGTGGTATTAAGGAGCAGAGCCTTCACTTTTCCTGTAAGAACAGGACAGAATCTAATAAGCACCAGTGCCTACTCTCAGTTGGGTCTTGTGGACAATAACTGCAGTGACAAAATATGTCAGTTACCATAGAGAATAATCCACACGGTACTATTTGAAAATCTATATATTGAATTGCAGGGACAAGTAACATCCATTGAACCATCAAGCCTTGTATATTCTCCATATAGGAACAGTCATACATTGTACAGTCCACATAGCATGTCCCCAGGAGGGGATGCTACATTAATGTACAGCCAAGTGCTCTCCTCAAGGGCTAAGCTATTAACCTCCCTGGCGGTATGATTATTTCAGATTTTTGGTGCTGAAAGCAGTACCATTATTTTGCATGGACATTTGGCATTTTATATTGTAGACCTGTAATTATTAGGAATAACTCACTTAAATCTGTCCAAACAAGAGTCTAGTAGACATCCCGGCCAGGTATGATAAAGTTTGAAACATGAAATCATAAATTATAATATAATAAATAACTAAAGATAATTAAAAATAATTATCAAAAATAATAACGTAATAGTAATAAAATGTATTCAATAATGTAATCAAACCAAAAACACTAAAATTTGCTCAGTTGCAGAATTGTCGCTGTCGTCACTTTCAGTGTCTGGTGATAAATGTCCCCAAAAATCTGTATCACTCAATTCTGCAAATGATTCTTATTTACTATCGGTGTTTTCTAGCTGATCAAAAACCACTTTTGACGTAAAGGGACACTTTTTGGTTGCCATGGGCATTCTCAAGTTTCCAGGCAGAAAGAATGACATATACAGGGTGGGCCATTTATATGGATACACCTTAATAAAATGGGAATGGTTGGTGATATTAACTTCCTGTTTGTGGCATATTAGTATATGTGAGGGGGGAAACTTTTCAACATGGGTGGTGACCATGGTGGCCATTTTGAAGTTGGCCATTTTGAATCCAACGTTTGTTTTTTCAATAGGAAGAGGGACATGTGACACATCAAACTTATTGGGAATTTCAAAAGAAATACAATGGTGTGCTAGGTTTTAACGTAACTTTATTCTTTCATGAGTTATTTACAAGTTTCTGACCACTTATACAATGTGTTCAATGTGCTGCCCATTGTGTTGGATTGTCAATGCAACCCTCTTCTCCGATCTTTACACACTGATAGCAACACCGCAGGAGAAAGGCTAGCACAGGCTTCCAGTATCCGTAGTTTCAGGTGCTGCACACCTCGTGACTAGAGTTGAGTGAACCCGGACTGTAAAGTTCGGGTCCGTACCGAACTTTGGGGTGTCCGGGACCCGGACCCGGACTTTTCAAAAAAAGTCCGGGTTCGGGTCCGGGGTTCTGGTAATTTTAAGGAAAAATCTTAAAAATGCTGTAAAAAAGCCCAGGAAGGTCCTAGAGGTCTGCAAAAGGAAGGAAAATGGGGGTAAGGGTGGGACAAATGCCCTGCAAAGAAATGGGGACAGGGAAATAACTTTAAATATTTTAAAAAAATAAAAACATAAAAAATGCAAAAATGGAGATCATCTTCAAAATGGGTCTGAAAAGTATTAATTAACA
>BLSH010010404.1:1088937-1105001 GCA_018402905.1 Glandirana rugosa | reverse complement strand
AACAGATGTGCAATGATTGACGGTTTCATTTAAAGTGACACAGACTTTAAAAAGAAGTGTGAATAACAGATGTGCAATGATTGATGGTTTGATTTAAAGTGACACACAGACTTGAAATAATTGTGCAGAAGAGATGTGCACTGATTCCCGGTTTCATTTAAAGTGACACACACATTTTGCAGAACAGTGATATGGGTACTCCCGGCTTATTTATACTTTTTTGACACAGTTTGAAGATGATTTTAGAACAGTTCTATGGCCTCTAATGTTAATTAATACTTTTCAGACCCATTTTGAAGATGATCTCCATTTTTGCATTTTTTATGTTTTTATTTTTTAAAAAATATTTAAAGTTATTTCCCTGTCCCCATTTCTTTGTAGGTCACTTGTCCCACCCTTACCCACATTTCCTTCCTTTTGCAGACCTCTAGGACCTTCCAGGACTATTTTACAGCATTTTTCGTGCCTAAAAGTCCGGGTCTCCATTGATTTCAATGGGGTTCGGGGTCCGGGACAAAGTTCGGGTTCTGTTCCTGACCTGAACCCGGACTTTGTCCCGAAGTTCAGCCGAACCAGCAGAACCCGGACTTCTAGAAGTTCGCTTAACTCTACTCATGACATATACTAATGTGCCACAAACAGGAAGTTAATATCACCAACCATTCCCATTTTATTAAGGTGTATCCATATAAATGGTCCACCCTGTATAATATAAAAGTGCATGCGGGCCACTTTGCAAACCACTAGGGATAAAGGGGATGTGAAATGATTTGATAAAGTAATGCAATCTTACAGATTACAGTGTACTGTATGTTTACTGTGTGTTTCACTTTTTGAATTTCCCGCCCGGCTCCGCCCCCGTGCAACGCGACACTCACAGGGATTGGAGCCTGGCACACAGGGGTATCGGGCGGAGGACACAGCCCACAGACACGGCTGGGGACATCGCTGGATCCAGGGGACAAGGTAAGTAATGCTGCCTTGGATCCAGCAATGCAATCCCGAGTGTGGCTCAGGGTTACCGTTCTTGGTACAGAAAATCCACCCCGAGCCACACTTGGGAATACCGCCAAGCAGGTTAATGCTTGCAATAGGCAGGTCACATTTGTAGACCTAATCACAAAGTGCAGCGTGCACCACAACCTTATTTTAAAAAGGTAAACAAAACACACGGCATCTCTACTTAGCTTGGAAGCAGTTAACAAAGAGTTGGGCAAAACACAGAACTTGGAGCAAATGCTGCTCCTAATTACCAAAATCAAACCCTTTTGTTAATTAGGAGCGATCCATTCTCTGTTGTGTGGCTGTGACAGGCATAACACACAGCAAAAAGAACAGAGAGCTGGAGCTGCATGCCCTGATCTCTTTGCTGTTCCCATCCCCTGCTCAGCTCAAAGCGGAGGGAGGAAGAGGGGTGTTAACCTTGCAGGTGCAGGCACAGAGAGGCATGTGAGCTGTCAGTAGACAGCTCACATCCCATGCGACAAGGTCACGCCTGGCTGAAATCTGTGGCAGTTTTTTATATGAAAACCACCATATTGCCTCTGTTAATCAAGTACAGACTTGCACTAATTTCTTCTTTAGTCTGAATAGAAACTGGTGTACATATTGATCGACCTGAAACAGGTCTTTCTGTTCTGTTAATGTGACACATACCACTTCTGACAGTTAGGTTGCATTCACACCTGAGCGTATCATTTTCAGGCAGAAAGTCACGTGATTTTACTGCGATTCTGCTGCAATTTTTGCTGCGATTTTGTACAGGTCAAAAGGTTACCAATGTAAAAAGCAGCAAAATGCCTGTAATATTCCTAAACAGAAGCTCCTTATTCTTTTATAAGCTTCACGTGTTTTGCTTCAGGCATTTTGGAGTGAAGACGTGAACCATCTCCATAGAGAATAATTGATTTTTTTTCCCCTCCGGAGTTTTGTAGCTTCAAGCTACACATGCTCAGGTATGAATGGGGCCTCAAGCTTAGTGAAGCGTAATTAATTTGCCAGACATAAAATGGAGCTAAACCCATCAATTAAACAGTTTCAAAAAACAGTTACATTCCTTTCACGTGTTGGGAATGTAACTGTCACACTGGTTGTGCTCGCAACCCAACTGGTAGCTGGTGTCATAACTAATCACATGTGCAACATCATTACTTACTGTTTGTCAGAAATAAGCCATCATCAGTAGTCAAATCAAATATATGGGTGGTCTTCTATACGGATGAGCTTTGCAAGCTATGAGAGCAAAGTAAAAGAAGATTGAGAAAGTATACATTTCTTCTCATGTACTGCATAGTAACATATTTGATGGGTATATCAGATATAAAATGAATAGTATGTGAAAGGGGTAGGTGGGTGGTACCTTCTCCATGTTCCACTCTTTGTTGGGTGCCACGTGTGGCTCACATAAGAGGCCCACCCCATGTTGGGTTCTTATTGGCTATGCTAGGCACCTTAACACAGCCCCTTGCCTTGCACATGGAGTACCTTGGTTTTTGTGCTGAGCACTGAGTACATTTGAGCATATGACTATAGTTTGGTTAAGCCTCCCATCCCATGTTGATGGACACTATCACAGTCTAGACTGCATTTATGAGGATCACCTGTCCAGCATATCACCGCTACCTCACTCCCAGTAATGATATGGGGTCATGCTGTGTACCTAGAGTGGACTTTATGTGTGCACTTCCCTTAACCCTTGCTCTTCTGTACTTGTGTACAGGTTGAGGTCTCCAGCGGTCCAGATCTGCTCCTGTTGCTATGGGAGATGGATCACTGCTGAAAGAGTGCCGAACATCTTCTCCCTCGCTGCAAGAGGCTATTTCACCCACCACATGGACATGCTTAATGACAGACTGCTTGCTAAACCTTTGTTACCCTTGGTAACCACTTGTGTCTTCACACTGTATGAAATCTTGTACTGATGTTTTCATACCTCAATGTGTTTAGTGACCTGAGCTGTAGACTATGTGTGCCGCTTACTTGCATTACATCCCTTTTTGATAACTTCAGACCAGGCAAAGCAAATTTTCAAAGCCTTACTGAATAAATGAACATTTACGGTTCAAAAATGAGTGCAAACACATTCCTAACATCCTTATTCCCTAACTAAGGCTCAGGTTAAGACCATAATTGGATGAGTCCGTAGTGGGTTCAACTCCAAATTTGGCAACTCCCTGGTCCTCCAGGCTCTGATAACAGCAAAGCAGTGTTTCAACCCAGAATTCCTAGGCTCCATCCGACTCCGGCTGTTCCCTCTTTCTTTTATTTTCTCCACCCCAGGCATGAACCCCCTGTTCCTTTTATAATGCACTGAGCCAGTGGGCCAGACCCAGCAAAGCCCGCCAAGAAGAAAACCTGGAAACACAATTAACTCTTAGCTTCCTGATTGGGACAGTGTGATCAGGCAGCTGTAACCTCTACCTGCCTACAAGTAAGTTTACTACAATGCAATAGTATCATTCAGTCAGTATCGGACTAATATGTCTGATGCTGAATAAATGCACTGTAAAGAGTGATCATAAGGAACATTGTCCTATTTTAAAACACAAAATTAGATAATTGATGTCCTCATTAGACTGGCAGCAAGTAGGAATTTTTTATATAACGTCTGATAATCCTTGCCTTGTTTATAGTGAATTAAAAAAAAGACGCAGGGTAGAACTGAGTAAGACTATGCCATTATTAGATGACGGGCGATGCATTGTGCAGTGCAAGAACAGAATTACAATACAAGCCACAATGCAGAAATAATAACTATACCCCTAGATTGCAAGCTTTGATAAGCTCTTTTGTCTTCTTGACTGGTTTCTATTGTTTTTTTGCTGTATGGATCATTGAAATGTACAGCACATTATATTTAATGTTAATAATAACAGGTATCTGTTAGACAGAAAATACTGGTTGAAAAAATGGTAGAGAGAACCCTGCTCATACAGCATATGTGCACATTTTACAAAATCAAAAGCAATGCAAGTTGCATCACAACATTTTCTCAGGTTTATTTTCCAGATGTTTAGTTGTATATGTGCTATGTATAGGTTAATTGAGTGTCCCTGTTCTCTTACTTAAATAACAATAGTTACTATTTAATAAGTTAAGTTAATAGGATGCTGTGGGCTTCATTTTTTGGAAGTTAATGATATTACTTATAATTTGTCCAAAAAATGTCCCTTAAAATTTCACACAAATGTTATTAGCAGAAATTGCATGTTTTACAGTACAAAGCACAAATGAAATGTCTATTTAAAAACCACCCAACAAACACCTTTTAGACTACATTCACGCAGTAAAACGCAGCATTTTTCAGCACGTGTAGGGATAGGGACAGCTTCGGCAGGGAGCAGCGTGATATCCTACATTTTTCTGCAGCTCACCGCACCGCGCATTACACCAACATTGCAGTTTCAAAAGAGCACTTAGAACACAATTGTTTTCTGCAGTATGTGTTGCAGTGGTGACTGTGTTTATCCAGTGTGGAAAAACACGAGTCACCACTGATAGCATAAATTAGACCTTAAGGCTAAGCTCCATATGTGCCTCTTGATTTAACCACTTTTTGACAGTCATATGATTAAGTTACTTAGAAGAATTTATTAGCTCAGTCCTGCTACCAAAATCACTGGGGATTGTTCACAAGGTGTAATATAGAATCTCTAAATAAATGGAACAAAGGGCCCCATATGGAGTAAGCTATATATGTAGTTATGATTTATCTTACAATTTCTGTACACTTTATTTTTACAAGAAAAACTGCACAGCTCCAAGCTCCTAAACAGTATCTCGGGAAGTCCACTTCTCAGGGTGCAGGTCACAAGAGTTCATCTAGCTCAATACATATAGCATAATTGAAAATGACCTTTATGGCTAAGCCCTAGAAGGGGTGAAACATGTCAAAGGGGCATGCCTAAAGAGTGGGGATATACATAATAAACTCACCAGTGGGATTTCTGAGGAGTGCTATCTCCACAACATACTACATGTACTTGTGTAGCATTTGTTTGATATGTTTATTGATCATTTACTACATATAGCAATTCATTTCTAGCAGTTTTAGTAGCAGGATTGATTTATTAAAAATCTCTACGTGGCTCGGGCCTATTCAGGCAATCGCCAGCAAATAGTTAAATCTCTAAATAGCGTATTAAATTTGCATGTGTAGGTTTTCCTTATTCACTTTTGCCCTCTATCATGTGATTGTGTTCATTTAACCAAAAACTGCATTGGGATAAGGTTACCTTGATGCAGCGGGCATTTTGAAGAAGGCATTAGAGCACTGGTTCTCAACCTTTTTAGAGTCATTGACCCCTTTAAGAATCTGATTAAAGCTATGGACCCATTCCCCAGAAATATTCACAAAAACACAACCTTGCATGCAATGAATATATGTACTTTATTTCATTGAATTTTCTTTGCCTCATACATACTGTATATGACATGCACAGAGTTTGAATGAAGTAAACAATCTTAAAGCAACGTTCCATCCACATATAAGACTTTACAACATCCAGTTAATCCATGCATCTTAAAAATATATTGGCTAACTTTTTTTTTCTACGGCGTGGGTACGTCATTTCCCCAATTGCTTTGGGCCCTCTTCCTTCCCCCCACTGCCTTCTTGGGCCTGTATGTGTCCCAGAAGACAATGGTACCACTCAGCAAGCACAGTGTGACTCAAGCAAGCGCAGTAGGAAACTGGCTGTGAAGCCTGAAGGCTTTGCTGCTGGTTTTCCTTGGTTGCAATGCCGACGCCTGCACCCGAAGCTGATGATCGAATTGACTTGTGGTACCGACATTGCGGGAATCCTGGACAGGTAAGTGTCCTTATATTAAAAGTTAGCAGCTAAAGTAATTGGTGCTGCTGGTTTTTACATATTTTTTTGTACAGAATGGAACTCCGCTTTAACAAAAAAAGTCACTCTTTTTCATGCAAAAAGTATTTTTTCTCCACCGAGTGTCTGTGGAAATTCTAAGGATCTTCAACATAGTGAACCACAATACTATTGACAATCAATTGTTACTATTACTTTATATCATTACAAATATAAACATTTTTTTTTTACTTACTTACTTTATTTTATTGTATTTTATTTGTTTTTTTTTCTTAGTTATTTTCCTTTTATTTCCTTTTTCTATATTTCATTGTAGATCTTCTATACGGATTAATTGATTATGTTAACAGTTAAACCCAAATTACTCATACATGCTTCCACTATAAATAAACAATTTGGTAATAATTACCTATTGACATATATGTTAATGTGATTAAATCTGCATGGTATTAGATGCAAAGACATAATATCAATGCGCTAACAGGAGACATTGGTAGTGGGTTAGATACACGCTTTGTAAAATCTACCCCTTTCTGTTTGAGGCTTGTAAATTGCAAATTTTCAATTAACCTCTACAGATCCACGATATAGCCAAAAGATGGCTACAGCACGGATCTGAATTACCGGGCGGATGTCCATGGACGTCTGCCCCTTTGCGCGCTCCCCGCGCGCACCCACAGCCAGCAGCGGTGCACTCTAGTGGCTGCCGCACGCTGCGTGGGCGTACCCGTGGGTCAGGCAGACGGCAGAACGGGGAACCGCCAATGTAAACACAGCGGTTCTCCATTCTGTGAGGGGGGCATGACAGATCTACTGATCCCTGTGACCGGGATCAGTGAGATCTGTTATGCCCCTGCCAGCCCAGCCCCCATACAGTTAGAACACATACAGGGAACACAGTTAACCCCTGATTGCCCCCTTTGCCCCCTTAGTGTTAACCCCTTCCCTGCCAGTGACTTTTTTGGGATATTTATTATAGCAAAAAGTAAAAAATATTGTTCTTTTTTCAAAATTGTCACTCTTTGTTTGTTTATAGCGCAAAAAATAAAAACTGCAGAGGTAATCAAATATCACCAAGAGAAAGCTCTATTTGTAGGAAAAAAGGATAAAAATGTTGTTTGGGTACATCATCACAAGACCGTGCAATTGTAATTTAAAATGCAACAGCGCTGAAAGCTGAAAATTGGTCTGGGCAGGAGGGGGGTTTAAGTGCCCAGTAAGCAAGTGGTTAAAATATTTGAAAAAAAAGTAATGGTCACTCATTACAGAATGAAATACAAACATCTTGTGTAAATCAAGCAAACTTTTAATTCTGCTCGAATCTTCTATGACTACTCTTACTAGAAAATGAGAATTAGAGCTTGTGGCACAAGATGGTGGTTGTGAGAGAATGATGATACAAATTTGAATTGAAAACACGAGCCAACAACGACTCAAGAGATGCTTAGCTGTTGGCACTATAAGCAGTGGCAGGGTACATTTCCGTTAAAGGCTAAGTGAACCTTTCTGAACATGTTACATGTTGCACCAGTATTTAGGATGTACATATAAAATTTTAAGCCTGCACTCTTCCCCCCCCACCCTCCCTCCCTCCCTGTAATAGTGGGTGGGGGATCCTACCCCCATACCCGCAGTCACAATTTTCATTCCTTCAGAGTTTCCTGTGAATTAATAGACTACAAGCACTGTCAGCCACAATTGTAGTTCTCAATGAACTGCAAGAGTACTGGTGAGCGCTCTCGTAGTTCATTGATCTTCCTGCCCTCAAGTAACTGATGGCCTATATCAAAGTTATGGGCAGACAGCTATTCTGAGAATCTGCCAAAGCCTGGCATTGCACCCACAATCTGATGATCGCAGGTGCAATACTCTGCAGGCTCCTTAGAATTTTTTTTTTTTGCATTTGCGTCAGTCTGGCTTGATATCACAAATCACTGTCACCTGACGGCGGCTTTGAGATCGAGCATCGTGGCCGCGCATGCTCACTGTGTATCGGGTGAGCCAGGGAGTGGATAGGGTGAATTTGATGTCTGGCGGCTACCCGCGATCGTGCCCCCGCAGTGACAGAATGGGGATCCGTGTATGTAAACACACAGATCTCCATTCTGACAGGGGAGAAGGAGAGTGAGCTTCTGTTCCCTGTATATGGGAGCAGGGATCACTCTCCTCCCCCAGTCAGCCCAGCCCCCATACAGTTAGTAACACATCCCAGGGAACTCAGTTAACCCTTTGATTGCCCCCTAGTGTTAACCCCTGCCAGTGACATTTACACAGTAATCAGTGCATTTTCATGTATAAATGCCAATGGTCCCAAAAAAGTGTCAAAAGTGTCAGACATATCCACTGCAATGTCACAGAACCGCTAAAATTTGCAGATCGCCACCATTATTAGTAGACAATAAAAAAAAACATAAGTTAATTCTCATCATTCGTAAATGTGGCAACTTTTGCGCAAAACAATCAATATATGCAGATTGTGATTTTTTTTTTACCAAAAACATGAGGAAAATTATATATATATCGGGCAAAACTGATGAGCATATTTGTTTTTTTTTTTGGATATGTATTTTAGCAAAAAGTAAGAAATATTGTTTTTTTTGCAAAATTGACACTCTTTGTTTATAACGCAAAAATTAAAAAAAACGAAGAGGTGATCCAATGCCACCAAAAGAAAGCTCTATTTGTGGGGAAAAAAATGTTTGGGTACAACGTCGCACGACCACGCAAATTATCAGTTAAAGTGACGCAGTACTGAATCGCAAAAAGTGCTCTGGTCCTAAAGTGGGAAATCCTTCCGGGGCTGAAGTGGCTAATAGGTGGACTTTGCCTGATCCCTGAATGGGCAAAGCTGGCAGTGTCCTTTTATTATGTCTTAAAGCAAACCTATCATGGCTGCCATGTCCGATCTTTCCTCTTTAGGCTTGTTGCCTAGCTATCATTTCCTAAAAACTTTCAGTCACTGACCCAGAACAATAAAATGACTTTTACCTGCATCTAAATTTAACTGGAAAAAAAGTAACAGGCAGCTAGCATCTCCAGAAGGACATCAGAATTGTCAGCCCTTATACTACTACTATTATGTCAGGATTTAAGGATTTAAAAATAGTGACAGCATTGTAATAAATAGAAATCATTACTGTATTCATTGCAGCCAAGTACAGCTGCACTGAAACCATACTGCTGCATCCATGTATATAAACCTTCCCGATTCAAAACCACTATTTAAAAACTGGAAGAATTTTTGGCTTTGAAAAGGAGATTAACGCTTCTGTTGTCAACGATAGTTTTACTTCAGTGCACATAAGTAAATTCATTATATTTGCCACCCCTTTTTCTCATCGGCGGAACAAGGACAAAGGATACTGGCGGATTAAAGTTGATGAGCAGGAAATGCTTCCCTTTTAATTCTACATGTATGCTAATTTTGATTTGATGATTTGATAAAAATATTCTATATTGTTTCATAGTAATGAAACCACTTCTACTTCCTTATATAATTAAAACATACTTTTCATTTTCATTATGTGATTTTATTCTTTTGTGTCCCATGCTGTGCAAAGGAAATTGCACAATTTATGTCAGCTTTATTTGTCTGCTTAGATTGTGGAATTAGGAATTACTTGACAACCAAATAAAGCTATGTGCAAAATTTGAACACACCAAAAATACTTGGCTAATTTTAGAAGATATTGTAGTTTATTTTGAAAAGTTTCCTGACAACGAGACATATCTTTTTTTGCCATTTACTTTCTGAAAACCTATCACAGTAGGGATCACCCTGGGGATGATATTGCTTCCTTCTTAAAGTCTATTAAAGGTTATTTGTTTATCACAAAGTTAGTCAACCATTGGTACTTGTATGTTAAAAAACAGTATGTTTATTTTTCATATTACAGTCACTAAGGTATTTACATAATCCAAGAGGTTCTAGTGAGGATCTGATATGTGCTACAGAAAATAATAAGTCAGCATGGTTCTCTTGTTCAACCATAGGTATTCACAGGTAAACAGACATCTACAGTGCAACCTTGATGCATTTCGCACAAAGTGCTTATTCAGTTTCCTTCTGGCAACAAAGATTCTCCTGTTTCAATGTGCTACAAGCCTGCGGCTGCCATACAGAGACTATACCTTTACTAAAGCTAAAAACTACTAGTGAGGCCTCATTCACACAGGCATACTCAAGCATATGCTCATGCGGGGGCCATGTTTGCTCACATGGGGATGCAGAAGTGTTCCATATATCCCCATGCAGGCAGTTGCATTTATGTCAAAATGGATGCAGAGACTGCATGGGCACAGCTGATGCTCCCAATTTGACAGTCATGCGGGCGTGGGTCCCCGAACACACAGTTTGCGTTCAGGGACCACTACCCTCATGCACCTACATCTGCATCCGCACCTACATGAATGTCAAATTTGGAAAACCCTCATTCCTGTGCAGGCAAACACAGCCCTCACACAGGTATACGCTTAAGTACGCCCATGTAAATGAGGTCTAAATTGGAATGTGAATACAAAAACCTTTCAATCCAGACTGGCTTCAGTCTAAGAGAACATAGTGTATCTTTTATCCAGAGGTCTTCGGTCCAGCCACTTGTCCTCTTTCTACCCTTCTTCCTTTGCTGGTGGGTGGGTTCTCAATGCAGTAGCATTATGGGGCAGTTCCTGCTAAATCTCCCTCTGTGCCTAGGACTGATTGATGTCATGAGTTTACTGCAAGTGGGTTGAATGACTCTGGGTGTCATTCAGTTCAGAAGAGGACTGGCACTGAATTATAGAGCTGTGGGTCTGTGTGCCTAAGCTGCATTGTGAGACAACAAAAATCTCTTTTATGCCCAAAGATATCATGTAAAAGTTTGGTCACAATACAAATATATAATTTTAAACAGAAAAGGGAAATATAAACAACAAAAGTTTAATATTTCTTGTGATCATGGACTAAAAAATGCTTGTCAACTCAAAAGTGATTATTTACATTATATGCAGTGACCAGTGAGTTCAGTGAACCCCTTCTTTTATATGAATTGAAAACCTAACAACAAGATCTTCATGTCCTATTTCATGATTTTTTTCCTTTCCACCAGGAAGTTTTGAGTGTTCCTGGCCTGCACACATTTGCATGCTCACTTTCTTCCTTTGCATTCTTAATTATAGAAAATAATTAAAACAAAACAGGGAATGTGATATGCCCTAGCAAGTCTGCAGACTCAGAACTTTGAGTGCAGTGATCTTACCAATAGAATACCCAGGAAATAAACAATTCTGTCAATTAGTTTAACTCTCCAGCTGATAAACAAAGAAATATAGATAAATATAACCAATGCTGAAATGCCGTTCTTCTGACACTGTCTTCCACAAGCTTGAGGCTCCTGAATCCAGAGCCAGTCCTCTTCTCAGGTGGATTAAGGCATAGGGTCATTGAATCCACTTCCTGGGAGTCCTGGCCATTAAGAACCTACCACCTGGGGTTACGTCTTCAAACTTTCCTTGGCTCATAAGAAAACATTGCAGAAAGTGCATCTTGTAATGTTCTCTGCAGTAATTAGGACCTATTATGTTATGTGACCAAACCAAAGACAGCTAGAAAAAAAGGCATAAGTAAAGGTTAAAAACATGTGGTGGGGGCCTTAGGGGGTGAGGAGGTGTAGGTAAAGGCTTAAGAAGAGTTTGGCTTTAAAGTGTATTCTTTTTATAGTTAATTTAAATATGTTTGAATGTAATTAGCTTATTGTAAAAAACACTTGCCAATGAGTGTTAAGGTTTTCTGTTTTAACATTATTTCTATCTATAGTTTCTAATTATATATGCACATAGGGTAGCCATGTTTGTTGATTACATTGGCAGGTGGCACACAATAGTACTCAAATAGATTAAATAGTAGCAAATAGATTGTGCACTTTGCAAAGTGCAGTTGCTTCAAAGCTTAGTAAATGAGGGGGAGCTCTGCTGGCTTCCATCATCCAATAATGTATAAGCAAAATGTTTTTTTTTATTTTCCTTGCATGTGACTGTGTATTCTTTGCAAAATGAAGCTTTACCCTCTTTACTAAGCTCTGGAGCAGCTGCACTTGCAAAGTATAACTGCACTTTTCAAAGAGCACAGCCTATTTGCCTTTATTAAATCAACCCCAGTGGCTTAGTCATTAGCACTGCTTCCTTTCAGCACTGAGATCATTGGTACAAGTCCCATCTAGACACTATCTGGATAGGGTTTGCATTTGCTCCCTTTGCTTGCATGGGTTTCCTTCAGGTATACCAGTTTCTTCCCACGCTCCAAAGATTGTCTTGTATGTTTTACGGAGCGTGCACAAGATGGCACCATTTGCCCCAACAGCAAATAAAAAAGGTTCTTTGAGTATCCAGGGGCCCTCGAGTGTATGGACACAGCATTGCTGTCACTCATAGGGGTTGATTTACTAAAGGCAAACAGGCTATCACTTTGCAAGGGAATTTTCCCGTAACTTGATGAATGAAGTAACACTCTGTTGACTTCAATCATCCAATAATGTGCAAAAATATGTTTGTTTATTTTCCTTGTACATGATAAAGTATTCTATGCAGATGTAATTTTTACCACATTGACTAATGTAAATGGAAAGGATAAACTTTGTATGCAGCGTATCCTTATATTCATCCAAACACCTTATGTCACAACTAGTATGTAGAAGCTGCATTAAAAATGTTTTCATAAATATTGCAATGGCTCAACAGATGTACTCACTGAAAATGTGCTAGGTTCGACTTAAAAAAAAGAAAATCTTTTTCAGTTTCAAATCATATGACAAGAATATAGTAGATATGCTTGTCTCATGCACAACCCATTATCCTCCAAAGCTGGGTATACATGTATCAAAATTTGGCCGGTTCAACAGGAAACTGGCATTTTGTAATCTGTGTGAACCCTTCTCTGTTTAACAGGAGACTGTCTCATGACCAGCTTCTATCAAACAGTCCTGCTAGAAAAACAGCATTTAACCAGTGAATGCAGCCAATGTGTACATAACTGGTGGTGGAGCCTGAAGCACTGAGGAAGGCCTCCCTTACAACCCTGGCTCCAGTCCCTGGTAAGGTGACCGGGAACGCCCGAGCTCAGAGTGGCACGAGTGTCTGGAAAGTCTCTTGCTGGCAGGTGCTGATGTGCATCTGGAATGCAGGCATAACTGGATCAGACATGCTGGTGAAGGAACAAGAGCCAGTGAAGGATGTAAATAGTCTGGTGTGGATGCAGGATAGGCACATAGCAGAGTGGGGCAGTCTGGGTCAGCATCTAGCAAGCAGATCAGGTTTAGATGGCAGGCTGGAGAGTAATCAGAAGACAGGCCAGAGTCAGTAACAGAAGCATATTCCAGGGGCAAGCCAGGGGTCGATACAGGCAGGGGTCAGGCAGAGTCAGGGGCTGGATCAGGTCAGCAACAGAAGAACAACAGAAACAGATAACAGGAACACAGGAAACATAAGAAATGGCACTGACACACTGCAGTAGTGCAATTTAAATAGCCCTTCTGGCACCAATGCATGCTCACATCCTGCATGCAGGCATTCGTTCACCTGCTATCCAGGTATATATATCTCAGACTTGTTGGTCTGTGTACACGAATGTTCTTTTCTTGACACAATGACTGCAGAGCCAATCAGTGTATTCCGACGGGGGGACACCCCCTCCAGAATACAACGGTGCAGCCCCATGACTTGTTTGGATGCTGGTATCTGAGATTTTTTTTTTTCATTCAACCTTCTGGTTGAACGAAAAAACTCAAAAATTAATTGTGTATACCCTGCTTTACAACCTCCGACTAATAAAAAAAACAGGAGGAACTGGATTTTAACATTAGGATTTTAAGGGCTGCAGCAGCCCTTTATTATCAGTTCCAAACTAAAAACACATAAACGGAGCGGATAGAGGAAGAGCACAAGAGTCACCTTATTGCACATTGGAATATCTTCGTTACTGTATTATACATTAAATCATCAACGTTATTTTTTCATTGAAGCATTAACGTCACCTACTGCACAGTGTTTTTTTTCCATTACCCAGTGGACTACCAACGTTGTTTTCATCAATTTTCAGGCCGAAACAGTCTGGCACACCAGCACTTTAATTTTGCACATTTACGGATTTTTACGGACAATAAGGGACATTTACGGACTATTAAGTTGAAGCGTTTATACCATTTATACTAAGCACACGTCACGTTACATACACAGGGTTTGGCTGCCCCTTTTTCTCACATACACTGAGATACCTCTTTCTTTAACACAAAAATTATTTTGTGGTTTTAAATTTCCACGGTCATTTACGGACTTCTACAGACTTTTACGGACTATTGGTTTTTATCATTCAGAATACTGCATCTTGGGTTATATCTGTTTTAAGAGAGTTCTTTATGTTTTATAACCATCAGAACGTCTGGTACATATGATTATATTTGCTTATAGAAGTATACTGCACTGAGGTCATAATATTTCTGTACACACTTCCAACTATTATAACGCACACTGCACAGACAGCGCCATTCCTGTTTTTCATCCATTATCAATCTCTTCCCTCTCAGGAGGGAATTCCTGGAAGGCAGCAGTCTTATTTTTACAATTAACAGCCCTGAGCACAGGAAAAATCTTTTGCAATTATACAGTGATATCTACCGGGAAAGGTATTTGAAGGCATATTCTGCAAAAAAACACTTGTATCTGTACCATACCATAGAGGGGTGCTCAGCCACCAATATCCTGTCTCAAGGACTTATCCACCACAATCGCCACAGATATAAAAATTTGCACACAACTTTAACTATAACCAAAGGATGCCTTACCTGACATGGTTTCCCTATCCCTAGTAAACCTAATAAAATACTGCCTTCAGCGACCCTAAGACCCAACCTGATTGCACTAAAAAGACAAAATTGCTTAGCGAGCCACAATATTTATCTGACAGCCATATTTTTCTAAAAAGACCTTGAGTGTGATCGTGGGGAAACTGGATTGATGATTTCCCTCTTGACTGAAAGTCTGGATTCTCTAACTTAGAACCCTCCTTCTCTATACCTCCCTTTAAACTCAGGGCTCCAATCAGGGTAAATGCCTCTCAGCCACTTCTCTTCCTAACTTTAACTTTCTGTAGACCTAGCATCCTCCAAACTCTATGAAGGCCTTATTTTTTTAGCACACATTTGTAATTTTTCATACATGAAAAGTGATTAATGCTCTAAATCTGTTAACTATCTTGCAGAGTGTATGTTCAGCAATCAGCATGCAAAATGCAAATAATGTGTCCTGGTAAATCTGCCACCTAATATAATTGGTTATTGGTAGAGTTGAGCGAACCCGGACTGTAAAGTTCGGGTCCGTACCGAACTTTGGGGTGCCCGGGACCCGGACCCGGACTTTTCAAAAAAAGTCCGGGTTCGGGTCCGGGGTTCTGGTAATTTTAATGAAAAATCTTAAAAATGCTGTAAAAAAGTCCAGGAAGGTCCTAGAGGTCTGCAAAAGGAAGGGAAATGGGGGTAAGGGTGGGACAAGTGCCCTACAAAGAAATGGGGACAGGGAAATAACTTTAAATATTTTTAAAAAAATAAAAACATAAAAAATGCAAAAATGGAGATCATCTTCAAAATGGGTCTGAAAAGTATTAATTAACATTAGAGGCCATAGAACTGTTCTAAAATCATCTTCAAACTGTGTCAAAAAAGTATAAATAAGCCGGGAGTACCCATATCACTGTTCTGCAATATGTGTGGGTCACTTTAAATGAAACCGGGAATCAGTGCACATCTGTTCTGCACAATTATTTAACCACTTCCTTACCGGGCCATTTCTGACACTCCTCTCCTACATGTAAAAATCATCATCTTTTTGCTAGAAAAATACTCAGAACCCCCAAACATTATATATGTCGCATTGTAGGAGAAAATGTTGTATGTTTTTTTAACCCGATTGAAATGACAAAACATAAAAAAATTAAGTGATTTGACAAAGAAAAGGTTTTTTTTGCGCAAACTTTTTAAGGACGCGTTTATAGCACACTATATTTTTCAACGTTACTAACGGTAAAATAAGGGATCTCAGGGACGATTTTTTTGTATATATTACAAACCCCCAAGACTCATAAAAAGATCGTTTTTCTACTACTAAAAATGTACATCCTCTCCTCACAGTCTTTACCGGGCCATTCCTTCACCAATTTATTAACACGTCTTGTCTACACGTGACTAAGGGCCAAAGTAAATTTCACTGGGT